>MU376178.1:0-358643 GCA_022495205.1 Hypoxylon sp. FL1150
TTCGTGGGGAGGGATAAGTCAGGGGTCTGATTGGCTAAAAAGCTATGTGGCTAGAAGGATACATTTTGCGATCCTGGTCTGAGCTTCTGAGATAAGTCTGAGCTAGCTGAGATAATATAAACGGGCCACTCCACTACCGATTGTCTCATCGATACCCTCCATTGGATCTTTGATCTTGTACGTCCCAACGCCTTTTTTCGTCGCCTCTCACCACATTGGATGGCTATCGACTATTGGGTAGTCTATCCGCTAGATACACAGTCGGTAAAGTCGGTCCCAGAAAATGGGCCTAGGGTCACATTGTCTTGCAGACACACCCAATGAAGCAATTTTTTATATTTTCTCTCTTAGACCAATAATTGATTCTTTAGTTTTTAACACGCCCTATCGCTGCCAATTTCAATAAGTATCATATGTTCACTCTAGACTTGGCCCAATATCTATCTTGAATATAGACATCGGTGAGCCGTGAATAATAGTAGTCAACAACTCCGTTCTTCGTTCCGCCGTTACCGTATCCCTCCGAACCCCGGACCTAGTTACTCTTTTCCCCGCCGTTCAAACGGTCAATGACCGGCCACAAGTATGATAAACCCGACGATGAGGACCGTGACCCTTTGAGCGAACTCGATACCGATTCGCTATTGGAATCTGTTGCTGACGACACAACCCTCGAGTCCGGTCTCGGCGTCCGAGATGAGAGCGGCCAGGATGCTACTCCGTTAGTGGCGTCCCGTGCCGGCACCTTGAATATTGACACCGGCGCCGTGCCCTCGCGCCATGAACAGCGTAGCAGAAAGCCAAGCGACTCGTCCAAGAAGGTAGTCGCATGGAGGGATCTGCCTAAGAAAAAGCAGTTGGTAGTCATCACACTGGCCCGACTTAGTGAGCCGTTGGTTCAGACGTCTCTACAGGTAGCCAACTCTCCTAAGTCTATCATGCTCGTGGTTCACCCCCCAACTAGGGATCGTAAGTGCTGACGTATTATTACAAGTCATACATGTTCTACCAGCTGCAGTGGTTTGACCCCAGCCTGCCGGACTCCGTCATCTCGAGCCAGGCTGGCATTCTGCATGCTAGTTTCACTGCCGCCCAGTTCTTCACTGCCATGATATGGGGGCGCGTCGCCGATTCCATCTGGGCTGGCCGTAAAACTGTTATCCTCATCGGGTTACTCGGTACTCGTAAGCTCTCAAATTTCTCTCACGAAAGGTTTCATCTGACAATACCCAGTCCTCTCATGTATCGGATACGGATTCTCGACGACCTTCTACCAAGCTTTGTTTTTCAGATGTTTAGGCGGCGCAACCAACGGAAACGTCGGCGTCATGAGGACTATGTAGGTCAAGATATCCCGAATGAAACATATTGGTATTTGATTCTAACCTTGAAAATTATAGGATTAGCGAAATCGTCCGGGAGAAGAAGTGTGTCTTGAGTATCAGTTACACTTGCACGGGCTGGATCTAATCATCTCACAGATACCAATCTCGAGCCTTTTTAATATTGCCGATGACTTTCAACATTGGCGTCATTATTGGTCCAGTTCTCGGTGGCATCCTATCTGATCCTGCAGGTTCATATCCGGATACGTTTGGCAAAGTGGAATTCCTTCTCAAATTTCCCTACGCTACGCCAAATCTCGTCAGTGCGGTGTTCTTATGTGTCGCCATGATAATGTGCTGGATGTTTCTGGAAGAGGTACGCGTTTCACCACATTTACTTCTTCACCTAGATATAATGAATTTAGAATACACGACTTACAAGATTTAGACGCACGATGCGCTCCAGGAAAGGAGGGATTTCGGAATCATATTGGGACGGAAATTGACCGGGTTATTTTCGAGACGCAGCACGTCTATAGCATATACTCCTCTCCACTCACGAGACACCAGCATAAGTACGGACGTCGAGATGTCGCCCGTCACGCCCCGAGATTCGTCAGAAGGCGTGACGGCCGCCTCGAAGAAACCTACGTCGAGACGTCGGTATACGACCCGGCTGCCGTTCTGCCGCATATTTACCTCGAATGTGACATTTACGTTCATCGCGCACTTCTTCCTCGCCTTCCACGTCGGCACCTTCAATTCGCTCTGGTTCGTCTTCCTCTCGACCCCGGTCTACAACCCGGCAAAGCCGGATCCGCCCGACTTCGTACCGCACTTGCCCTTTCGCTTCACGGGCGGGCTCGGCCTGCCCCCTCGGTCGGTCGGTCTGGCGATGGCGATCCTGGGCACGATCGGCATTACGATGCAGCTGTTCCTCTATCCGCGGCTGTCGTCGCGGCTGGGTACCGTGCGCTCCTGGCGTTACTGCCTGTTTCTTTTCCCCATATCGTACTCGCTGGTTCCGTTCCTCTCGGTCGTACCGTCGACGACGGCGGCCCCGAGCCAGAAGACAGGTCCTGGTATCTGGGTCGCGATCGCCGGCGTGCTCCTGATCCAGGTCACGGGACGCACGTTCGCCCTTCCCGGCCAGACCATTCTGGTCAACAACTGCACGCCGCACCCGAGCGTGCTGGGTACCGTTCACGGGCTCGGGCAGAGCGTCAGCAGCTTCGCGCGGACGGTCGGCCCGGTCCTCTGCGGTTGGCTTTACGGGTACGGTTTGAGTCACGGGATGGTGGGCGGCGTGTTCTGGGGGCTGGCCAGCATGGCTGTCTGCGGGCTGTTCGCTAGTTTGTGGGTTAGGGAAGGCAACGGCCACGAAATATGGTTAGAGGGCGACGAAGATGACGAGGAAAACAAATAGACCTCCTTTTTGTCGCAGATAGATCGGGCCATGGGTTAGAGTATTAGACTTCACGAGGGAAATGACATGTGTCACGTTGGGTAGACCTAGCCGTTATAGAATCTGGTACGACAAGTGCCTGAATAAGAGGGAAATGGGTTCGCTTGCTAAAGAATGTTGATTACTGTAGAGAAACATCTCGTAGAGTAGGCCTGCTATCCCTTCGAAAGAATTTTTCCACCTACCACGTCTAGTTGCTTAACCTTAGGTAGGTAGGTACTCGCTTCTTAAACCAAGTAGGTTTTCCACCTCAGCATCAATCTTGGATAAAGACGTGACGAACTAGTCGTCGCTATGATGATTTCTGGCGTCGTCACACTGCCGCGGCAGTATCAGTATCGCCGGGTCGCTACTACAACCCTTACACGGGTCGTTGCACTGCTGGTTTAGCTTGGGAGAACCCACGGCGCGACAACCGCAGGTGTAAGCCGGGATTATGTATTCACACATTCGCTGTCGGTGTAATGTTTCGTAGATATTGATTGAAGACCTCGTTAGAAATTCTTGCTTGGATGTTTGGTGTTTGCTAGGAGGTAGGTACTCATGATGCCTAGCAAGAAAAGGGGCCACAATGGGTTTATAATACCATTTGCTTTATTGTCCTCGGTCGCGCTTGTCTTTTTCTCTCACAATGGATTATACGTTGTACTGAGGTGGCAAGCTATCTAATGCCTCCTGGGCTATGAGAAGGGGAGAGAAAAAAGAAGAGATGGTAAAAAGATGAAGAGTCCGAAAGAGAATTACATGGAGTCTCCCGTGATCTGGACTCGTAACAAAGCCATTATCCCATATTCCGTGAGTTGCCACGCACATGAAGACTCTTCTTGATGTACAACTACCCTGCCTTGAAACAAGGACCTCATGATATGGGCCTGTATCAAGATTGTATATCTAATTGATTGACATCTATGCCACACCGATATCTTCACCACCCCTCTCCTTAAAGGAGCATCGGAGGAATCGTTCAAAGGTATGGCAAACACTATGCCTTCTCTGTTCTTTAGACGTCACTTCCATCATCAATTCCCTAGGTATTGCGATGTCAAATACACCAAAGCAGTGCGACGTCTGCGGTGCAGGCCAAGGAGCCGGGACCACCATCGTACGCTGCGGGGGATGCAAGTCGTGTTCATTTTGTGGTACGAAGGCTTTCTTTCTCTAACCTTGTCAACGCGGCGAAATTCTCTATAAAACTAGTGTACCTATCCAGGGAAGACATGCCAGAAGAAAGACTGGCCGTTGCATAAACAAAACTGCCGCGCGAAATCTGCCGCTGCGGAGGGGAAGAGTTGGTACGACCGGTACCGAGTATGCGAGGACGGGACGGGACACATCACTTCGGAGAGCTGGAGCTCATCACCTGGGGCGGCCGCGAGCCGGTCAGCAACGAAGAAATTGGCTGGGGCAATTGCGTCGCGTCCGAGTCGGCAGCGCTGAAGAAACAGTACGAAGAGCAATTCGAGTCGGACGACGCCCGGATGTACAGATATTGGCCGCAGGGGTTTCGATGGACCTGCTGCGGAAACGACGGCGACCAACGATTGGGGGGTAAGTTTAGTTCTTTACCTATTCAGAACAGAAATGCTTGCTTGAAAGGGTGAAGTGAAGCAGTCAGACAGTGCGACCACCACGACACGGGCCCGGATCCTTGCCAGTGCGACTTCTGCCACATGGGTAAGTCATTGCCGGATAGTATCTATAGGAAGGAGAAGATTGAGAGTCGTGGTTTGAGTCTCTCCGGGGGCCCCGATGTTCACTCGTTTAACCCGTGTAAGGCGGCAATTGCAGATAGTATGCGAGCCCTTTTTGGTATGACAGAGTAGGAAGCGCGCCTGGGAAGTTATTCTTCTATCAGTCCTTCAACCTCATTCCATTGTAAGATATATATGAGCGGTTTAGCTAGGGTTCGACGAGTTGGGGATATGTTCCAGTCGTCGGGTATAGGGGCGAGGCAAGACACTTGTACTACAATGTCAAGTTCCTATGGTGCTCAAAGATGCCACCAACGTGATGTTTAAACTACCTGTTAAACAATTAGATGAAACACGTTATCAGCCGGAGATATCGTACGGCAAGACCTTGTATAGGAACGAACTAAGTCGTATGTTGAGACTAGTTACATCGTATTTGCCCACCGAGCGTGATAGCTATCGCGCATTTAACTAGAGTGGCTCAGCTCAAGAATCGTCTTACTAAGGCTTAGCCGTTACCATGACCTGGTCGGCTCCATACGAACCACCCAGCATCGAACAGGACGTAGCGCTTGCCTGATTAGTCGACGTCTCATATTTCGTCTCGCCGACCCAAACGGTAGCCTGCACGTGAGTTGTGGTATATCTGATGTCAGTTATTGTGACGGTGGCGTATGGTCTAGTAATGGTCACGGTCGTTCCTGGCCTGTTGTCGTCACAGACCGTAGAAGGGGCAGGTGTTCTAATATAGAAGTTAGCTACATCATATAAAATCGGCCGCCATTGGGGGGAAAAATGTTGGACTCCGCTTACATGGTCGCCGTGACAGTAAAGTAAATATCTTCCGTCGTGGTAGAGGCCGGCACTGTCGTCACACTTGTACTTGTAACGGTATATGTAGTCTCTGTGACCGTCACCGTAGTTGCTGCTACAGCTGCCACATTTCGCTTCGCCGTTTTTATGACCGTGTCCGGGACTAGAGCGCCTCCTTGAACCGGCGGGATCTGGCAAGAAAGACCTATGCAAATTGTAGGCTGGGGGTCCGGTACGGTAAATGACCTAGTTGTTGAATAGTGACAGGATGCCGTCTTCGTTATCGTGACGATTGAGTGACTTGTCACCTTGTCCGTGACCGTTCGGGTGATGGTGTGTGTGCTGGTAATTGTTGGTGCTTTGGGTGTGATTGTGATTGTTTGCGTGATCCCAGCGCAAGGAGCTGTCACGGTTCCAGGTGCCAAGGTTGTGGTCTGAGTCTGTGATATCGTTTCGAATATGGCTACAACGTGATTAGATTCATACCTCAAGGAGGCCGAAAGAACCGAGCATACTTGATGCAGGAGGAGTGCTCGTCACACCGACGATCACAGTTGGCGTTGCCTTCAATACTCCAAATTTAGTAGTATTCCTAGAGGTATTTTGAGCGGAAAAAACGTACAGTGATGGTAATTGTAGACGGGGTGCCGACGGTCAAGGCGATAGTCCTCTGAACCCCAATCGACATACCTAGTATAGTGATTTTGTATAAACCGGAGGTCATGTCTGAATATCTCATTTCACTAGAAGATTATCAGATATTAGTTCACTCTGATTTGAGAATTGATGCTATCGTATCTTACCATGTTGAAGTGACTTGCTCTCCGGCGGGTGTTGTACTGACTGCCGAACATGGATGCTGGCTGCCACTGGGGTCTAGAAGGACCGGCTTCACAGTCTCTTGCTCGCATCCTGCGCATTGTCAATACTGTCCAATCACGGCCGTATGCAAGATATTGTTGTACCTTGGAATATCGTCGTGAAAGTGAAGTTGTCGTTCGAGGATGCATCAATGTCGTAAGATCCTCCATTAACATAGTCAACCCCGTAGCTGCTGCAAGCAGCGAGGGTCCTTAAGGTGAAGAGACCTATTATCAGCCAAAGGCTCGGGAGATTGAAAGCCATATTGACAGTTAGTGGTTAAGACGTATGAATACAGACTATCTTCATTCCAAAAAAAAAAACATCACATTTACGATGCTGGATGGCGTCCTTTTGTAGTCATGACAGTGTCCAAGGTTAATATAATAAGCACATGAGGATCAATATCGGATAGCCTCATGGGTTCTAATAATAGCATGAGAGGAGCTCAAAGGTTGTAGATGTCGCCGAATAGGTGTCGGCGCGGTATACCGAGAACCAAGTATCAGGTGCTGCTAGATCCATCTGGTAAAGGGTAGTTTCAAGGTGACGTGACGCCATATAGGCTTAATTGAATGGACGTTTCTAGACCCTCAAGAATCGGCCTGGCTAGACGAGGCTTCGATCTGGACCGGAGTACTGATTGTCGGAAAAGACTATAATGCGCTAGCTGGAGATGATGTTGTAAGTCGGCTTGATGAAATAATATATGTTCTAGTTCGACATATGGTGGAAGCTCATGCTCCTTTTGGCTCGTTTTTGTAAACATCTTATGAGCTATGTATCTCTTTTACTTTGGAGAATATCATAGTCTCTTGCTCTCGGCAGGGGTGCTAATGTTGATGTCTTGCTTGGACATTGAAGACGATGCTGACCGACGCGCGCTTGGGTATTTTGCCAGAAACACCCTGGTCACGACCATTGTGTAAAGGCTAATTCAGAGTACCGCAGAGAGCGCAGCTGGGCCAACGTAAGGTATCAAGAGCTCCCATTTGCAGTAATTCAGAATCATGTCACGTTGCATTTTAGAAAGCATACCTACAAGTGACCTGGGTAAGTAGTCGTTATGTACTCGAAGCTATCGTAGCAACTTGTGTCCAGTCACATGAGCTGGTATCTAGGACTGCCCTATCATGAGCACTCGACATATCGAGAAAGCCACAGCCTGGTAACTCGGAGCCATCGTTGATAATAAAAATTCGAACACGAGAAATTGATACTGACCGAGACTCTTATTTCGAGGGCTCCCGAAGGTGGCGGACACGCGGATGGTCTGTTCTCGATAACGCTGCCAGTGTCTTCTTGCTCTGAAAGTTGCGCTGCCCTTGATTGAGTCCAATTGCGAGGTATGTAAGCCCCCTCATAGGCTATATCGAACCTTTAAAGCTCTTCGTAACGATATGCGATAGGTGTCATAGGTATTCAGGCCCCGACGTCTCTTTAGTGTTGGTAGGGTTGACGATGGATGATAAATGTAACAAACCAGTGTCTTATGCGAACCTAACATGGAAAAAAGAGGAAGTATATTTTTATAAAAGGCATTATGTTATTGCATATAAGAGATAAGATTACTCTATCGAGGTCAGGATGCCATGTCAGCAAAATAGGGTCTGGCCCCTTATTATTCTTACGGTACGAGGTAGGTAGCCAAGCGGGACGATCATCCTCAGACTCCTATCTCATACTAGGCAAATACATGAAAGATAATCATTCCCATCGTTGACCTTTCTTCATAAGTGGCGTTATCGTACGCGGCACTCGTAATTATAGGCTGTTCCTGAAGCAGTGTAAGGATGGAGACGAGCTCCCGCCGTAAGGCATGTATGTTACTCATGTCACCGACTGCACATTTAATATCGCTGACCAGTTTGAGCGGTAAGGCGATACGTGCTTTAAGAAAAAGCTTAGATGCGACATGCTGAAGCCAGCATGCTCAAATTGTTTGCTTTATAATGTCCGATGTAGCACAACTGCCATCCGAAGAAGAGCGGCTCCGAATGCAGCCCCTACGGTGGCTGCTGCAGCAAATATAGTAACTCCAGTCGAGACGCCTCGAGCAAGCTCTGCCATAGACGGCGATAGCATTGAAGCCCGTCTTACACGGATCGAAGCCAAGTTAGACAAACTCGGGGATACTGGCAATGCCATGCCACTGGAACAGCAGCTGAGTAGCATGTTAAATCAAAACATGGGCGCTGCCATCTCATCGTGTGGCCCTCCCTCATCTCTAACGGGTCTGGATGTATCGGGGCTGCACGAAGAGCATAGCATACCGCCGCTTACCGAGATCCTACCAGTTGTGGAAGACTATTTTCGCGATTTCAATTTCGCCTTGCCGCTATTTCGCCAGCAGGATTTCATGCGAATGCTCTACGAATTCTATTCCGTGAAGGAGAGAACCAAGAAGTCGGGAGCTATCTGGGCTGCTATAAATGTAGTCCTGGCCATCGGGTATCGTACGCGCAACATCGAGACCAACGACATCGCAGTTAGGTTTGATGATCGGAAAGTCAGGAAATGCATTGACAATGCTCAGAAAGAGCTCGATGGGATTGTGACCTGCGAAGAAGATATCCTCGGGGTTCAGGTTCTTCTAGGTCTAGTAAGTAAGTTGACGCTTTCTAATTACGTCGCCCTATAGAGAGCCGTTGCTAAGAAAAAAAACCACGGTGAAGTACTTTTCCAAACAAATACCGACCAAAAGCCAGCGTCAGTCTTAATCGGTACCGCGATTAGGCTGGCTCATAGGATGTCACTGCACGTCAAATCCTCAGCATCGCAGTTTCCACCGGAAATCGCGCGACATAGAAGTAACATATTTTGGATATGTTACTCTCTGGACAAGGTAGTTTTTATGGCTGTACAATTGTGACTGAGAAACTAAATAGAATCAGGATGTTAGCCTTCGAGGAAGAATTCCATCCATTCAAAACGATGAAGACGTGGATCTGGATCTCCCCGAGACAGAGCTGGCGGATGAGACCAATTATCTTTCGGCTGTTAATGGGTGCGCGGAATTTAACTACCTGCGTGCAAGGGTTCAACTCGCCTACTTGGAAGGGAAAATCTATGACTGTTTATTAAGTAATCGGTCGATGAAGCTCTCGCAGGAAGCTCGCGAGGAGAGGGTTTCGCATCTCTCTAGACTTCTTGATCAATGGCTACAGGCAATGCCAGTATCGCTGCGGCTCGAGAGCATAACGCGGACCCTCGAAATGGCACCTTTAACCCATATAATATTCTTGTACCACACTTACTTAATGTGTTCCACCACGCTGCTCGGCCTCTACTCCTACGACGCTCCCTGGATCAAAGCCATCAGCAAATCCAGCAGCGAGGCTCTTCATCATTTCGACAAACAAACGCACGTCTGTATGAAGCGCCACCATCCCGCACTCCCGGGGTCTTGGGCCTTATGCGTTGGCATTAGCCGTGAATGCTTGAAGTTATTAGGCACGGAATCTTATAGTGGCTGCAACCTATGGTGAGTGATTCACTAAACACTTCTCGAAAAAAAAAAAAAAAAGTTTACTGAAGATGATCGCTTCTAGGTTGAACAGCTGTGCCTACATTTCCACCTTTGTCGTTCTATTAGCCAATATCATCTATTTCCCCTTCCATGAGCTGGCGGACTACGATAGGAGGCTAACCTCGCGCACCATGGGTCGCATGGAAAAGCTGCTAGAATATACGACATCGACAACTTACCAGAATCTTCACGAAGTCCTCGTTGGCTTGGAGCAGGCGGCGGATTTCGCGGCTAACCGGGCCAAAAGTGTTGCTACAATGCAGGAGCTGGCACCGCCTGTCCCCCAGTCGCAGTACACTTCGTATCCCTCTACACCGTTCGGGGTGTTCTCTGATTATATTACCCAGGTACCGGTGAGTAGCCGTGGTATTCCGTATTAGGCGTCGGGGACGCAGCTAAACTTATCCTTACTGATGTCCAGATTGCTCAGCCCGAAGTGTCGGGAATCGATTCTGCATGGCTTCACGCCTCGACACTCGACGCGTCCGGCGTAGATCTAACTGGGTTCGATTTAAACGAAGGGATTTCATCGCCATCATTCATGCAGGACTTTTATGATTGAGGAAGACAGAAGCCTGGCATCCTGACCATAACCATAACCATAACCATAACCGATTCTGCTAGGTGGAAACTGAAGCATGTAGGTGAGGATGTTACCTAGGAGGTAGGTAGGTAATAACGATATCAAATTAGGTCTAACTTGGGTTACTAGAAAAGATACCTCCTAGGGTATTATTAAGCCTAGGCTTAATAACTCAAGGAATCCGATCTTTCCAATCGGGATTATTCCGGATGAGTTGAAGGCATGGACATGCCTGTATCTAGGGCTGCTAAGATGTACCCATCCAGGCGGCCCAGGTACCTATCTTAAAGGTTGTGGGTCCCATCTAGACCCTGGCGAGCGGGTGATGTCATGAGTGTCATGAGTACGAGACCAAGCATAGCTCCGACCACTGAGAAGCTTCGGATTACATTTCTTGTCTTACAAGGACCTCGATGCATTACGACACGGCGCCGGTACCGACAGACATGATAGAGTTCACAGTCCATTATGAGCCAATCTACATCCTTTCCCCTTGACCCCTCACTGCCTGCCTATCGCGTGCTCGAATTGCGTGTCTGCCGTCTCCCGTCTCCCGTCTCCTCAACCATTTCGATACCGGTCTGACAAATAATTGGTAATACCATATTCTCTTTGATCCCCCTTCTCTTTTTTTACCGTGAGCTCTCACCCACAGCCTCTCTTCTCTAATAAGTTTGTTTCATGAATTCTGCAAGAGCCTTATTCTTGAAACCCACAATAGCTCGTGCTATTCTCAAGCCCCGGCCTCAGTTTACTCCTAAATCGCAAACAAGCAATACCAGGTCATTGTCAGTGTCCGCAATCAGAGCCATGCCTCAATTCAAGTTGAAAGATGTGACGTCGTTGTCGCTATCCCCGAGCGAGAAACAGGAGGTCGAAGTCGAAGGCATCGAGGGGGGCAAGGTTCTTCTACTTAATGCTGGCGGCAAGGTCCAAGCCATGGGACCCAAGTGCACCCACTACGGAGCACCTCTCGTTAAAGGAGTCCTGACTAAGGGTGGTCGATTGACCTGCCCATGGCACGGAGGTTAGTCTACCGCCTCTAGAACCTACCTAGGTAGTCTTCCTGTCTTCTTTTACGTTGACGTTGAACCCATGTAGCTTGTTTCAACGGCCAAACCGGTGACATCGAAAATGCTCCTGCTTTGGACGCCTTGCCGGTCTTCAAAGTTACCGAACAGGACGGTGCCATCTATATAGAAGGCGACGAGGCCACAATCAAAGCGGGAAGACGAAAGCCGAACTTCAAGTGCGGTGTGACCAGCGGAGCTCTAGACAACAGAGTTGTCGTAGTTGGCGGAGGTAGCGGGGCAATCGGTGCCATCGAGGGCTTGCGAGAAAAGGGATTCTCCGGCCCGATCACGTTGATCTCAAACGAAGGCTACCTACCCATCGACCGCACCAAGCTATCAAAAGCTTTAATCACCGACCACACCAAGATCCAATGGAGAGATGAAGAATGGTTCAAGTCCGGATCGGTCGAGATAGTAAATGACGAAGTTGTCGACGTCGACCTCAATGGCAAAGCAGTCATTACCAAGAGCAAGGAAAGATTTGTATACTCCAAACTAGTTCTGGCTACCGGTGGATCACCGCGGAATCTACCCGTGCAAGGGTTCAAGGTGCTCGAGAATATCTTCCTCCTGAGAACGGTCCATGATGCGAAGAAGATTGTCGACGCGATTGGCGAGAAGGGCAAAAAGATTGTCATCGTGGGCAGCAGCTTCATCGGCATGGAAGTGGCTAATGCTACGGCTGCCGACAACGATGTCACCGTGGTCGGTCAGGAAAGTGTCCCACTCGAGAGAGTAATGGGTAAGGAGGTGGGCGCCGGACTGCAAAAGGGACTGGAAGGAAAGGGGGTCAAGTTCCACATGTCAGCAGGCGTGGACAAAGCTGAGCCGTCTGGCTCTAACCCGTCCAAGGTTGGCTCGGTGCATTTGAAGGATGGCACCAAATTCGAGGCTGATCTAGTTGTCTTGGGAGTCGGTGTGGCACCTTCGACGGGATACCTCAAGGACAACAAAGTGATCCGACTGGAGGAGGACGGGTCCCTCAAGACGGATGAGAACTTCTTAGTGGCGGGGCTGAAGGACGTGTACGCGATTGGCGACATTGCTTCGTACCCTTACCACGGCCCAGGCGGTCAGGGCAAGTACACGCGGATCGAGCACTGGAATGTGGCGCAGAATCAGGGGAGAGTGGTGGCGCACCACATCGTGAACCCGTCGTTGAAGGCGGACTTCTTCACCCCGATATTCTGGTCAGCATTGACGGGACAGCTGCGATACTGCGGCAACTCGATGCACGGATGGGACGAGCTTGTACTGCAAGGCAACCCGGGAGAAGGCAAATTCGTGGCGTATTACTGCAAGGGCGAGACGGTGGTGGCAATGGCGTCGATGGGAGTAGATCCGGCCATGTCCAAGTCGGCGGAGCTCATGAAGTTGGGAGCAATGCCATCTAAAACCGACCTCAAGGGTGGACTAGACATACTGAACGTTCCGTTACCAGCGTAAGGATACTAATGTGGGATTTCTTATTGGGCATACCTACCTAGTGGAACAAAAGGATTGGTGTGCCTGAGCCGTCTGTGCCATTTAGGTACGAGACATACCTTAGGTAGGGAAGTTGTCTTATTCGGGAATCAGCTGTAGCCAGTCGCTACGCATGTAAGAAGCCAGTGAGTACAAATTGGAACAATAGACAGCCACAATTGTGTCTTTGCCCCCTTTTTTTCCCCGTTGGGTCCGGTAGAAGGGTATTGGGGACACGGTGACGTCTACTCGAGACCCTGGTCAAAATGTCGCGAACAACCCCCGCCTATCAGAAGAGGTAGAACGCGGTAGCATGGTGACCTGTCCTTGTGACCATCTGTTCCCAGCCTGCTCTTTTTCTCGATATGTGACCACTTAGCAGGCCCAGTAGATAATGTCTTCCTTGGGCACTTTCAGGATTTGGCTGTACATTGTGTTCTTGCGACAGCCAAGTATGACCATTGGGGAATTTAAATCTAAGATAGGTACTTGTCATCTCATAAAAAGAACCACTTCCCCCCCCACCCACCCGAGTTGATCTAATCATCTCCATCCCCTCCACTCCCCACTACCCACTCCCCGCTGCACCTGTCAGGAACCCGACGTGAATCTACACCTCCTAAACCTCCCGTCTTTTAATATTACTAGTACTAGATTCAACTCTCTTTTTTCCTTCCCTTTTTCCCTCTTCACACCCTTTTTGCTTTTTCTTATCCCCTTGCCCCTTTTCCCGTCTTTGGTTTTTATATACGCATATACATTTATTAGAGACATACGTTAACTCCCCTCGTACCTTCGTATTTTCCCGGAACGCCTCGAACGGCGCAATTCCCCTTCTCGATCCACTCACTTAAACTTCCCTCTCCATTCGCTTGATTGGGATATGCAATCCAAAGGACCTCTTCACCCTATACCCTCCCCGTCTCCATAATTCAGCATGCTGATCGCCCAGCTGAATACGCGCAACGGAGACGGAGCGACTCTGTGCCATGTCCATGGCTGATCTCTATCAGCCCACCACGGCTGTTGCCGGCGACCACAATCGAGACCGCGACGCCGCCATGACGCCACATGAACCAGGGTCTACGTTGAGGTGTTGTTGTGGTTCTGTGGAGTGTTTATTCCTGAGACACAATTGCTCTGTCCTCGCTAGCGTCGAGAAAGACGTCCACACGGCTGCGCGAATGGGTCAGGTACGTCTCTTTTAGTGACAGTGAGCCACGTCAAGACTAGTAGTCCCCGAACTCAAGCGAGTCATGCCCAAAGCTTCCCTAGCTCTCATAAGCACACTACATTCCCGACTAGATTATTTTCTTCTCCACTATGAGTCTATGAGCCTTAGATCTATCATAATCAAATTCTATGTCAAGAATGTGTGCTGAGGCCTCGTTGTGCTATCCCTAGCTGCCTACTATTTGCTATTTGCATTCCTGAATACTCGCGCAGCGTCTTTCTGTGCAGCGATGGGAGCTTCGAAATCTCTAACATTTGCGCTACAGGCACTTCTGGCTCGTCATGAAGCTTATATGGCTGACGCCGAGCGAGATCGCTCCGAGCTCACTACGCGGATCGAACAGTTGGAAGTCAACAACAAGGAACTCGAAGTGAAGAACGCGAAGACGATCGAAGAAAACAGAAGTCTACTCGATCAACTCGAAGCCTTAAATACCGCCGTTGTCGATTCCGATGGGCGCATCAAATCGCTCGAGGCGACGCTACTGTCTTCTCAACAGAGTGTCCGCCGGCTAGAAGGGGAGACGGCGCGTGCCGCTGCGCTGGAGCGTCAACTCCTAGCTTTGGAACAGGAGCAGGCTGAGCTGCAGAACCACCTGTCTTTATCTCGAGAAGAAGCCCGATCTGCGGTGTCGAGATGGAAACGAGCCGAGCGGGGTATAAATGACCTCCAAGAGCAGCTTGAGCGAATGGAGAAGGAGGCGAAAGAAGAAAGAGAATACCATGTTGAGATGATAGGGCGTCTAGAGAGACAGCGCGAAATGGAGAAGGAGCTAAATACTGCCGCTGGCCGATTAAAGGGGGCAGCCGCCGCCAAATCGTTAGATCGCAGCAATGGCGGAGGGAGTAGTGCAGTATCCCATTTCGTCCGCGATTTACTCCAGGATAATGCCAACCTACAATATGGCATTGCTGAGCTACGAGAGATGCTCATGAACTCCAATGACGAAATTCAAGCTCTCCGGGACCAATTATTATACCATCAACCACTGGGGGACGGCGATATTAAAGCGGCATCGACATTGAAGGCGGAACTTGAGTTTGAAAAGGAGTCGCCTCCAGCCAAACCCAAGAGTCCCCAAGAGCTCCATATCCATCACCATTACCACCTACCAAAATCGAAACAGGAAGCGAAGAAGCCGCGAAAGAAGCGTCAGTCTCTCGCCCCTGGAATATTTGCTCCACCTGGGGGTTCATTGCCGAGCACCCCTCCTAACGGGCCAGCACGGCCGCAGTGGGGATCACATCATACGCATAGAGATTCATTGCTTTCTAATTGTTGGTCCCCATATTCTGAGCAGCCGTCTGACTTTGCTCCGTCGTCTGTCCCAAGCTCGCCTTTATCAAACAACCGGAGCTCACTATTCGACCCTCCTTTTGACTCCTTCCCTAGCTCACCTACGACTAGTATCGATCCATTGTCGCCCACGTGGCACGCCTCTCACCAGAAGCAACTCTCTAATTTTTCTTCACGAAATTTTCAGCTGCCGGCGAATTCGGCTTTCGTACTGCCCTCCACCACGCAGCCACAGCCTATTATTGAGGAACCCGATGATGGGGATAACCCTCCGGACTTAATTTCAGCGACGGACGAGTCCACTGTAGACGATACGATATTGTCCGAAGACCGGGATCCCATCAATGACGAAGGTACAATTGTCGATAACGAAGACGACCGCCATGCGTCCCTGATTCGACTACGCAGAGCTTTATCGCACGAATCTATAATATCACTGTCCGGCGGCCTTGATATACACACCCTGAAGTCCCGACCCAGTCAGCTCACGATCCGTCATTTGGGTTCTGCCACCTCTGTGACGGGTAGTAGTACTGTCACAGCACGGCCTATGTTATCGCGCGACAGTGCAAAACGAAGCAGTGCGATGCTGCGGGAGAGTTACGCTACTTCGCCTGTAGGAAGCTTACAGTCTAATTCAGACACGTCCTCACGAGGTCTTGGGCCGTCGAAGCTTGGCAAATGGGTCGGTTGGCGGCCTTGGGGTGGAGGCGGAGGCGGCGGTGGCGGAGGAGATAGTTCCAGTGCGAGCAGCACATCCGCCAAAACCGTCAAGGAGAGGACCGAGAAGGCACTCGGTCGCTCTCCAGGCATCAACCAACCCGGTGTGATACCGGGATTTTCAGAGTACCTGGCCGCGGCGCAACGCAGGGCACCGGCGTCCAGGATACAGCCCGATAGCGTGGACCACGACGCGCTAAGGGAAGTCCTAGGCGAATAACGAAGCCGGCAACGTGCAATCGGTTGCACTACTATACCATCTATGATTTTACCACTTGTATTGCATTATCATCCTCGCGCATTGCGTTGCATCATTTCCGGTATCGATTATTATTATTTTTAGATTGTATTCTTGTGTACACGGAGTTGAAGGTGGGACACACAAGAGCGAAACGGAAGGGAACATTAACTAACCTACCCTCCTATTAAATGGTAGGAAAAGAAAGATAATACGGATATGATACCCACCCCTTCCACAAAGCTAGCTGCCACTTTACTTATTCAATGGCTTTTTTTTCTTTGTCGAAACGCATTTTTATCACCTTGGGTACGAGAGAAAGAGAAAGATTTGCTAGGAAGTTGAGAAGAACCGGAGCTAGAAAGCTCGGCATATAAATCACATTACAGATAGACAGAGAAAGGGGAAGCCGTTTCTATATGATATATGTATCTTTTGCTACCTTTTCGTACTGCCGTATGTCACTTGAGGGGAAATAAGCAGTCAAATCTAATATAAACATAATCAACCTCTAAAAAATAACGCCGTAGCAATGTCCTTAAAGTCTACCTATACAAGGGGTCTATACTTACATGTATGTACCTACCTACATACTCTACTCTTTATAGAAATTACAGCAAATACGTAGACACGAAGCGAAATACAATACGAAATAGATACGCGAAGTCTATATAGGTACCTAGTAGATATATTATTACTAGTGGCAGGTGGCAGGTGACCCGCACCGCAAACGCAGTCTTGTATATCCCCATACCTGCCACTTATTACATAAATTTGTGTGTAAGCCCTTATGTTCTACCTACGTGATGCAGCCGTTGTGATGAGACAAAAGCAACAAAAGAACTCCCCGTGTCCGATGCAGGATTATAAGTAGTAGTTGTTGTAGTATTTACATATGAGAATGGCCAAGCCCCTTTAGTCGTTGTTTATGGGAGCTTTATTGACCGATAACTCTCCTTGTGAAATACAGAATGGAAAAAGGGGGTATTTTGTGTTTAATCGCTGTTGGGTTATTAGTCAGTTTCCTGTGTAGTCATGGAAAATGAAAATAAAAATGCAACATACTAGATTTCCTTGGGCGCTAACAAGTCCGCCTGGTAGAGCCAATGGTTGTCCTTCTCCTCGGCCTCGAGCCAGTCGTAGGGGAACTGAACCAGAGTCCCCTGGATCGCGCCGCAAAGTTCCTCGGCTTCGTCGCGGCTTAGAAGCTCGTACGGGAAGACGGGGCCGCGCCGGCTACCCTTAGTAGTGGCTCGTCGGCGCCGTCTCGTCGAATTCTGGTTATAAAGGTTGGCCGTCGGGGGTTTCTCGGCCGACGAGAACGTTGCCCTGCGATCTCGCTTCTCGCCCTGAGGCTCCAGATGCAAGGTTTCGACCTGGTTATCGTACGACGGGAACGGGATGTCTCCGGCAGGCTGAACAGGTGAGGGCGGCTCGAGGGAGTTATTGGTGCGAGTCTTCTCCGTATCAAAACCAATATCGGCCTTTTCCTTGCCCGAGGCATGACCGCCTTCAGATACAGGCGCCTTCTCGTTTAGGGCGCCTTCACTTCCACTCGAGATGACGACCTTCGGATTGTTTTCGGCGCGCTGACCGACGCCTATCTTCTCGGATATGCCTGGAGTTCCCTGCGCCGCGGCGGGTGCTGCGATTCCTGCAGCCGCTCCACCGGCGTGGCCCATTTGATGATTGGTCTCCGGTTCGTCGTTTCTTGGACCAGCCATGCTCTCCTTAAATCGGCGTGCGTAGTCCTCAAACTCTTGGTACTCTTTCCATGTCGATACGTCGCTATCAGGCATACATCGGAAAACTCGTCGGTAGAGTTTTGTGTTGTTAGATGCAACCCGCATCCAAATGTCATCCCAAAAGGCTGGGTTGACCGGATCGCGCATACAATCCTTATCAATCCTGGCGGGAGTAATGTCCGTAAGGAGAGGGTTTAAGTGTTCGTTCGTAGGTCTTCCGGCGTCATCCAAATGCATCGGAGGGCCGCCTATGTCAGTGTCATCCAGCACTGGCAGCGCCGGAAGTTGGACGGGATATGGCAGGTGAGCCTTAGACAACGGAGGGGGGTGGGCTGGAGGAAGCCCTTCATTTCCGCCGCCAAGGTCCCGCTGCGAAGAACCTTTGGAAGACGTTTCCAGATGCGACTTAGCATCCGTCTTACGACTAGTCGAGAGGCCGGCCCTATGAAGGAGAACTTCATGGCCGTTAACAACAACCGAATCACTCCCAAGGTCGACCCCTTTAGCTTGAGCAGCTTTCCAATGGTCTGGGCCATAACCTTCAACGTCCTTGTCGTGTTTCTCATTTCCGTGTACCCGAGCATCACGTTCTGGGGAGTTGGCCCTCGAGGTCGAGGATGTGGAAGACGACGAGGATTTCGACGAAGCATCGCCGCGATTTTCCGCAGAAGCGTCATGGTTGAAGCTGGATCCACGGTGGTAAGTGCTTAAGCGTCCGCGAGCGGAGCTCTCTGGAACTGGACTCTCGTTCTCATCATCTCCATAGATTCGGTCCATCTCAACTTCGAACTGGGCTTCAGCACTGAGCTCGGCTTGCCTCTCTTCTTCGGTTATCTCATCCACATCCAGGCCCAGATGCTCTCTCATCAGTCGCATACGAAGAGTATGAGCGAACCGGCCGACTCGATACCTTTCACCTGCCATCGTCGACCATATCATATCGCTGTCTCGAACAATGGCTGCAACCTCCGAGTCCCGGTTACCTAACATGGACCGTTCGTTGATATTAGCAGACCCTATCAAGGCGACGCGGTCGTCTACGATGATAGTCTTGGCATGTATGTACAGCTGCTCCGTCACAAGGTGGTTATGAGTCCCGATTCGGCCCCATTGCCTTAGACTTAAGAACTGGATATAGTCCTCAGGCTCTATACCTACTGCTTTCAAGCGACCGAAGATGGAGTTTGGACCCCTGCAGATACTTCGGTATTGGAACTGCATAATCAGGCGCACACTACTCCCCTCAGCCTGATCTACCGTATTCTGAAACCCGGGCATAAGTGGAATGAGAATACAGCATCGCCACTCCTCGTCCTTTTCATGTGCCCTTATGATACGTTCGACGAGAGCATCGCCGATACGATTTACTACCCTCGTGCTCATCGTCTCCGTACTGGTAATGAAGAATTGATTCTCCATGTAAACAAAGTGCTCAGACTCCTCGATCAACTTTACGTAGGCTGACTGAATACTGTGCTCTCTCAAGTCTTTCGGATATCCTAGAGACCAATCCCCTGCCGAACGTAAGATCTGTACCTCGCACGTTCCAGATAAACCAAGGGCCTCGAGGTCGGCAGGATTAGCGTCTGGCGGAGGGAGCAAGAATGGCGTCGGCCGTGTGGGCTTGCGTTCACGTCGCAGATAATTCCACCGCTGCACGAAATGACGGGTGAGATCACGCGCCGGCTGGCCTACGACCTGCATGGAAATATCATGCCAGGGCATCCTCGGAATCTTACTCCTATCATACATCTCCTCGTAGGGCTCATTAAGCTTGAAAAAGTCCAGGACACGAGGGTTCGAGTAGTCCTTGCCGGGGAAAAGTTGACAGTGCTCTGCATCTCGGGGGCGATCGCCATCCGGCTCCATTCCTGTTGGTCGGTCATCTGTGATGGGATGCTGTGGGTTATCCCATCGGCCGAAACAAAGATCAATTCCTCCGAGGAAGGCCACGTCGTGATCCACAATGCAGACTTTTTCGTGATGGGCATAGAAAAACTGGTTCTTTTTCAGCTGGTTTGGCGATCTTAAAACCAGGATATTGTCGTGCAGGTTCAGAAGTGAAAACTTGGTATACTCCGAGTCTATCGGTATAGCTTGCTCCACGTTCCTATAGATAATAATGAAGATCTTGACACCTTCTCTGGCTTTCCTCTGCAGCAGTCGATCCAGACGCCACTTCTGGCTGATACACGCGGGCCTTCGCATATACAACTCGGGGCTGAGCCACCAGTCATGGATATAGATAACGTCTTGTGCCATACTGATGGCACGCGACACATTCCACATATAGTCTCTCCCATCAACCAGCCATTGGGCGTACGCCCCTAGCCGTACAGGGGCGAAGCTGTCGAACCTATGGTGATCATGCCACTGAGTTTGTTTAAGCATCTCAATAACAGATTCTTCGAACTGGCGAAGCACCGTCTGGTTGCGGGAGAACAACTTGATCTTTCGATCTGCAGAAAGCAGTTTCAAGGTATGGTGTTTGCCACGAGATTCTTCATCCGTCTCATCGTGTTCTGCCGCCTTTTCCGACTCGATCTTCAACTTGGCACCGAACCGTTTGAGCTTGTTTTTCTTGAAAACGACCCGAAAATGCGGATCTACTAGATAGACATCGTATATGTTCATAGTCGCTGGTGACTCGACTACGGCGATATAATTCTGGCGGACCAAAAACCACTTGCGGCTATGTTGCGCTATGACCTTTTGTGGATTAAACACTCGTCTGACATCGATGCCCTTGGTAGACTGTATGTGCAGGTAACATTCCTTTCCGTGGAAGCTGCCTTCAGCCGCAAGCCGCACGCCGAGCGCAGAGAGCTCCAGGAACTTGCAAAGACGATTGCTATCCGCGCGGAACATGAGCCAATGGACCATTTCCTGTAGATATTTCTCCAGGGTCTTCCTCTGCCTCTCGATGAACTTCTTCTTCCGAGTAGCAGAGTTCTGAACATTTGTTAACGAAGCCTCGCCATTTTCCATAAGTCCCGAAGACTGCCGCCGTGGTAAGAAATTATTAATGCGAGACTTCTTTCTGTGCGCGTTTGGCCGCCTATCGTTGTCACTAGCGGTGCCCTCGGCGGCGGTTCCTTCGCCTGCTGTACCCTCAGCAACTGTGTCATCTGCTCTAGTGCCCGGCGGCTTGTCTTCTTCATCAGACTCTTCTAGGTTCTTGTAAGTTCTCAGGTAGGGAAATGCCTTTCTAGGAAATCGAGGCTGTTTCGGACGATTTCGTTGATTTGTCGTACTTTGTAGCGTAATATCGTTCTTTAGAGACAACCGATATTTCCAGTGGATATTCCAGATTTCCCTAACACTACGGGTAACAGTCCACCTCATTCGGCTCAACCCGCTACCATACTCCAATGCAATTGTAAAGATGGTATGTCTCTCGCCATTGGGTTCCTCCGCGCGACTGTCGATGACTCGTAAGTTAAGCTGTTCCAGAAGAACAGGTATACGCTTGTTTCCATGTTCGTCTCTCTGAAGCATACTGGCAAGGATGACAACAGCTGGCGTCACAGCCCGTAGCTCGGCCATAAGTTCAGCAGACTTGTAAAAATCAAACTGGTCCGTCTTCCTTTTCCCTAGCATTCTAAACGTGTGCTTCACCTGCTTCCACCTCTGTGCACCAAAGGTCGCAGCTCGATCAGCGCCCAAGAACGGTCGTCTCGGCGTATTCAACCAGTCACCGTCCGACACCCCACCTGTACCAAACATATCCGAGATGCGGCGGCGGTGGCCAGGAGTTCGAGGTTGTGAGCTCTCGGCATCGTCAACATTAGAATGCGCCGGTCGTGGAGAGCCGATCCACGAGCTTCCACGCGTCCAACCTGGTCGCCGACCGGTCAAGCGATCGCGGCCCTCTCCCTCGGACATACCACCACGATGTTCTACACCTTCGGGCATGGTGGAGCGCCTCACCATAGTGTTTAAACGGCTTGGTCTGGGAGAATCCTGGTCGTAGAGTGGGTTGGGGGTACTCGGAGAAGTGAACATGTCTAGTTGTTTTAGACGACGTCGCATCCTTTTCCTCTTGCTCTTTGATGTGTCCCTCGCCTGGCCTTCGTCTCCACTCGCTTCAACATCAGCATCACTTCCCTCCTCTTCATCGAGAGTATCTGGGACCCTGTTAGGTCTACCTACGACGGGTGAAGCGTTAACTGAGTTCTCGGACGGCCCAGGAGATTTGGGTGGCTGGATGGTTCCGGAACTGCCCAAAGTTGATCTCAGCCTAGAGATCCAACCCCCGCTCCGTGATCTACCACCCATATCTCCTTCGTCCCATGAATCATGTCTCGTGTGTTGCCGCGGGGGGTCGAGGAGGACATCGGTCCGAGCAAACTGCACGCTACGCCTTCCCGGAGAGCCTGACTCCCCTTGCAGGGTATCGGAGTCTGGCGCTTGGACTACATTGTTTCTCAGAGGGGACGGGGATCGTACGGTTGCGGGAGGATTCAAAGTGGTAGGTGTGATAGCATTGATAGGAGAAGGGTTCTCGTGCGGTCGCCCTCCATTCAGATAGTCTGCTGGCTGGTCCGAGTCGGATCTGTTTGAGGAACGGGCCGATGTAGGATCAGGTACTTGCAGGTCGTGAGCTGGTACCTGGATGACAGGTTGGGAGCCATCGGACGGTTTAGGTGAATTGAGGCGGGTGTGAATGGAGGAAGAGGTACGGGGGCTTCTTGTCATTGGCGAAACCGACTCATCGCGATCTAGAGTGGACATGATACCTAGATCCTAGATAATGTCAGCTGTTCAAGATGTTGAGTACGTGTCTGTGCCCGTGGCAGCTCCCGATCTGCCGGCTGGGCAGGAAATCAAGACGCGTCTGCAACCTGCCAGTGCTGTCATATGCATATCATGCCAGTTACTGATGAATCGGAGGAATTATATGAGCTTGCTGTCCTTGGGTACCCTTAGATTGTTATAGGATTACTCAGAAGTAAAAAAGGGAGCGCCGTCGAAGTTAAGATTGAGGTAGTCCCTAGTCGTTTTACATAATTTCTATGTTCATCAATGGCGGGGCCCACTAAAACGCCGGAGCTTGCCACGAGGTTTAGGGGTATTTCCAGTGCACAGGGGCGCGATTTAGTGGGACCCGGTTTGCTTCTCGGGAACGTCATAGGTGAAACCGATATGTACATATCGGACGTACGATAAGCATATATATACTACATAACGGTATCATCTTTAAGCAACAAGATATTCATTTTTTGAGGCATAATAGAATATGCTAAACCCAACAGAAAGCAAAGAAACAACAAGAAAAAGCCCCTGTTTTGAATTGAATTCCTTCTCTGTGATAAAGCCCTTACGTATGAGGAAAGCTACCTAGCCATCTCAGCTATCTTTCTGATGTAGGTACCTAAAGTATAGCACGATATTGGGAAACCCCCTGATGCTCAAGCGAAAATTCAAATGCAAGTGGCAGCATATAGATTGACATGTCAATGTCACCATATATGTCTCAGGATAACTCTTGAAATTGAGAGACAAAGATATGCGAGGTACAACAGTCACAGGATCCGAGACTGTATATACAGAGGCAGAAAGGCATGGCAAACTAGACGAAGAGATATGTGTCACTCGTGTAGTAATTAAGGACTTCCAAAGTATCACTTTTTAGATACAAGATACACACAGATTTCATGTCCGAATTAATACGGACTAATGAAGCATCGTGCGCCTTGTTCCAATATCTATACTAAGCTAGTCAGGTATCCAGGACAATTCTCCCCCCTCCCCCCTATAGACAATAAGGAAAATGGCTCAACAATTAACTTGGTGTAACTACTCTTTCTTCAACGACCCAACGGGGATACGGAACGGAGTTGTCACGCCCCATAGTTCTGCAGCACCTTGCCAGACTATTCACAGGTTAGCTGTACATCCCCCTAGTGCGGGCAAAGGCATATTTCTGTGCTGAACTTACAGACTAGAGCCGCTGTGATAAACCCAGTTCCGGCAGAGCCAGTGAGGCACTGCTTATTATCCAACATGTAGCCAACAGCCAGGAGAATCAGGGTGAGGTCCACGAAGATGAGAGCCGACACAATCACCACAGACCTTCGGATTGTCGCGACGGTGAATACTATACTAACGACGAACCACGTCCACGCAAACATGGCTATAGCCTGGTCGAACTCGGGCATGAGCTCGCCTGTCGCTGTGTCGGTGTAGGCCGCTATGATACCACTTCCAGGGATGAAGATCAAGGCGTATGAGAGGTTGAAGGCAGCATAAGAAGAGAACAGAGTGCCGCCAAACTAATGAGAGTTCAGTTTTGCGACCGTGCCAAAAGCTGTAGATATACTAAAGAGAGCAATGGGGGGGTAACCTACGGTGTTACCGAAAACAAACTCCAAGATACCAACGATGACCTGGGCAATTCCTCCGTAGAAAACCAAGACTCCGACGATGATGTTGGGTGTCTTCAATCCGCGCGGCTGAAGGTTGACGAGAGATATCATGAAGATACTCGTGGCAAAGGCAAGCAGCCCGAGCGGCGTCGGGTTAGCCTTGCCTCGATGCCCGAGGCGAGGGTCGACCTGCTCGCGAGGCGAGGCGGTTGCCTGTCTCTCCAGGTCGATGGCTATCGCCTTGTCGTCGGATGGCACAGTGACAGCCATTTGAGATGTAATGTAAGAGGTATGCAGGGACAAATGGGGAAGAGAAACTCTGCAGCCGCAGGCTTAACAGGGAAACGGATCAAGCTCTACTTGATGCCCGTGGGTATGTTAACACCGATGGCGATGAGTATCAAGGTCCGATTGTTTGAGATACGATGGAAGAGATGCGAGAGTCAGGAGAGACGGAGGCAGACGTGATCATGAAGGGTAGCATCACTGGTTTTCATTGCGCAGATGAATCCTTTATGGGGTGGGATACTACCGCTGTCCTGGAGATGCTTACAACTGAACGACCAACATTCCTATCGAGCCAATCAAGCTGACAAGCTGAAAGACTGGACCGTCCGGGACCCTTGACGGCCACGGGCGGCGAAAAGCCTGTTGGCTCGGCACGCCCTTTAGTAAAGTTGGTAAATGGACTGCCGAGACGGGCTAGCATGTAGGATTCATCGATTCCTATCTTGTCCTGGGAAAGGTAGAGGAACATAACAATGCACCGCTGCTCGACATGGATGAACTGACAGTTCCTCTTTCCTCGGCGCCTTGATATATCTGGAAAGTGATCCACCCCCCAGTTCGATCAGATCGGTATCGTGCAAAGAGGAAATAATTAAATCCTTTCGTGTTGTCGTATGGGAGCTTGCACTTTGTAAATGTTGGAATCCTATCCAAGCCAAAACTCGTTCTGCTGCCTTACTGTTTGATAACTTCCATCCTACTAAGCGAAAATACCAGATAATTGAAACCAAAAAGTTGCGCCCTTAGGAGTGAATACGAAATCATCGCCCCTATTAGAATAGTAGAGCTTAATAAACAACCCCCTATCCCCACGTTTCAGTTATAACATTGTTCATCCCTACCCGATCTATTTTTCTTCTCCTTTTTACGTGTAAATTGGCCATGAAACCACCGACAAGGGGCCTACTCGATTCAGTACATACGCGTGGCTGGGTCGTGTTTTCGTATGTAAGAGGAAAGGCAAGGGAGCATTCAACATGCAGAGAGGTAACACCCACGTTTGACCAGGTACGAAGCATTTCCTATTCCACGGGGTGACAGGGGAGACAAGCAACTGGTTACCATGTGGTCGAGAAGGGGATGAGGGATAGGAATAATCATTTAAGGTTAAGAGCCTTGCATTTCTATCGTGTAGCGACCCTTGGCATGTCATGCATATGTCTCCAGCGCGTTCGTTCGCTTTCACACGAGGCAGGGTCCTCCTCGGAGTTGATCATCCTCCTCCTCCCCGTTGAAGGAAACTTATGGTAGATACCCCTGTAATAAAATATTACTGTATTCGTTTATCTGTACATAACTTGCGATACTTACCTTGTTAATATGATATGGAGCATCTAGCTAATACTCGAAACCCTATAAAGTCTGTTTGAGGAGTCTGTTCTACTCTCTTTTCTATAGTATACTTACATCTTAAACATGTTTCTGTCAGGAACACATTAGAAGGACTTACTACTCATTACTTATATACTTGTACAGGTATGAACATTGGCTATTTTAGGTATATAGAGATGCTGCAGCATATGAAATTGGGGGAGAATCCTCCACTATATACTTGTGTTTCTTTGCTGAGTTCCTAGATCCACTGGGGGACCCACAGGGACCAGCCGTAAGATTCTATTTCCTAAAAAGGCAATAAGATAAGATGGCCCTGGTCCTATGCTGGGATTCCTTCGAGCAATACCACACACAGGAACGTTTCTAATTGGAGAGGATTGACTCGACTACGACCCCCCTTTAAACTTGCAGGTTCTAGCATGGGTGTTCCCGCTGCCATACTTAGGTAGTGGATACTACATAGAATGCTTATTATCGAATAAACTATCCGTGTACGCCGCTCGGGACGCGCAGTACATGGTACGGACCCCAACTCTTCAACATCGTCATATTAATGTCTTAGATATAGGTTCCCCAAATAAGGTCATACAACGTATGTCTAAGCATTCTGTGCACAGTGTTATTCCTGGCCACCTCTTATGTATCAGAATTCGTCAGTTTGCTCTTTTGCTTGTTTTATATGTGAAGGTTGTAACAAGCCATGCAAGCCATGCCTCTCTATCTGTCGCTTTCCGTGTGTCACATCTCAGATTCGAGACGACATGTAGTATAAGGCATTATATAGGATGGAAACTACTGTTTCTCCCGAGTTTGTGGTCTTGGGTCTCGGGTCTTTTGGGGGTGCTGGAAGATTTCTGCCGTGATGAGTATAATCACGCTTGCGGGATCCTGTTCTAGTCCTCGATCTGCGTCGAACAATGGTACGTGACAATTTTGCTGCGGCTGGCATCCAATCAGTAGCGGTTCACCGTTTGCTTGGCTGTGGCTCTGCGGCGGTTCAGTGCAACACATCAAGAAGGAGCTTACATAGTAGGCATAAGAAAGCCATACAATGGTAGGCTGATAGGCAAGGATCCTTTACACAGCATTTTTAATGCGCCTTCTATAGGATGTTTCCCGATAGCCATGGCCCACCCCTTCCTGCGCGGTCAGGAGCCACAAGGATAAGCCCACCCGTCAGTCGACCAATCTGATATGCCTGGCCACCATGCATGGGTTCCCCAAGCCTGACACTTACGAAAATTTCGATCGCAGATTTGCGGGCATGCCGGCGATCACTTAGGTATGTTCCACTCCTCAGCGAATTTTACTCCACCGAGCCGATACTTAAAATTGACCCTGACTGGATCGAGTCGCGAGCCCGCGCATCGTTCCTTATATCATATGGTAAGGCTGGACCCTCTGTCGAAATTGATTCCGTCCTCGAGCCTCCCTTGGCCTATGTAGCCAACGCAAGAGACCGCACAGTTTCAGAAGGCCCAGAGAGTCTTCAGCACCAAACGATCATGGCGGTCGTTACCGATACTTATGCCCAACGGCTCACCACCGGCATTGTCGTGACATGTCTCGCCTTATCAGTCTTGTCGTTTAGTCTTCGGCTCTACGCGAGAAAAACCTCGGGGGCAAAGCTCTGGTGGGATGATTATTGGATGTGTCTACCTATGATCATCTGTGTGGCTATGAGCACAAATGATTTTATCGGGCTAGTGTACGGATCCGGTCAACACCAACAAGACTTGGACCCAGACACGGTAGAGAGCTTTATGAAGGTGATTCCCGACTCATAACCTCGGTATACGACGGATGATGGACTCTGCTGACAACTCGACCGAAATAGAATCTCTACTTCTATATGGTGTTCTGGTCCATCGGCGTCTTCAGTGTCAAGGTCGGAATTTTGATATTTTACTGGAGAGTTTTCCACACCAGGTCCTTCCGCATGTCGGCGCTGGGGGTTGGAGCGTTTTCGCTTGGGATCTTCTTCACCAATCTCTTTACCTTCGTCTTCCAGTGCACTCCGGTCGAAAGCTTCTGGAAAGGTCGGCCGCAAGATTGTATTAGTCAGGTGAAATTCTACTTGGCGTCTGCCATAATCAACGTCCTTGGTGACATTGCTGTACTCGCCTTGCCGCTGCCCGTTGTTTGGCGTCTTCATACCTCGAAGAGCAAGAAGTGGTCACTCAGCTTTCTATTCCTCCTCGGTGCCTTGTGAGTTCATCCGGATTCATGTCTGCGCAACTCCATCCCCTTTGCTAATTGCATCTATCCAGCGTGTGCATCGCCAGCATTTTCCGTATTGTTGGCGTCTACGAGATCAAACCGGACGATTTCACATATAGCAACTTAGCCGGGGGCCTTTGGAGTACCGTCGAAGTTGAGATAGGGTTCATCTGTGCGAACCTCCCGGCGATCCGGCCCGTTGTCTTCAAGTGGTTCAAGGTTGGCAGCTCGGCGGCGGCTTACGGATCCGGTAGCCTTGGTCCTAGGCAGTACAACATCTCCAGCAAGGGAGCAACGCGGTCAGGGCACGTTATTCTTCGGAGCAGGAACCAGGAGTCGGAGTTGCTTGACTCGGACACGGAAGCGCTCACGAGGCAGGCTAAGGAAGATGGAATGACCCCAACTAATACAAGAGGCGGAGCCGAAACGCCGCACGCCCAGTCTTACGGGCTTTCCGAGATCGTCGTCAAGACAGATATTGGCGTCTCGATAGATTCGAAGCCGTCCCAGTCGCACGATGGAGAGCCGAATCATTTTGTCCAGATATCAGCGCCACTAGGAACAGTTGACTTACCAGGTGCAGGCAAGGACTACTACAGGTAGTCTCACGATTAGGCTATGTTTTTTTAAGATACCTACCTCCGGAAAGAGGAAAACCCGAATGTACTCAATTAGTTTTCCCTATCATGTAATATTGACATACATACCTTCCATATATATACCCAATCAGCTAAACAATTTTATTTCCCAATAATCATGGAGATCATAAATTGGAAAGCTATATGCTTGAAATTTTCATGATTATCTCGATAGTCTGACATATTTGCTGTGCTATGCCGGTGTCGCGACCGTGCGCGCAACTCTCGGGAGCGACCGAGTCGCTAATCAAGCACTTAAGCCCGTCAGCTCTGTTACCACCCCTGTAACAAAATAGAAGCTAGTTTAGTTTAATTGTGATGAGATCTTGAACAGATCAGACACGGAGTAATTACAAGGCTTTCGCGAAGGATCGGTGGCGTTTCCAAGAAGGATTACGTGCATGGCCAAGAGCCGAGGAGAAGCGAAGGATCTTCCCGCGAACAGTGCAATAAGAGACTTTTTCTTGATGACCGCGTCTTGGAGGCACCATCAGGCGGTCATGAGTATAAGCATAGATATTAAATTGTGACACCACGTATATATTTTCTTATGTCATCACTTACCGCTACTGCATAACGCGTATCATATGATAATCGCCTTATTGTTTCGAAACTGTAGGCAAGGTGTTTACATAGTATCTTTGTACTATAGGTATCCTGTTATCAGTACATCAGTAAACACCCCGGTCGATAAAGTCTCCGTGTTATTGTGGCTCGACCAAGGGTCATTTCAATAGCGAGCGGCCCACGGCCATACCCTCGGCCTATGCCCCTGTAAGGTTAGTACAACGTAGCGCTGCACGGTAGCATGGCGAGCTTCTCTTAGTTTGGGGGCCGGTGAAGCTTGACTGAACTACAGGCGATCCACAAATATACTACGATGCGTAGTAGTTGACAATTCACTATCCTACCCTCTCGGACCGCGGCCGACGTATCATCGTGTTACCATTGATGCATTTGCCACCTGGGACCAAGAGTTTTCAACCAAAAGGACACGGTCCCTAATAGTGTGTTGACACGGATCCGCATTGTGAAGGGAGAGGGATATGGCCTGTTATTCTCAGGGGATGAAGGGGCGTACGGTACGGTCGCAATCGCGTATTCTAACCCGGTTAAGTTATCGGTTACGAAACCTATTGGAGACTCGATCCCGACCGCATGGTTATAACTCCTAGATGTTCGCTTTTCTCAAGTATCTAACCTACTATGTAGGTGGTAGTTGTTATGATAACCTGAGTTTTATGTACTGACGATCCGGAACAAGAGAGCGGAGAAGATAGCCCACTTTCACCCTACTCTGCTCCTCTGCTCCTCTTCTTCTCTTCTCCTCTTCTCCTCTTCCCCAGCACCCCAAGAGTTGACCCTGAGCAAGAAACTTTAATTCCACGTGGGTCAGGTCGTGTGGGGTTTCGATCAATCCTTCTTTGTACCGTGCCGGCATGCCCAGGCGGAAAAGGCAGAATAGCGTTGCTGGAGATGCATCCATCTTCCCCACGACCCAATCAGGTAGGCTTGAGCCGTGTCATTCAATCACTAGGTACCAGGTAAAAAAACAGTGTTGTGTCGTAAAAACTATGTGCGATTGCTAGGTAAGGGATAAGACGAAAGCCTGATGGGGTGGTACAATACATCTTGCACTTAGGGAGGGGATAAGCCGGGTATAAATTGTCGGCCATAGGCTTTAGTTGTGGCACTGGTGTAAGGCGGGATTCGACATGCTCTAACCCGCCAACCGCCAACGTATATATTGTGAATTTTGACAAAAGCCGGGAAGACTTAAGAATTACAGCGCAAGCAAGCTGGAGCCGTGAAGAGATTGCCCAAGTGCCTTTTTGTGGGTGGTGAAGCGCTGCCGTATCTTTCGCCACTCCCCGTCTCCATTGAAGACGCCATTTCCGTGGCGTGCCCCTGAAGATTGCACACCTGAACTCGTCCGGCAAGGATGGCCAACGTATCTGCCGAGCTCGTCGAAGAGCGAATAAGCAAGTTCGGCAAGCTGTGGATGATCGACGACCTCATCCGCGTACGGGGCAAGGATGAGGACCAAGTCCCTATTCTGGGCTACCCCAGACATGACCACAACGCCGCCGAGTATGAGTACTTCACGGGGAGAGACCTCGACCGCATGGTCGACGAGACCTGCCGGGTCTTGGTTCGGGCGGGCCTGCAGGTGAACTCGCTCAAGACGGTAGCGCTCTTCGCACCCTCGGACCTCTCCTTCGTCGTCACCTTCTTCGCCCTCTTCCGCCTAGGCTGCAAGGTGTTGGCCATATCTATCCGCCTGAACCAGCCGGCATGTATCCATATCCTCGAGCGAGCAAACTGCGACGCCGTATTATACGGCACGACAGTTCGCATCAGCTCAACGATAGCCGAGATCAAACAGGCACGCCCGGACCTAGCGTTCATCCAGATGCCGGCCAGAGAAAGCTTCGACATACCCGGAGCAGCGGCGGAACCTTTCGAGCGGCCGATCCCCGACAAGGAGGCGGAGCACACCCAAACGGCACTCATGATGCATTCATCCGGCTCGACGGGGCTCCCTAAACCACTATTCTTGTCCCATCGAAGCCTTCTGGCTTCTATAGTCTCGGGTACGGGTTTGAAAGCATTTAACGCCTTACCGTGGTATCACCTCCACGGCCTCATCACGTCGATTCAGGCGATGTGGATGCGTAGACCGGCTCATCTGTTCAACGCTCACATGCCTTTGACAGCCGACAACCTCATCTCGGCCCTCAAGTCAATACAGCCTGAAATTTGCCACACGGTACCATATGTGCTGAAACTGATGGCAGAGAGACCAGACGGGGTCGAAGTCCTTAAGAGGTGCAAGTTTGTGACATCGGCCGGGGCTCGAACCCCGGACGAGCTTGGTAATCGAGTAGTCGAATCGGGTGTGAAGCTGGGTCTGATATTCGGCTTGTTCGTCTCCCCCAGATACCGTGATCGTTCGAGAATCGACTTGCTAACCCAACGCATAGGACGGAAGTTGGCCACGTTGGTGACTCCATCTCTCGCGGGCCCGGTGATGACTCTTGGGACTATATAAGACCTTACGTCAATCTGCGTCAGCACATCATGTTCAAGAAAGTCGACAGTGGTGTTTACGAGTCCGTCTACCTGAAATCGCATCCTGCGCTCATGACTACAAACTCGAATGACCCGCCCGGGTCTTACCACTCCGGTGACCTCTTCACCCCCCATCCGACGATAGATTGGGCGTGGAAGTACGTAGCCAGGGCGGACGACCGTGTGACCCTGATAAGCGGAGAAAAGATCCTGCCTCTGGGCATGGAGGGCACTCTCCGCGAAAGCGCCCTCGTGCGCGAGGCCCTGATGGTCGGCAACGACCGTCTGGTTCCCGGTCTTCTGCTATTCCGCTCTGCGGCTGCGGCGGGACTCTCCGACGAAGAGTTTATCGCCGCCGTCCAGCCTTCACTGGATAAGGCAAATGGTATCGCCGACGAGTTCGCACGTCTCACCACTGACATGGTAGCTCCCCTCGCCGCGGACGTTGAGTACCCTGCGACGGACAAGGGCAACATCATCCGTGCCGCTGCTTACGCCCGCTTCGAGAACGTGATCAACAACTTGTACGACAGGGATACCGCTGAGACGCACGACGGCAAAGACTTAAAGTTCGACGTCGAGCAGCTAGAGGAGTTCATTGCAAGAATTATCCGCCAGCAAGCCGGTATCGAGGTGCCGGATACGGAATCCGACTTATTCGCTGCGGGGATCGATAGTCTGCGCGCCGCGCAGGTACGCAGACTTCTGCAGCGAGACCTTGATCTCGGCGGACACTCGTTGCCTACCAATATTGTCTACGACGCAGGGTCCGTGGCAAAACTTGCTCGAGTATTGTTTTCGATGCGTACGGGCGAGACACTGGAGGGCTCGGCCGACGAGGATGAAATAGTCAAGATGGAGAAGATCATTGACGACAATAGCGAATTCCCCCCGTGGACGCCGGGAGAACTACCAACACCAGAAAAGGATGCGGTGGTAAGTCGAACTAGCACTTCTTGCCACCTCTTCCAATCCTGCCATTAGCTAACGGGGTGTAATTCAGATTCTCACAGGCGCGACAGGCGCACTTGGCGCGCACATACTAGACCAACTCCTCGCCGACCCCCAAGTAGCGCAAGTCTCCTGCCTCGTCCGAGGCGTAGACGTCCTAGCTCGTATCGACGAGTCGATGCGGGCGCGAGGCTTAAAAACAATAAGCAGCGATCCAGAACGAGCCGGAAAGGTCAAGGCCCTACGCACAAACAACCTAGGCGCGCCCAACCTCGGCCTCTCGCCCGAAGCCTTCGCGCAGCTGCAGGAGTCGACGACCCTCATAATCCACGCCGCGTGGCCCGTCAACTTCAACATCTCGCTCGCGAGCCTAGTCCCGCACGTCGTCGGCCTGCGCAACCTGCTGCAGCTATCTCTCGGAGTCCCGTTCCGAGACCCCGCCCGCCTCGCCTTCGCGAGCAGCATCTCGACGGCGTTCCGGCTACCGACGCCCGGCACCGTGCCGGAGGGGCCCATAGAGTCCCTAACCTACGCCGCGCCCACGGGCTACGCGCGCTCGAAGCTCGTCGGCGAGCGCGTGTGCGCGTCGGCCGGCGGCGCGGCGGTGGCGGTGCTGCGGATCGGCCAGATCGCTGCGGACACCGCGCGTGGGATCTGGAACGACAAGGAGGCGATCCCGGCGCTCGTGCGGAGCGCGGCCGAGGTGCGGGCGCTGCCGCGGATGCGGGGCTACCACGACGTCTGCGAGTGGATGCCGGTCGACAGCGTAGCCCGCGCGTGCCTGCAGCTGATCCGGAAGCTGGATCCTCCCGCGAAGGCAACGACCCCGACCCCGGCGTTTTACAACGTCAAGCCGCCGCACGGGTTCTCGTGGAATGACCAGTTCCTGCCCGCGCTGCGGAAGGCGGGCTTGCGGTTCGAAGACGTCGAGCTCGAGGAGTGGCTGGCGAGGCTGCGGGTGCGGGCGGAGGAGCTGGGGTCTGCTGCCGAGGCCGTGCTGCCCGCTGTCAAGCTGGTAGATTACTACGAGGATACGTACGCCGGCCTAGGTGTTGGTTCGGGAGCCGGGTTGAAATTCGACATCGAGAAGGCATGTAGAGACAGTAGTGCCCTGGCCCAGTGTCCGCAGATCTTGGACGCCGGCCTCGTACCGAAGATGCTGAGACATTGGCTTGGCGGATCCTTCGAATCTACAAATTAGTACTTAGAAATTGAATCAATATATGTAGAGTATCGGAAATCAGAGGGTGATGTTGTGATATATGCATTATGACTTGCGACAAGCCTAGGTAGTTTCTTGAATAACATTACGATTCATAAAAGGTGCTCGATCCTGAGCTGAACTCCGTAGAGCAACGAGTAGAACAAACAGTAATTACAAAACTCGCCGTATGTACACCCAAACCCCACAACATCCAATCATGAACCGTCGTGATTCACATTAGCCGTGATTCCCAGGGTCTAGTCGCCTCGACCGCGATAGTTACCCATCTTCTCGATGGAGCTCATGATGCCACTTCGCGCGCCCATGCCACTACCAGGACGCGGAAGACCACCTTGAGATGTACCATGCTTGGGAGCCACACCGCCGATTCTACTCTCGGTAGGTTTTTTCACCGAGCCGGGAGCCCTCAGGCCTGATGGGCGACTGCCGATACTATTGCGGAAGCTCTCAGGCCCCGGCTGCTGAACTCTAGGAACTGTCGTCCGGGCGGGTGCTGGTGTTCGTGCGGGTGCCGGCGCCGGCGGTGGCGCTTCTTCTTTCTGGACAAAACTCTGCATGGACATCATCTCTTCGGCCAGAATGACGAGCTCTCCTTTCTCGACACGTTCCTTCTCGAGGAGCTGACGCAGCTCCTGGTTGTCGCCTTGAACACTGGTGACGACAGCCCCTAGTTTCTCGATCTCAGCCGTCAACTCCTTGATCTGCGCCGAGTCCTTGACAGCCTGCACCTTACGCTCCTCGTCTACGATGGACTGGTTAGGGTCGACCTTCGTCATGGTAGCATCGCGGCCGAACCTCAGGCTCTCGTTCTCCTCGGCCAGTTCGTCGATTCTAGACTCGAGCCCGCGAATCTTCTTCTCGTAACTCTTCTCGTAGCTCTTCTTTAGAGCAGACACTTTGCCCTCGTGCTTGCTTTTGTAGAGTGCATGCAGTTCGCGAGCAACACGTTCAACCGCAATCTCGACTTCGCGAGATCCAGCGTTCTTAGCTCTCTCGGGCGACTTAACGCTGTCACCCTCAGATCCCGCTTCGGTGGCCTTACCAGCTCGCATGCCCGCCATCTTGCTCTCCGCCTCCTGGGCCATGATCTCGGCCGCCTCGCGTCGCTTCTCGCTCTCCTCCAGTTTGGACTCGAGCTCCTCCCGCTCTCGCTGGCCCATGACAATTTCTTCCTTGACTTTACGTAGTACGGCCTCCATCTCCCGGCCGCGTTTTTCCCAGCTCTCCTTTTCCTCGAATAGTGATTCTTTAACAGCTCGCATCTCACGGAGCTGCTCCATACATTCGCCTACTCTCTTCTCGGCATCGCCGACGGCTGTTTTGAGCGATGACACCTCAGCCTCTTTACCACTAAGCGAAGCCTTAAGGCCACTGATCTCGGAAAGGAAACCTGACTTCAGCGACTCTAATTCCCTGGGTGTAGTAGTGGGAATGCTACGGGGTGTCGGCAGAGGGGGGATGTCAAAGTCGAGCAAGTTGGACTGTTGTCGGCTGGGGGTTGCAGGGACGGCTGTCCTCGGCGCTCTGGTGTTGGCTGGGTTTCGGCTCGGTGTTTGCTGGGGGAATCTAGAAGAAAACCCTGAAATCTGATCGGTAAAGTCCATAAGAAGATTGGTCGTGTTTCCAGACTCGTGCATTACAGGAGGTCTGGGAGTCTTCAAGGGAGATGGTTCGCGTCGGCGTGCCGTCGGAGTCGCTTCCATATTAGCGAACTTGGTAGGGCTGTGGCCGATTCTTGCGAACATGGTCATATTAGGCACAGCAGAGAAGGTACTGAAAGTGCTGACCATAGTGTCGTCGGGGCCCATAGGCTCTTCGTCGGCGACCTCTTCTTCAATCGATATGGATGAGACGTCCGCAGGCTCGTCATCTTGGGTGTTTCCTAGCATTGTATCTTCGTCCTCGAAAATCTGGATAGCATTGGCCAGACCCTCGTTCTGACGGAGCGCCTCATCAAGTGATATATTATGCTCCTGTATCTGGGGTCTCTGTGCGCTTGGGGGCGGCGAGGGCGTGCTGTTGACTTTGACGGGGAAGCGCTTCTCTGGGAACACCTTTCTAGGACTCTTAATCGTCTTAATCGTTGAAGCTGGGTCTTGGAGCTGTTGGATCTCAGCATCACGACTGTCTGCCTTTGTGCTTATTAACTTTAGAGGCGAAAGCTCGGTGCCGGACATTATTCGTGAATGACGCGACTTAAAAGGCGAAACGTTCTCCTGGTTAAGACGGACTCCCTTGTCCATGTTGACCGGAGAGGTGGATTGGGGACTTGTCGCGTCTTCGCCATTAGCATGCTCGTCGGCCATTTTGTGGATTTGCGGATCGGGATGAATGTCGCGGTGTCGACTCGCAGAGGGCGTTCCAAAGTTTAGGATGTTGCTTGGAGACGGAGAAAGCGGTGAAGCCATTAAGGCCCGGCGATAACAAATGGAGAGAAAGACCAAAGTCGACGGGAGCTTGAAAAGACAATTGTTATTATCAGGTGGGAGTTGATGGATTGGACTTCATGCGCCGGGTGATTTGAATGTGCAAATTAGATGCATGCGCCGTGCCGGCCTTGAAAGAATACCTGGAGAAAACTGCAGCTCCAGCCGAGAATGAGAATGATTGGAACAGGTCTTGTTGACGGAGCAACCGACCAAGACAAGTCGGACCGGGGTTGGTAAAGGGGCTTATGCCTAAGGCGAGTGACATGGTTAGATGAATCTTCGTTACTGTAATAAACAGCTACCTAAGTTCATATAATGAATGAAATTCATAACGCTATCGATGCAATTCTATTATCTAACCTCTATAATATATATCACCTTCTACATCATAGCGCTCTCAATATCACTACTCCCTCTCAATCCTGTCGCGCACTCCTTCTCCTCGGGCTGTAGATCAATTTCATTGAGGGGGGTCCAGAGCCGATCTCGCTTAAATAAGGTATAACCAGCCCAGAATACAAAGACGATAATAAGTCCCAGTAAGCTTGACAAGATATGTGGTGGTGTGGGAAGCGGACTCCGCGCCGTTGCTGCGATCTGGGCTGAGAGGCCAAAGAGGAAGACCACAATCGCCACTGCACTTCCAACAATCCCAACGGGTGATTTCCACTGAAGTATTTCTTTCTCGTCCAGTCCCTTCTTGCGGATGGCCAGCCGAAGACGGATATGGCAGACGCAGATGGATGTCCAGGTGACATAATTGGAGCCCGCCGCCAGAGCCAACAACCACTCGAAGATCTTGTCGCCACTTGGAGCCGCCTTGATGAACGATAACAGCGAGAAGATAAATACGATCCCTAGTGCCCAAATCGGCTGGCCCCATTTTACCTTGGCAAGCATGGCCGGTCCCATTCCCCTTGCCGAGATGGCTTGAAGTGCCCGCGACGAAGCAAAGACGCTGGTGCTGGCCATCGAAAAGATAGACAGGATGATGACGCTGTTAAAAATAGTGCCGACGGCGTGGAGCCCAGCTTGATCCATCGCAGCAACGAACGGGCTTACTCCGCCAGCTATCGCCCCCGAGTCAAGTGGGACATCGAGCACGAGGCTAACCATCAAGACGGGCAGCAGATAGAGCCAGCAAATGCGGACCGGGACGAGCTTGCAGGCGAGAGGCATGACTTTCTTCGGGCTCTTGCACTCGGCCGCCGTTAATCCAAGTATCTCAGTCCCTCCGTACGACATTCCGGTTGTCATGAAAACGTAGAGGAACCCGGCCGGCCCGTTCTTGAATGCGCTTTTCTCCCAAATATGGAGGCCGAGCTGGTCGGCAGGGCGGCTGTCAGATGGGACGCCTTTTCTAAGAATAACTATGGCGACGACTACGAAGCTCGTGAGGACAAGCATTTTGCAGACGGCAAAGACGTTTTCCAGCTCGGCGAACCATCTGGCCCCAAATGCGTTGACTAAGATGAGACCGCCGATGAAAGCTGGAAGGACGTATTGTGGCGCGATGGGCGTCCAGTATTGGACGCATACTACCATGACGACCAGCTCGAACGCGACGATGAGGAGGAAGTTGATGGCGTAGTTCCAGCCCATAGAGAAACCCCAGGCCGGCGAGATGAATCGGGTACTGTATTCGTAAAAGGAGCCGTTGGCTGGGAAAGCAGCCGAGAGCTCGCCGAGAGCACACATCGTGATCCACACGGCGAATCCGACAATGGCAAAAGACATGAGAAGCGATCCAGGCCCGCCCACCGCTAAGCCAGAGTAGGTGGCGAGCAGTACACCAGCGCCAATTGAACTACTAAGCGCCATGAAGATGAATTGGCGAGTGCTGATGACATTTTGAAGCGACCCGTTGGTCGTAGGAGTTGAGTCGCCCATTTTGATCCTGGTGCTTTGAAATATTGATAGATAATTCTAAGGAAATCTAGAAGAGGGATGTTGAGATCTGGTTTAAGACAACCAAACCAGGTATTCTGTCAGTACATGATAATGAGATAAGTTGAATTAGACTGGTAATATCACTAGGGGGTGATATTTGCATTGTCGAAGGTTGGGGGAGGAGGAAGGCAGAACACAAAGACCAGGTAGGTGGATGGATAGGTATATATAGATGTGAGAGCCAATGTCAGTGTCATATATGCTTCGCTACATGTCCGACTAGCATGAACTATCGAAACTTTCAACACTTCATTACTTCCATTATGAAACTTAGGTTCTTATATATAGAAATACATTAGCTCGACTCTGCCACGGTATACTATGAAATGGCTTATATAACGTTTGGAATCAACTTTAACGTAAATAGGAGTAACCACTAAACTCAGGCGCTCGCCTTCATATTTAACCTATCCGATACATCATATAGGCTTCGCAACTATTCGGATGTAACCTCTGGCGACCTACATAGGAGGTAGGTAAACCGGACTTTCCGGAGAAACAGGGATAGTCATAGGTTAGGTACCTAGAGGTATGTATAAAGTTATATACGTAAGTTAAGTAACTTCCGGTGGTTTTAGATTCCCGTAGCAAGGCAAGACGTCAAGGTCATAAATTTTGTACTTTGCTTTCCAGTCTAAACCTCTTTGCAACAATTCATGGCAAGTAGCAAAACTAGGTAGGTACTCTGATTAACGGCCCCTGATATTCCGCAACTAGGCAAATGCAACGCCCAACACCCCAAAACCCCGTATTGCCGCATCACTGTTGACATTATCATACAGGCCCGATGCCTCATCTTCCCATCATGACTTCTTCCCCGGTTGTCTTGCAACCCCATTCTCCAACCCAAACCCAAATTAACTACGCCAAGTTACTTTCCTACCCTAGGCCATTACAGAAGCAGTTCTACGTTGAGACTGCGCGCCCCCTCTCCGCGAGTTGCCCGCGCCAGGCCGCGCCAACGTGTATTTGGCAAATGCACGCGCGAGCGCCTTCTTGCAGCTGACCTTTTGACTACCGACGAAACTGTCGACAGTCACGGCAATAGCCCGGTCGATGTCCTGAGCAGAGCAGTACTCGGACAAGCGCATCCGGCAGAACGACTCGGATATTCGGATAATAGCTTCCAAGTGACGGACCTAAGTAGGATGAAAGTCAGTAATGGCAATATTCGGCAACAATTAATAGAGTAACTCACCGTAATGGGATAAGCACCGGTAGCTAGCGATTCTCGCCGCATATCCGCGAAGAGTCGAGCGACCTTGTCCTCGTCCATATGTAACAACTTCGGCTGGCAGTGTTCTCGTGCGTATAAAATATATTTGCGGAGAAGCTCTTGTGGAATCTGGCCTTCTTTGGTCGGCTGTGCCTGGCTCTCTGCTGCTGTCTCGGAGTCATGCTCCACCTCCATAGAACCATCGCCAGTCTGGGTCTGGGTTGAAGGATGACTACGGCTATGAGAACCGACGATAAATCGGGCTAGACGCTCGTCCTCGGCAGGATCCACCGTGTCTCGCACAACACACAGGATATCAAAACGAGACAGAATAGGCTCCGTCAACTCGACATTAGATGAAAATGGAATCGTAGAGTTATAGCGGCCACCAATGGGATTGGCCGCAGCGATGATACCACAGCGCGCTTGCAGGGTTGTGACAATGCCCGCCTTCGAGATGGAGATTGTCTGCTGCTCCATGGCTTCGTGGATAGAAGTTCTATCTTGGTCGTTCATCTTGTCAAACTCATCGATGAGGCACGTGCCTTTGTCGGCAAGCACAAGAGCGCCACCCTCTAGAGTCCATTCGCTGGTAAGAGGGTCTCGACGGACACTAGCCGTAAGACCAACAGCGGAGGCTCCCTGACCGGTAGCGAAGACAGCTCGATGTGCAGTCTTCTCCACATATTTGAGTACTTGGGATTTAGCCGTACCCGGATCACCAAGCAGAAGAACGTTGATGTCTCCTCGCACATGATGCGCGCCTTTGGTTGTCTTGGCAACACCACCGAAGAGGGATAGAGCAATGGCAGTCTTGATGTCTGTGTGTCCGTAGATACTTGGCGCTATCGAGTTGATTATCTTATCGATCACCTGGGGATCTCGAGACAGCTTGCGAATCTTATGTTCATCCTCTTCGGTAAGTCTGAACCCAGCAAGCTGATCGTGGGCCTTGACGACATTGTTTGCTTCCAAAATAGTCGCAAAGACCGGGAAACCGTTTCGGTTATTCAGCTGGGCATCATAATTATTTCTGTAGATACCAGTAACCTCGATCTCTTCACCGGGTTTTGCCTTGTCGATCAAATCCCAGAGTAGGATAACCTCTCGAGTTCTAGGAAGACGACCAGCAGGAACAGTCCCGGGAGATTCTTGGAGTGTAAGCTTCTGGTAGTTTCGGTAGACCGTCTTCTCCGAATTCAACGTGAAGGGACCGCGGGACTGGCAATTCTGACAGAAGCTAATCTTGACTTCCACATTAGACTCTTGCTGGAAAGGTCCCAATGTTACGCCGCACTTGGTGCAGTCAAACTTGACGTATTTCAGCTGAGGAAAAACGCCAGTCCGTCGAGTCACGACGCCGCTCACTCTCACGAGACAGTTGAGATGCGATTGTCTCAGCTGGCGAAGAGTGTAGTGGACAGGGAGATCGAAAATGCGAACGTGGATATCGGAATGAATTCGTTCGTAGTCGGGGTAATGGAGGAGGACAACCTCCATAGCAACATCGTCAAAGAGCTTGAGCATCTCGGCGGGTGCGTTGGCGAGGAAATAGGCGAGAATAGCCTTGGACGAGGAGAGATGGTCGTAAGAAACCTCGAGTGATTCGGCGTTGATTTCGCCCAAGGTTCGAATGCGGTTACCATAAACCGAGGAACCACTCTCATCGGTATACTCTGTCAAGAAGGCTTTGAATTCTCGCTTAATGGTGCGCTGCACCGACAGCTGAGAAACCCACTCGGTCAAGCTCGAGGCCTTCACATCCTGAAGCGCTTCGAGCGAGAGTTCTTCGTCCATGATATCCTGATCCATTTCGTCATCCGGATCCTCATCGTAGTGATGGCGACGGCGACGAGGTTGAGCAGTGAGGTCAATGTCACCATCTTCGTCCTCATCCTGGAGGAATGCTTGAGGCATGCGCCGTCTACGGGCTACCTCTCTGTCTCGACGGTTCAGCTGAGCTTCGAGCCGTCGTCTATCACCAAGGGCCATTTCGTCAAAATCTCCTTCGTCATCAATATCAATCCCTTCGTAGGCATCGTTATCGTCTTTCTCTCTGTAATCGTGTTCAAACCCCTCACGAAAGAGATCGACATCATCCTCGGCCATCTCGTCCAGGTCATCTAAGTCATCTTGAACTTCGGCCTCTTCCTCGATATCGTCATCGTCGTCCCCGCCATGGGCAATGTTGAAGGCAGGTGGAGAAGAAGGCATGGGACTGGAGGCGGCGACAGAAGAGGAGGCATCGCCGCCAGTGCGCGATCGCTTACGGTTGGAGCGAGGAGCGGCACCGCGGTTTGCGGAGTCCATGTTCATACGTAGAGGGGAGCTTTTGGGCAGGTTAATTAGGAAAGCTCAACAACCAGGCCGGGAGATATCTCAGACTTACCTCATCGTGAATCGATAGGTATTCCGTACAATGACGGAACGAAAATATCGGTTACCTGGGCAATTGGTGGTGGAAAAACAGGGGAACTGATATTGAGATGGGAACTGGCAATGAGGGAGATGGCGGGACTTGGGAACGAAAATCAAGAAAGGGGACTCTCAGTGGACTGTGGGGGGTGGGCGCGATGAGACGCCCCGTAATTTTGCGCGTTTCTTCCTCTCAACGCGTCGAACTCGCGTAAAGTGGCACTAAGCCCCTTTTAATTGAAGTTCAGGTACCTCGATATTGGTACCTATTCAAGTGCTAAATGTGGTTAGTGTATTTATCAGTGATGTGGGGCGGCATCCGAGTACCTAGATGTTATACTTGCGCACTATGCTTCCTCTACCTTAGGTACCTAGGTAGGTACCTAAACACTCAGCATCACAGTTCATTTCAAGTAAGCTCCGCAAAGTCCTTACTGTGACACCATATTACTTAATTCCGTTTCTCAGAGCTTACCATTCGCGGCACGGTTCTAGAATTCGATTCCTCGTCAAACGCGCCGGCGTTTTGCCAATCCAACTACTTTTCCCACTCACCGTTCCTCTTTCAGTAATATCACTATCAGTTCGGCCTGTCAATAGTCGCGACAATGACGGCTGATCCAGTATCAGTTTCAAACGACTCCCACGACGCGTCCGGGACCGTCGATGGCAATGCGACGCAATCTCGAACCAACAGCTTCTCCCAGCAATCTGACGACTCCCAGACTGCCGCTGACTTTATTAGAGATCAGCTGCAATTGGAGGCCGATGCCCGGGAAGCTCTACCATATGTAAAGTCCATTCCGTCTTACAACTTTTACTTTCATCACATCTAACCTGGGCGCGTTAGAGTATCGAGAATTGCACCAAACCCCTTGGATCATTGCGCCAAAACGTCTTTGCTTGTTTAACCTGCAACCCACCTCCCGAGAACCCCGATGACCCCTTCAAGCCAGCCGGTGTGTGCTACTCGTGCTCCGTCCAATGCCACGGTGAACACGAGCTGGTCGAGATCTTCCAGAAGCGCAACTTCACTTGCGACTGTGGTACTACGCGATTCAAACCCGAGCAGCAATGCACCCTTCGAATAAACCCCGAGACCAATACCAAGGGCGGCGTTCACTCCGAGCAGCCAGATGTCAACAACAAGTACAACCAAAACTTTAGCAACCACTTCTGCGCCTGCTCCATCGACTATAAGCCCGACGAGCAGAAGGGTACCATGTTCCAATGCCTGGGCCTCGGCACTCACGAAACTGGCGGATGCGGCGAAGACTGGTACCATCCTGGCTGTCTTGTCGGCATGGGCCCAAAGTGGTTTGAGAAGCAGGAAAAACAACCCAAGCAGTTGAGTAATGGCAATGACGGCACGCTTGCTACTATATCTGAGGATCCCACACCACAGGACGATGCTCACCCACAAACGAATGATGGCCCAGGAGAAGATGAAGACGAAGACCCACCCCTGCCGGATGGTTTTCCTGCTGAAGAGGCATTTGATCACTTCCTCTGCTATAAGTGCGTAGAGGCGTATCCTTGGATCAAGCGATATGCCGGGACCCCGGGTTTCCTCCCCGCCGTCTTTCTTAAAAAGGAAAATGAGGCATCGCTATCAAGAAAGCGCAAGCTCGAAGACGACGATTTAGAAGCTGACAGTGGACGTATCAAACGCGTCAAGGACGGATCTGAAGAGGCGGAGGCAGAGGCAGTTCTACCTGCTCCTGAAATAAGTGAGGTTGATCCTGAAGTCAAAGATGAAGTTAAAGATGAAGTCAAGGAAGATGAAGTCCCGGCCGTTGCAGAATGCAAGTTACCATCTCTGCCCCCTGCCCCGACTGGCCAATTTTCCTTGTTCATGACGGAAGACTTCCGTGACCGATTCTGCCGGTGTGCTTCATGTTTTCCCAATCTCGAACCCCATCCACAGCTCCTGGAAGAGGAGGAAGCCTATGAGCCCCCTCTATCCGATGGAGAATCCGAGCACAATTCGACCCACGGCAGTGGCTCGCTCTACGAGCGTGGCGAGTCTGCCCTGAAGAACGTCGACCGTGTTCGCGCGATTGAGGGTGTCATGGCATACAACCATCTCAAGGAGCGCCTGAAGCCTTTCTTTCAGCAGTTTGCGGAGAGTGGCAAGGCTATTGGTGCCGAGGACATCAAGGAGTACTTTGCCAAACTCAGAGGAGATGAGCAGGCCATTAAAGACGCTGGCGAAGCTGCGAAAGAGGACCACAGGCAGGAACAAAGTGGCTATTAGGGGACTTGTGAAATGCAATGGAGGATATTTCATGGCGAGGGTTATACTGGGTTGAATTGGTGTTGAATTGGTATGTGGCATTTCACTGGGCACGGATACTTAACACCCATTAGGAGTTTAGGGCAATTCATATCACGCTTCATCACAGTCGAGTTTTTTTTTTTTCTTTTCTTTTTTTTTTTCCAAGCATACCCTCATCTTTTTTAATGCGTCGTATAAGACTAGTTACACCGAATACCGAAAACTACCTACTTACCATTCTTCTGTAAGTACATCTAATATTTCCTCAAACCCGATAAGGCACATCTTTCACAAAGGTACCAAAAGCTCGCTGGGATCGATCCTGAAATTATTTCTTTTTATAAGACAAGATGATTATGGGCCTCAAATGCCCCATATTTTTGCAATAAAAGCACTCGAGATATCGCCAGTTGCTTGTGTGGCACGTTGTCTCGCAAGCCGTGACAGGTTAAGCGCTTGGCTACCAAGATAAACCGGGGCCTTCAATCGCTGGGCCTCCTCCACGGCGGCCTGAAGCTGTCGTGTTACCCCCTTGAACCCCTCGCCGCCCCCCGTCGACAGCTGCTCCCCGCGGCACAGTTTTACGATGTCCGGCCCGACGGTCTGCAGCATGACGCTACCGCCAGCCGCATTTATGCAGAGGTCCAGGACCTGGTCCAGATCCAGGTGGCATTTATTGGCGAAAGCGATGGCCTCCGCGGCGGAGCAGAGGTAGATGCCCTTGAACAGGCCGACGACCAGCGCCAGCTTGGACTCGTCGTCTTCGGCCAGCCCCTTCACCGGCCCTATCTTACCCTTGCCCTCCGTGTACAGTCTTATCAGGCTGCTATCGTCATCGGGACCGTAGCCGCGGCCAAGAGCGGAGAAGTATACCTGCTCTGCCGTGCTGGTCATCGGCGTCGGGAACCCGGCGCGCCTCGCCTCCGAGGTGATGATGCTCGTGTCCTTTAAGATGATAGTCAAGGCGCTGGCAACGGGCTTGAACGCGTGATCGAGCATTCTCGGTAGCCTGTTCTCGAACATCCACGCCCACCCCTCCGATTTTAGGATCTCCTGGCTGGCGGTCTCCAGGTCAAGACCGAGGTGGCTCGCAAACCCTAACCCCTCGCTCGCGGCCAGGATCTGGTTGGCGGCAAGGACCTGGTGGCACATCTTCATGTTGCTTCCGGCGCCGACGCCTCCCTTCACGATATACAACTTCTCCGAATCCGACATCTCCTGCAGGAGGAACCGGCCCTTCTCTATGGCGGCGTCCGAACCTCCGGCCATAATAGACAGCGTACCGTCGGCCGCCCTCCCGGCGCCGCCCGAGACGGGAGCATCGATCAGCCGAATATCGCCCCGCCCCAGCTCGACAAGCTGCCTCTGTAGCGCCTGGACGTACGCGCACGGCACCGTCGAGCAGAGCAGGAGAGCGGCTCCGGGAGGCAGCGCGGAGACTGCCGGACTGTCGCCTTCGACGAGGACGGCCTGGGCCTGCTGCGCCGTCGCTACCATGCACACGCAGTAGTCTTTGCCCTTGACGGCTTCTGCCGGCGTTTTAGCAGTGCTGCCCCCCGCGGCTTGGAATCTCTCTAGAGTCGGTTGCCAGACGTCGAATCCCGTCACCTTGTAGCCCTGCTTGACCAGGTTGGTGGCCATGCCGAACCCCATGGCCCCGAGGCCGATGAAGGAGATATCTGGTTTTGCGTCCGCCATCTTGATAACCTTGAAACGTAATTTCGAAGTTGTTCCCTTAGCGTAGAACTCTGTGTAACGAATATTCGGCGCTCCTAAGCTAGGAGAAAATCTTGAAGTTTGGTAATAGCCCCATAAAATGTTGTTCCTACAATCCGCCGTATACTGTCTCCTTTACGACCCGCATGCATGGGTCAATTTGACTAGGTAAGTACATACCGCGGTCCCTTCCATAGCGGCTGAAGTCCAAGCTGTCCCATTTTACCGAAGAAACACGGGTCGGAAGACCCTAAAGGAGCAAGACAAGGTCGGTGTTACTATCAACCGAGTGATCTCGGTGTAACTAGTGTGACGAAGGAGGCGAAAGACGGGCGGAGTAAGGGACCCTAAGGGCTAAGGGGGACAGTAAAGGCTGAAGTCATGCTCCCCGCCTCCTGCGTCCATCTCCGGCAAAGTTCGCTAGTTGGGCAGGTTTAGCAGGTTTGGCAAAGCCGTCACCACTAATAACCGGAATCCGCTAATAACGGAGCTATAGTAAGCTACCCCACGTTCTGTTCAGTGGAGCTCTACCTAGCAAGGTCTACTACGTAGAGAGTAAAGGTATTAGAATGGAGATGAAGCTGTATTAGGCTGCTAGCTTTCTCGTAGGTCACCTTGCTTCTAGAAGAGATAAGACACTGTCTTAATCACTGGCGGTACCACTACTACTACCTAGTAGACTTACTACGGAGTGACTTTTCCCTGTGTTACTAGTCAGGTCGTCCAGATAGGTCATTAAACTCCATACAAGCCACCTGAGCAGCTAACAGTACATTTCTGGGGAAAAGATCAAGATGGGTCGACCGGAACTATCTCAAAACCGCTCGATGGCGATACTGAACAAGGCGCGCGATGGCGGCTACGCAGTGCCCGGCATGTGCTGCTACAACATCGAGTCGATAATCGCCACGGTCCGCGCGGCCGAGGCGGCCCGGTCGCCGGCCATGGTCCTGCTCTTCCCCTGGGCCATCGAGTACGCCGGCGCATCCCTCGTGCGCGCGGCGGCGGACGCGGCGCACTCGGCCAAGGTCCCCGTCAGCCTGCACCTGGACCACGCGCAGACGCCGGAGCTGGTGCGGCGCGCCGCCGACATCGAGGACGCCTTCGACAGCATCATGTGCGACATGAGCCACTACGAAAAAGAAGAGAACCTGGCGCTGACGCGGGAGCTGGCCGCGTACTGCCACGCGCGGGGGATCGCGGCCGAGGCGGAGCCGGGGCGCATCGAGGGCGGCGAGGACGGCGTGGCGGAGACGGCCGACCTGGAGGCGGTCCTGACGACCCCCGAGCAGGCCGAGGAGTTCGTGGCGACGGGCATCGAGATGCTGGCGCCGGCCTTCGGCAACGTGCACGGCGAGTACGGCCCGCGCGGCATCCGGCTCGAGTACGACCGTCTCGAGTCTATCAACAGGGCCGTCGGCGACAGGGTGCGGCTCGTCCTGCACGGCGCCGACCCCTTTACCGAGGACATCTTCCGCAACTGCATCCGCGCCGGCGTCTCCAAGGTCAACATCAACAAGGGCATGAACAAGCACTACGCCGCCGTGCAGGAGGAGATGCGCGGGAAGCCGCTCACGAGCGTCATCGAGGCGGGCACGGACAGGATGCAGGCCGCCATCGAGCGGTATATGCACGAGCTCGGCAGCGCTGGCAAGGCATAAGGAGGGGCCCTGGGGGCGCGGGAGATGTAAGGGGTGAGACAGGCACGGTTGCTTACATATGTACCTATATATATTTTTGGGTAGTATACGCCGCGCTGATTACTATAGACAAGGGTGTTCCTTGTTGGTAAGCGAAAGCGTTGCAACAGCGATAAATACCTATGCAGAGCCCCATCACCTTGTTGGTGTGTTTGCTCTTCGCAATTACACGTGAAAACTACTACCATTAAAAGGCGCGTCCATAGAAGCACGATCGCTACCTATCCTTTGCTACCGTACTCAGATTGCATGTACACATATACGAGGTGGGAAGAGATATACTCGGAGTTATAACCCCAACTGCAAGCCCCTTATAGCCACCATGGCGCCCCATGCACCGGGATCCGGAGGCAGAACCCTACTGCTATCCTCGCCGACGTAGGTGGCGCGGCCAAGTCTCGGCGTCAACGTCCTGGTTAGTTCCGCTCCCTTGATCGCCGCCTCGACGCCGTCCGCGAAGCTTCCAGAAAGCAAGCCTTCGGAAAACGGGATCAGTGTGTCCATGACCGTTCGGTCGCCCACCTTTGCCGGCGTGTAGCGTCCCAGATTCTCGAGGGCGGTCTTGACGGCCTTGGCCCACAGCTTCGGCAGCCCGTCGCTCTTCGCCAGGGCGAGGTTGTCCTCGAGGGCATTTCGCATCGAGACGAAGAAGATGCCTAGGATCCCTCCTAGCGTGCCGCCCATCTTACCCTCGACGATTTCCTCGAGCTCCTGAAGTACCTCGAAGATGGAGCCCTTGGCGGCCAACTTCTTGGAGTCCAGCGCGGCGATGAGGCTGGTCGCGCCCGTCTTGAGGGTCTCGCCGCAGTCGCCGTCGCCCATCACCGTGTCCCACCTCGTCAGGTCGGGCTCTGCATCTATTAGTTCGTTGCAGGCCCCGCGCAGCATGCCGTCTAGCGTAGCCGGGTCGATTCTGAGGTCTTTTTCTTCTTCTATTATCTTTCGGGGCTCCGTTGCCGGCGGCTGCACGAACTGCTCGTCTCTGCTGCGCCGTACGGCCTGAGAGCCCGTCATGGACTCCCAGTACGTGTTGGTCCTGGCGTCGAAGAAGGACTTGATGTCGTCGGCGGAGTACGAGCAGTTCGCGGCGGCGGCTGTCACGTTGGCGACGGTGACCGAGAAGGCCGGCGCGTTGAGGGACGTCTCTAGGAACCCGCAGACCACGCGCACCGGCTCGATCTTCCAGTCTTTCGCTAGCTGCTCGAGGAGCTCGTCTACTAGCGCGCCCATCTCGAGGTGTGACATGCCTCCAAAGTTGCTAACGAGGAGAATCGTCTCGTCCCCAGGCGCGAAGTGAACATAACCCCGCTGGGGGTCTTTCTCGTCCAGGCAGTATGTCAGGATCTGCTTGACGAGATCTGCTGCCGATGGCACGGGCGTCAGCTTTTTATAGCCGGGTTCATTGTGGGGGCCAGTTCCGATCTCTAGCACGTCGCTATCCAGTGTCGCGTGCTCCGCCCTACCTGGCACGTGGCAGTGGTCGAGCGTGGCCGCGATGGAGACCATCTGCTGGGAGAAGGCAACACCGAGATCGTACACCTCGTCAAGCGAACCGCCGGCGCCCGCGGCACCTCCTATGGCTTTCAGCACGCCGAGCTGCCCGGCCAGACCGCGGCGGCCGACCAGGCTGCCTTTCCTTCCGACCGACACGTCGTCTCCGCAGATAATCATTCGGCACTTGTGGCCTTTGGCAATGGCCTTCTCTCGCGCTAATCCGAAGTGCAGACAATCTCCGGTATAGTTGGTGATGACGAGGATCGTCCCCTTGCTGGACGGCACCCTCTCGATGGCGGACAGGATCTGCTTTGTGCTGGGCGAGGCGAAGATGTCACCGCCCACCGAGGCGGCGAGCAGGTTCTGGCCGACGTATCCGGACCAGGCCGGCTCGTGGCCGGAACCGCCTCCGCTGACTATCGAGACATTGGACTTGTCGTACGCCGTGTCGAACACGACTCTGTTGGTCTCGTCCAACCCGAGAGAAGGGTTATACGCGACGATACCTCTGAGCGCCTTGGCGACGAGCCCATCTGCGGACTGGAAAAGATGGCGTTTGGACATTTTTAAGAACGCTGTGCCACAAGGAAAGCGTCGGCGTCGGCGTTAAAGGAGGAGGGGAAGAGTTGGGGAAGGGTGGAGGAGAGGTCAGATCGAGCTTGTTGGACCTTTTCTGGCAGAACTGGAGAGAACTGGAAAGAGACCGGCGGCCCCCTTTTGATAAAGAGTCACGAGCAAGAAATGCGAGAGCGGATATCAAGGAGTTAGGGACTTCACAAAATTCAAGCTTCGGATTTACTCGTCACGCGAAAGTTCAGGATTATAGAAACAAAGGGGTTGCCATAAGAGGCAACACCACACCTTTATGACCCATTGACCCATAAACCCATCTCGTTAGCTCACCTGGGCTGCGATGATATACCGTAGCGTCGTCGACATGAGATCCAACTCCGAAATTACTTGGCACCAAGGCTCATGGTTGCAGAAAATTGGCTGTACTATTTAGGCTTCCAGACCCTTTCCCCACGGGGCTATTTGGGCCCTGGCTTGGTTTGGGCGACAGACCCATGGCCCGCATGATTACCGAAGGAGGGGCGGGGTGGCAGAGTGTCGAGTTACGAATAGGCGATGCCGGGAGTCGAGATGGAAAGGGCCATTAGGAATTAGAACCATTAGGGGACCATAGGGTAAATCTGTTGATATTTGCCATCGGTCTACCGCATTAGGCAATCCGACGGCCTATAGTATACGACTATACCTACCCACCCCACTTCTACAACACAGGAGCAAACTAACATGATGAATGTACCGAGGAATAAGAAGCCTTGGTATCGAATAACATCTCTTCTTTCTCCGTCTCTTTGTTCTTCAAGGCTTTTGTTTCGATCCCTAAGCTGAAACTGTGCTGCCCGAGTCCAGACTTTTATATCCTCCGAAGAGAAAGAAAAAACCAACTATTGCCCTTCTTAATCTGAAAATGGCCGAGCCGAAGTGGAAGATAGCAATAGGCGCCGATGTATGTCTTCTTTCTCATGCATTATTACCTCTTCTCCTCACTTCCCCCCTTTTTCTTATCCCCTCATAATATCATGATGTTGACATGACTATTATATAGGATGCTGGCGTGGGATACAAAGCCAAGATCAAGGAAGACTTTGAGAAAGACCCTCGAGTCGAGTCCGTAGTCGACGTCGGTAGTCTTTCGGCAGACGACAAGACTGCCTACCCCCACAGAGCGGCGGCGGCGGCCCAGCTCGTCGCGGAGGGCAAGGTTGACCGGGCGTTGCTCATCTGCGGCACCGGCCTCGGAGTTGCTATCTCGGCAAACAAGGTCAGGAGCGTGCGAGCCGTGACGGCACATGACAGCTTCTCGGTAGAACGAGCAGTGTTGAGCAACAACGCCCAAGTCCTTTGCATGGGAGAAAGAGTTATCGGTTTGGAACTAGCACGTAGACTAGCCAAGGAGTGGTTGGGGTATGTTTTTGACGAGAAGAGCGCGAGTGCAGCCAAGGTAGAGGCTATTAGTCATCTGGAAAAGTCGTTATAAGTTGGGAGTTTTTCTTGTTATAAAACGATAGAGTATGGATATCTTCATAGCCCCTTAGGGTATAACCTTGGGTTGCACAGCATAGCCTAATAGATTTTGGAACTGAGTTGCGCAGCAATACCTGTGATTCTTTTTCTTTGATATGACATATCAAACATACATGCAACTATCACGAGGGACGTATTAGAGGTAGGTAGTTCCATTTGGCATGTCTCGCTGTGTAAGCCAGAAACTACCTAGAGTAAGACCTAGAGTAAGACCAAGACTAATAGCAAGACTAATAAAACCCGGTACTATCCGGTGGAAATTCGAATCCACATGGGACTTCCGCTTCGCGCGTACATAGTACCATCTGGTAGGTAACCCACTCTCTCGGGATGCGGGCGTCAGACGCATCAATCCCACGGAAGCGAGCTCGCTAATCTCGTCGACGCCCGAGTGGAACCGAAACAACTTGCATGGCATGACGCCAACAATACATACCCCCCATCTCTTTGAAACTTCTTTAACCGGCTTTAATCCATCTCTCAAATTCGGATCTAGAATTTTTAAAAACACAGCCCTACCGACAAGAGCGACGGTCGTAGATCAACATCAACATTAACGTTGAAGAACAACTTATGTCCACCATGCCATCTTCCCCTCCACCCCCCTCCCCCCCGCGGCGCCGCATCGTCGGCGTCTCCACCAAGATGTACTTCTCCGCCGCCCGCACCAAGCAGTACGTCGAGGAGCTCTTACAACTCCTCTTATCCTCCTCCACCACACCCCCGGACCTCCTCACCAGCCAACTCGACATCTTCATCCTCCCAGACCACATCACCCTAACATCCGTCATCTCCCAGCTCGCCAACACCGGCATCCTGCCCGGCGCCCAGAACGCCTCCCACTCGGACGCCCCCGGCGCCCTCACGGGCGAAGTATCCCCCGCCGTCCTCGCCGAAGTCGGGTGCCGCATCGTAGCAGTAGGCCACGCGGAGCGCCGACGCCTCTTCGGGGAGACGAACGAGGACACCGCCGCGAAAGCCGCGGCCGTAGCCCGCCACGGCATGATCCCGCTCGTGTGCGTCGGCGAGCAGACACACGACTCCTCCTCCTCCTCCTCCTCGACGACGACGGCCGTCGAGGAATGCAGAACCCAAATAGAAGCGGTGCTGGCGGCCTTGCCCTCCTCCTCCGCTGACGTCGTGCTCGCGTACGAGCCCGTCTGGGCCATCGGCGCGTCGGAGCCAGCGAGCGCCGACCACGTCGTGGCCGTGACGCGGCGGATCCGGGACCTCGAGTGCGTGCGGCGGCGGCGGCCCGGGGCCACGCGCGTCGTGTACGGTGGTAGCGCCGGGCCGGGGCTGTTCGAGAAGATTAAGGACGGCGTCGACGGGTTGTTTCTGGGCCGGTTCGCACACGACCCGGCTCAGTTCTACAGGACGATACTGGAAGTTGCCGCGGCCTGAATGACTGACGGTGATAAAAAGATACCCTTGGTAATCGAAACAATATGAAATGCTTTGCGCTGTAATGGATAGAGCATCAAAATGCAGCTCGGTTCTCCACCTCAGCACTAGATCAGCCAGAGGCAGGAACAATGTACATAAAAAAAAGGGGGCCTCTTTGGATGCAAACACGATTTACTCGTGATAGTCAATTGTAGACGGTTTGTTTTCCGTCTCTATGTACGGTCTTCTAGTAAGTAACATTCCAATGCCTCCAGACGTTGCTGGACAAGGTACAAAGACGCAACCGATAGCTATCAGACAACAAATGACCCGTGGTATCTTATATCGTGAGAGTGGCTGGTACATACCCCAGCGCCGTGAAATATACTAAGGAAAAAAAGGCTGGGCACACAATATGGTGTCGTGTAAATGACTCTCTCGTCCCCTGTCTGCATCACAGGTCGAAGTCGTAGTGTTTTTCTCACCTCACACAGATTTTCTGGAACAGAAGCTGGTAAATCGCCCCCCTTTTAACACAGTCCTTGATCGTTCAAGTTTTACACGGGTACTGGCCACGACGCAGTAACCTCCTGTCGTTGTGTCTTCATGGCGTGCTATTTCCTGGCCGTACTAACTGGGGTAATATGATCCGACTGGCGTAGTAAATGAAGTAGTTATCATGTCCAAGATATCTACCCAGGGCTCTACCCAGGGCCTCGCTTAGGCAAGTACCCATTCGCTACCTCGCTTCACGAATTTATCGAGTAGTGATGACAAGTCCGACAGCACAAAGCGACATATGTAAAAGGCAAAAAACTCGGCCGCATGCCTTGTGCATAACTCGAGCCCAACTTGAGTCTTGTCGGCGTGGCGTAGGCCAGGGTCATCGACTTGGCGCGCGATTTGATCTGGTAGCTGTTAGAAAGTTTTTGCAGTCTGACAGGACTGGCGGGAGCTTATCATTTTACTTACCAACTGTCTGAGCAGCATCAAATAGTCGCGCTAGGCTTGCCATATAATTTCCGAAAGGCCCGTCAAAGGTGACCGATGCCACATCTCTCTTGGCGGGCTTATTGCTCGGATGGGACGTCATTGGTAAACTGGACAGCGAGCCCATCGAACTAATCACATCCCTCTCCTGTGCGCTAGGACCATTGCTTCCGCCACTAGTACTCTTCCCCCCGTAGGCACTCGTCATATTGGCAGCTGAGCCTTTGTTTCTTAGCCGTCGCCAACTGAACGCGCCGCCCTTCCCACTCACGCTAGCACTACGCGGTACCGGCGGTACCGCCTCGGCTTCACGATCTTCTCGAAAGGCGCCCATGCCCTGGGTACCAACCTCGGTGCCAAGCTTCCGTGTAAAGATCGACTGGACCATCTCGAGAATATTCTCGAAGCACTGCATCTCCTCAAGGACAGCATCAGCATCGTTACTATCCACCCTTGCAAGCTTGAGGAGCGCGGCGGTCAAAAGATCGCATTGCGCAATTTTATCCTCGACCGCACGTAACTTCACGCCCTTAACTTTCCACGCGTCTCGAGGAACGAATAGTCGGTTACTGATATATCCACCACGAGGATGGGCCAGGGTCTGGTAAAGGGCACGCATAAGCCAGAAGGGTCGAAGCATGGGTTCGGACGGACACGGCTCCAGGGGTAACGGCACGTCAGGGCCATGGTGGAGATTGTGGTGGTAAAGCTGGTTGGGCGAATGGACGGTGGGTGAGTGGAAATCGGAGTCGAAGAGATGCAAGCCACCGATCCCGCCAGTCATCCTCTCGTGGAAGGCGGCAGCAAGTGGCGTAGGTAATGCAGGAATTGTGGGGTGACGAGAAGTCGACGTGTTCGAAATTTGATGGCTGAGGGGCGTGTTAGGTGAGAGATCTGAGTCGTCAAGATGCGAAATCGAGAACTGGCGGGTTTTAAGAGATTTCAGACTGGACGATGAAAAGTTCTTGCGTATGCCGGGTCGCATAGGTGATGGAGAATCGGTTCGAGGATCGTCGAATTCTTGAGCGCCTGCTTGATTAGCTGATGAGCTCCGGGAAGCTATGATTTCCGCCGGGCTCGTGCCTCTAGCCGGCGATGACGGCACACGCATGGAGAACGGCATTGGTCGTGTCGACGTCGCCGATTGCGCCTGTCTTTGCTGGGTGACGAAGCTGGTTGGCGCTTTTGTTTGCACGGCAGACGTGACAAGCGAAGGTGGAGCGATATTTGGCGGCCGGCCGAGTCTTGAGGTCTCGATCTTGAGCTGTTTAGGGTTCTGGCCCGAAAGGCGGCGATTCCGCACTCCAGATGTGGGAGAAACCTGGTTCGACGACGGCGGTAGAGACTGCGGTGGCGACGGTAGAGACGGTGGTGCCGTTTTGGGAAGAGGACCTGGTGGAGGGAGTTCAGTCACCGTCGATAAAATTGTGGTGGCTGTCGGAGGATTCGAGCCGACCGAGCTATGCCAGGTTCGAGAGGTTATGCCGCTGGAATCAGACTCCCTTGGTACTCTGGACTGGTTCTGTTGGGATTGTTGGTTGAGGGTAAACCCTTCCATCACGTAACCCCTGGTCATCTGTTCCAAGACGCGCTCTTCCTCGTCGGAATCATTGGCATCAAAGAAGTCACCTTTGAAAGTTCGCGACTCTTGGCCTAATGATAGCTGTCTCTGGCGTTCTCGTTCCCGTGCCAGCTCTATCGCTGCTTCGTGCTCAGTCTGTCGTACTCTCTCCTTTGCGAGCTCCACCTTGCGCATCGCGTTAAACACAACGTCCTCATCATCGTCGTGACCATGGTCATCGTCATAATCCAGAGGCTCGAAGCCTTCGTCGTACGCGGCTTCGACGGCGGCATCCAAGGCAGCGTCAAACTCCGCCTCTGTATTACCACTAGCATAACGAGTCTGTTTCCTCTTAACCCCTATAGATGAAGACCTTGAGTGCACCGAAGATGAATCTGAGCTACCGGATTCATTGATTGGATCTAGCCATGATGCCGATTCGTGACTAAGATTACGCCTATGGCTCCTAGACCTGTTTTCTGGAAGTAGCTGCCCCGATGGCCACGAAAAGTCCTGCCGCACGATGGCTTCTGGAGTTGGGGGTTTGGCGGGCGAGACAGGCCTTCGAGGTGACAACGGAGCAGGCATAAAGCCGGCGTCCTGCGAAGTGGGTGGGCCAAGTAGATCAAGAGAAGAGCCCTCAAACTTTCGGCGCGTCTGTGACTTTGAGAAGGATGACTGAAGTGAGCGCTGCCCCTGCCCAAAATTTGGCGGGGATCGCAGACGGGAAGTATCTGCGGTGGGCGACACGCCTCGGCCTATCCTCGTCGCCGTCGTGGTTTCCGCGGGGCTTTCGACGCCTGCTAATTTGATCTGGACATCGTGGTATTCGTCTCTGGTCTCTGGTCTCGCTGGAAGTGCCTTGTCATTTTGCGCGTATGCGGGTACTAAACCGTCTAATTCGTCTATTCGGCTTGTGTATGTAAGTCGCTACAATGGGTTAACTTTGTATGGCTCTTAGTCTGGGATGCGGATCGGCTCACGATGGCTTCAAGCTTCCTCTTATCCTCTTCGCCGCTTGTCCTAGAAAGGACCTGCTGCAAGAGATCGCAAGCTTCTATGTAAGAACTTCTAGCGGCGCCGTAATTCTGGGCATTATCGAGCTGTACGGCCGCATTCGCTTTAGCCAGAGCTTTCGACAGCATAGCCTTCTGGGACGGCTTATTGGTCCGATCTCGAACTCTAGTCGTCGAGTCGCCACTGCCCCTTGTCGTCGAGGAGCGGCCTCTCGCGTGTCCTTTCCGTTCTGGCATGGCGTCGCGGACGACGTTCGCAGGCGGAAGCAGTGGAGAGTTTCCTCGAGCGGCAGTATTTACACGGGGACGATCATCCCAGAGCTCGGCGGAACTGGCGCGGCTCATCGGACGCGAAAAGAGAGACTCGTCGGGGTCGGTAGATTCGGGGTTTGTGTCGAGGGGAGGAAGGGAGACTATAGGAGGAAGATTCGGCGGTACCGAGAAGGACGGCGGCGGGGGTGGCGGTGACTGTCGATGGGTTTTCGGGGAGGCGCTCGTGTCGTTGGAGGGTCGTCGTTTCACTAGCTTCCGCGGAGGTGACTGAGATGGTCGCGATTTTTGTTTCTGCTGTTGCTGCTGCTGCTGTTGTTGTTGCTGTTGCTGCTGCTGCTGCTGCTGCTGTTGCTGCTGCTGCTGCTGCTGTTGCTGCTGCTGCTGCTGTTGCTGTTGTTGTTGGTACTGCTGATCGAGAATAGAATTGGAGGCCCGACTCGATGTAGTAGATGAGGACCAGCGATTGAGGTTTCGGAACCCGTCACTGGCTGCGCCGAGGCTACTGGCGCGCGAGTGATGTCGGTTGTGGCGCGGAGAAGTGGCTGGCGGAATGAAGGAAGCAAATGTTTTGGCGTTGGTATTACGAGGCAGCGGTAGGAGCGACGAGGTCCTAGGTGGAGGGGGCTGCGCAGTGTGAGAAGGGCGATGGTCCGAGTTGAGGGGATTGGGATGCTGGTGGGTTTGGGTCTGAAGGGTCCGAGTAGTCTGGAAGGTCTGATAAGGGTCTCGATGGAGATGGAAATGGGGGTGGGACACTTGGGGACCGGCACGACTACCACGGCTACCACGACTAGCGGCTGATTGAGTTGACGCGATCGCGGTCGGCGTCCAAGTTTTAGCTTTGGTACCTGCACCCTCCGTCGATTGGAATTTCGGGCCGTATCCAGCCAGCCCGACGCTAGAACCCAAGTTGTTTATTATTCCATTTCCCCCATCACCATCACCATTGTCATCTGCGCCGTTCGAGCCGTGATCGTACTGAAATTTATTTGGGATGATGGCAGAAGGTGAGATACTCGATAGGTTGCGCAGGGAAGATTGGTTATGTTGGTGACGACGTTGGTAGTGGTGGTTCGGTGACGACAACGACGACGACGGTGGTAGTGTTGATGGTGTTGACGGTGTGGACGGCGATTGTAGTTGTGATGTCTGCATCGATGTTGGTAGCGGTGGTGGCATCGTGCTCCCTGAACCCCCTAAGTTGCTACCCCTAAGCCTCCACTAGCGATTTAGCGATAGAGCCCGAGCCTAGTGACAGAGCCTATCGCAAGCCGTAGCAGGCGCCTATGTTCTACCTTTGGCCCAAAGGGGATATCGCACCGGTGATCAACGAGTCTTCTTCTGTTCTGGCAATGGATAAGATCTAGTATGTCGCATGCATCCGAACACATGCTCGTGCCTGTGTAATTTCTCTAATGCGAGCGAATAGCCAACAGCCAACAGCGCCAATGCGGTAAGACAGCCGTGCCTTCTGGGTGGTGCGGCGCCCTGTGCGTGTCTTGGTCGACATCCGAAGCCCCCATCCAACCTTTTTTTCGTCTCTCGAGTTCCAAAGTCCTCTCCACTTAAGGGGTTTCGTTTCGCTTTTTCTTTCGGCAACAATTACTTCAATATCACCAGCTAGGGGCGCATTGGATACTATGAATTGCAATAGTGGTGTGGTCGGGCCGTTTGGTAATTTCTTATATAATACGTATGAGATTCAGGAACAACCCCTTTTTATGGCTTTCCTCTAATGGTTAATCAGATTTTCCTAATAATTCTCTAAAACAGATCCTTCCCGGCATATCTCCACTACTACCAGTCTATGGGGACCGTACCTGTCCTTCTAATCTTCATCATCATCCCTGTCGGCTACTTTGGTACTTACCTCACATGCCTGCTATCATCCTATGAAACCCCTTTTCTTCCCAAATCTACTAAGAATGATTTCAATTACCCCGTGAACGGACTCGAACTTAAGGGGGGGTCTTATCCTGCCAACAGTTACAATAGGTCCCCATATAAATTAGGTGGGATAGCATTGTATCGAATGGCACTCCATTACTGAAGCTAATGCTAATTAGGTCACCGCCTTCTGGGCATTATTCTCTATTTCTATTGCATCCCTTCTTTTATTGTAATTGCTTTCATTGTATCCCTCTTTCTTGTATTGCTTCAAGGAGTTATTATGCCAATTTCTAAGCTTCGATAGCCTTATTTATAATTGGGATAAGCGTCCAAGGTCCTCTTAGATGACCTAAATAAATGCAATTCGCTTGATTCATTTTATTACTATATAAAAAGAGGCTTGAAATAAGTGCTATTATCATATATTTTAAAGGCATATTATAAGCCACCCCCAAAAGTGGTATCTTAAAAAAAGGCCTTAAAGCATGTAAAAATGGCAAAAAATCTTACGCTATACCTATACTAGTTAAAGTATTGCCTAATTTAGCGCGGTACATACAGACAGGGGTCTTAAACAAAATCTCACTGGTAAGTGGGGCGAACTGCTTCCCAAAGAGGCATAACGTAAATTGAATTTAATTTTTCAAAAAGATAAGCCCTGTTTTTGACTTAAGACCCCCCCTTAAGTTCGAGTCCGTTCAGGGCCTTAGTTTACTTATCGTGTCATACTCAATGAAATATTTTCTATCCCTTAATGAGTAATGAGTTATTTTGTCAAATACCTAGGTAGGTAAATGCTGAATACCATTTTCACTGGAAATCAATCAAGTCCGACGAGATTTCACCTGTTTTCTAACACATTTCGTTTCAGCTTGCTTCTGCTATTACTCTAAAGCCCAGAATTCCATTGAACCATCTTAAAAGCTCAAATATGACAATACCACTTCGATTTCACTCGGATTTTTACCTTAAAGCAATGTAATTAAATGCAATAACAAATAATGGATCGTGACCTGACGTAGTATTTAATAAGAATAGAAATCACAAGTCGGTAAAACAAAGATCATAGAATGTCGTTGACCAGTTCGTGACTATGACCGAGCCCAGCGTAACACAAGCTGGCTGGTATTCTCATCTCTACACAATCGCTTGACCTCTAGATAGCGTTTGTTTTTACAGGCTTTTTTATTTAGACGCAGCTATACACTATCATGCTCCGGGACCACACGCCCAGCATATTAAAGCCGGCAGAGTCTTAGAAGCAGCGTGAGGCTGTTTAGAGCATGCTCTTCCTCCAGTATAACAGAGTCTGCTAATTCTCCGGACGGCGAGAAGGGTTCTAGTGGGCCGCGTACCGTGTTCTCGAACTGGGATTTTCGGGTGGATACCAGCGTGTCGAACTGCACTCCGTCAGGGTTCGAAACCACGCTATACTGCATGCGGACGTCGTCGGTCGGAACGAGCCCGGCCGTCTTCCGCATCTTCTGCACGCGCGTCATCACGTCGCGCGCGATTCCGTCGTCGATGAGCTCTGGGTGCGCTGCCGTGTCCAGCAAGATAATCATATCTTCCAGGAAGGCCGGCTCGTACTGCACCCCTTCGTCCTTTACTAAGTGCGCGTTATCCTTAGCGATGACACGCACGATAGTAAGATCGCTCCCTTCGAGCTCGATTCCTTTGATGGTTATCTTCTTGTCCTTCAGGTACTGCCGGAGCTGCTCCTGCGATAGATCGGGCAGAGCCTTACGAACGACCTGGGCATCACGTTTTAGCTTCTTGCCCAAGATAGGCCAGTCAACCCGGGCCTCAAGATGAATGCCATATCGCTCTTCATCATTCGTTAGAACGATGTCTCGGACATTGAGTTCCTCCTTGACGTAATTTTGCAACTCTTCAATGTCACTCAGCTGCTGCACATCGGCGATGACCACGAGCGTGAGGAGAGGCGTTTTCAACGGGATAGTTCTACGCTCTCTGGCTACCCTTGCTAGTTGAATTACCTTCTGCATGGCTGACACCTTCCTTTGGATCACCTCGTCAAAGAGTGACTCCTGTACAGTTGGGAAAGCAAGGAAGTGTACGCTCTTCGCATTTGTGAATTTCGAGAGCGCATCCCCTAGGTATGGCTGAAGAAGACGGTATATATGTTCGGTGAGGAAGGGCGTGAAAGGCGCCAAAGCACGGACTAGCGTGAAGAGCACCTGACACAGAGTGTCCAGGGCTGCTTTGGTGTCTTGGGCATCGAGGCCAGCAGCACCCTTGAGACGCTTCCGGTTGAAACGGATATACCAATTCGTCAAGTTATCGATAACCTGGAGGAGTCGCGGCACCACAGTGTACAAGCGATATCCTGGAGAGTATTAGCTGGGCCTTCTTTCCGAATGGGCGGAATTAACCTACCGGACATCTCTTGATCGATAAACTGCAGCATGCTCTGGCAGTCCGCAAGAATCCATCGGTCCATGACATTGGTCGTCTCTGGAGACTGGGCAACGAAGTCATTTCCGGTTGTCTTTTTATACAAGACTGCTTGCTCGTAAAAGAAGCGGTAGCTATTCCACAGGGGCAGGAGAACCTTGGCCACCACTTCCTTAACCCCAGACTCTTTAAATCGTAGCGGTTCTCCGCGAACGACCGGTGAGTTGATGAGGTAAAGTCGTAGTGCGTCGGATCCAAACTGGTCGATGACGGTCTTAGGATCCGGGTAGTTCTTCAGACTTTTCGACATCTTCTTGCCATCTTCTGCCAAAACCAAACCGTTGACAATGACTGCCCGGAACGGCGAGACACCAAAAAGCTTATTCCCTAGAATGCTCAACGTGTAGAACCAACCGCCTATTTCAATCAATTAGTGACAACATTGCTGGAGGAATGTGTATATATAAAGATCCAAAGGGAAACATATAAAGTGGGGATGTGGTGACTTACGAGTTTGGTCAAGTCCCTCAGCAATGAAGTCCGCAGGGAAATTTCCCTGCTGAAACTTCTCCGAGTTCTCGAAGGGGTAATGGTTGGATGCGTACGGCATACTACCCGACTCGAACCAGCAGTCAAAAACCTCGTCGACACGTCGAAGTTGTCCTTTCCCTTTCTTGGAGGGGATGGTAATGTGATCGATCTTATCTCGGTGTATGTCGTCCAAGGTGCCAGTATACCCGCTCAGCTCCTTGAGCTCGGCAATACTGCCCACGCAGACAACCTCTTCAAAGTCCTCGCTAACCCATAGAGGAAGCGGCGTACCCCAGTACCGATTTCGAGCAATATTCCAGTCGTGAGCATTGGCAACCCAATTGGCAAAACGCTTCTCTTTCACAAAGGACGGAACCCAGGTAGTAGACTCGAGGTTATTAAGCATATCGGGTATCGAGTTCGTAACGCGGATGAACCAAGATGAAACGGCTTTGCGGATGAGCTGGGTATCAGACCGCCAACAGAACTTGTCTACGTGGGACACTTGTGTGGCAACTAGCAAACGCCCAGTTTCCTTCAGGTCTTTGACAATGGCCTTGTCGGCAACCTTGACGTGCTGACCAGCGTATTCGGTTATCTCAGCCGTGAAGAGACCTTTATCGTCTACGGGGCACGGCGGCAAACGACCTGGATGTATAAAGCCAGCAGCAACTGCTGCATCATAATCTTCTTGACCAAAAGCAGGAGCTTGGTGCACAAGGCCAGTTCCTTCATCTGCCTCGACGTAGTCGGCGCCTATGACTTGGAAGCAGTCCGCAAATTGGTCAGCAAAATAGCGGAACAACGGCTCGTATTTCCAGCCAATCATTTCTTTGCCTCCGATCTTGCCGACAACCTTGTATTTTGCTTTCTTCTTGTCCTTGTAGAGCATGGATAGGCCGCTTTCGAGGAGGATGTAGTGTTTGCCTGATGCCTCGTCTAGAATCTCGAGGTACTCGAAATCGGGGTGGACGGCGATGAAAAGGTTGGACGGCAACGTCCAGGGCGTGGTAGTATAGATGACCAGGGAGGCATCTTTGCCCTGAACGGGGAAAGCGATTAAGACGGCAGGGTCTTGGGTTGTCTTCTCGTTCTGCTTGGACTCCATGTGACTTAGGGGAGTGCAAAGAGCGGTCGAGAAAGGCATGATCTGGTAGGCGCGGTAAACCTGATCTTTGTCGAACAGCTGCTTGAATACCCACCAGCACGACTCCATGAACTTGACATCCATGGACTTATAGTCTAGGCAAAGACAGTCAGCCACGTTACAGCGATACATATGGACAGCTAGAACACACCGTTGTCAAAGTCGATCCAGCGACCTAAGCGTTCAATGGTCTGTCTCCATTCGGCAGCATATCTCATGACGATAGCTCTGCACTCGGCATTATACTTCTCAATGCCCATCTTCATGACGGCGTCGCGACCGGATACACCCAGAGTCTTGTCGATCTCGTATTCGATGGGGAGGCCATGGGTGTCCCAGCCGAAGCGGCGAACGACATGATATCCCTTCATAGACCAGTATCTAGGTATGATGTCTTTGATAGTGGAGGTCAGAAGATGACCGTAGTGTGGGAGGCCGGTCGCGAAAGGGGGGCCATCGTAGAAGGTGAAGCTTTGGTTGCCCTCGGTGAGCTTCAGCTGGGTTTGGAAGGCATCGACCTCCCGCCAGAAGCGGACCGTCTCTTCCTCTGCCTGCGGGAAGTTGATACTCATCGCGACGAAATTTATGTGGTCTTTGCTTTCTAGCGTTGACGAGGGAGGTGAGTGGGAGGTGACTGACTGTCTTTTGACCCCTCTAAAATTTCGTATGACTCAAATCGCGGGGCAAAAGCATCAGTAGTTGCATAATGAGGCCTGATTTCATAATTGCTCCCTGACCCTTTGTATGCATATCTAATACTTAGGCAGATACATACTTCGTACTCTCTTATTCAGGGGCGCATATTCCGTACGTACCTGGGTACCTTATGTACGCAACAAAGAATGAAGAAAAGACAAGAGACCAAATTACTGTGATAGTACTCTATTGTGCAATCTGCCTATCTGCTGGCGACTGATACTCCATTACCCTGTACCGATTGACCGTAACCACACCGAAATTCATAAAAGGCACCATATCCTTTAGTGCATCGATCCCAGACCCAAAGAATCCGGGTCAGCCCTTACAATTCGCTGCGTGTTCGTGTTGCCCATGCCGCCTCTCCAGCCTTGGACAACCACAATCGTGTCGCTCTTGCTAAGAAGGCCCAGCCCCAATGCCTTCTCCAACGCCCACTTAATGCGGCGGTCCACATCCTCCTGCCAATTGACCTGGTCATAGTTTGGCTTTGCTTCGTCAAACAGGAAGGGGTAGACACCCCGGTACAGGTGTGCGTAACGCGACGCCGACGGGTTACGAGTGACCATGAAGATAGGGCACACAGGTCTGTACTTGGATAGTAGGCGGGCCGAGTCACCCGACGTCGAAAGGACGATGATTGCTCCCGCATTCAAGTCTAGCGACGCTCGTACTGCCGCCATAGCAGTAGCCTCCACTACACTCGTGGGGCGCTTCGTCAAGGATACCATCTCCTCGTAGTGGCTTACGTAAGGGATAGAGTTCTCTGCGGCGAGACAGGTGTTGCTCATCTCGCGCACAGCCAGATCCGGGTACGCTCCCTTGGCTGTCTCACCGCTAAGCATAACGCAGTCGGCACCGTCGGTTACAGCGTTACCAACATCGCTGATTTCGGCTCGGGTCGGACGAGGGTTCGTAATCATACTCTCCAGCATCTGCGTGGCGCAAATCGCAGGCTTGCCCGCAATATTGCACTTGGCAATCAGCTTCTTCTGGGCGGCGAACACCTCATAGGCAGGAATCTCAATTCCCAAGTCGCCACGAGCCACCATGACACCGTCTGTCTCCGCGAGGATCTCATCGAAGTTGTTCAATCTGTGAGAAATTTGTCAGCATCGGCAAGGTCAAATGTCCAGGCACGCAGAGTACTATTTGATACTCCACAGCAGAGGCACAACGTTGAAAAATAACAGCAAACCTACCCTTGTCGGTTCTCGATCTGCAAGGGATCGGTCAGTAATTGGAAGCTCACTCGCAATGGGGAAGAATACTAACCTTGGCAATGATCTGGATGTGCTTGCCATCTGGTCCCAAGACTTCGCGAATCGCGCGAATATCATCACCACGACGAATGAAACTCGCGAAAACCATGTCTACGTTATTCTTGACTCCGAACCTAAGATCGTTCTTGTCCTTCTCCGATAAGGCCGGAAGGTCGACATCGGTATCCGGGAGGTTCACACCCTTGCGAGAGGAGATGAACCCATTGTTGCGGCATCGGACTTCGACCGTCTTCTCATCCTTGATCTTGAGGACGTCGAAAGCAAGTACACCATCATCGACATATATGACTTTGCCAGGCTCGATCACTTTGGTGATGTTCACGTAGTCGACATACCTAAAGTATTATTATTAGTATGAACTAAACACCACAGAGAGGGCGCCGGCGTACATGTTCTCTGCACTGCAGGCGGTCTTGTATTTGTCGTCAGTCGTAATGTTTAGGACGTGTCCGGCTTTGATGGGAATATCTTGGCCGTTTTCGGTGTCACCGGTGCGAATCTCCGGACCCTTGGTATCCAGGGCAATGGCGACTTGCCGTCCGGCGAATTCCTTCTCGGCGGCGCGGGTGTTGTCAATGACAGATTGGTGGTATTCGTAGCTACCATGGCTGAAGTTCTACATCACACTCAATTAGCACATAAATGAAGGAGACTGTAGGAGTTCCGTCCGTACCATGCGCACAATGTTGAGACCCGCTCGGCGCCTAGACTTTTGTGTCAGCTTATGGGACGGGATATCCCTACTTCCGGAGAGCGATGACTGACAGTAGGTTGATCTTTTCGACCGAGTTGGTCTTAGGTCCGATGGTACAGATGATGGAGGATCGCCTGTGAGCATTCTTGCCGGGGACAGAGACAGTGTTGAGGCTTGCAAGCCATTCAACACGGCCGCCCAAGGCGAGGTGATCGAGAGAAGACGCAGACATATCTTGAGAGCTTCCTAACGAAAGAATGGTGAGGTAGCGGGGATGTAGGTTGCACGGTTGTCAAGTTGAGACCGGAGAAACCAAAAGATGGTTGATCTGAAGAAAAAGGGAAAGGAAGAAAAGGGCTACCAGAGAGGGAGAAGGATAGAAATGGGATCGAGGTGAGGCATTTCCAAGTTGTGAATAATTCAGAAAAGCTAGAAACGATACGGAACCCCACCTTCAATGGATTTGCGATTTGCTGTGCTCCTGCAGTTGAGCTCTAGGCGGAAGTCCCTGCGGGGGGGCTAGAATGAGGGGCACGTTTGAGTTGAGCACCAACCTGGGCCGGCCTGGGATGACTTCTAACCTACCTAGTGCATTAGGTAATTTCAGGTACAATAACTTTGCCCAAGATCTCTATAAATCACCCCACGCATTGAATGCCTACCTACATGTATGTGCTAACATAACGTATATGATATATGAACAATCCTATCATTTTAATATTCGATCATTTGTACTTCCTTAGGTAGGTATCCATACGTAGATGTATTCAACCCTGAGGGAGATGGGTAGGAGGTAGGTACCTAGGTAAGTGTATGGTAGTATTAGCATCGCCTATGTACACTGCACGCACACGCATACAACTGGCATTGAATGTACCTACCTAAGGTAGGCAACCAATTATAGCGCAAAAATCAAGGATCTACCCTTATCTGAGAGCTTAAGCTGAGGCATCAAGGTGCATATAGTACCTGAATGCCAGGTAGGTACCTACTAGCGAGCCTTAAGTACAACCCAACTGCATACATTTTAGGTATGGAACGTAAAGGTTGTATTTACATCCAAGCCGATGCCCACATGCTACAACGAGTGGAATCTAATCCACCCGGCCTCTATAGTCCCTTATGCATATATAGGTAGATTTAATGATATAAATAAGTACTAACCTAGGTTAACTGGATAGGAAAGCGGCTATTATCACCTTATAGCATGGAGGTAGTATCTCGACAATTACGTAATACAGGGCAAAAGCAATATCGATATGATTTGCGACCTTTTGTTGGGCAATCCCATCCGCATTTCAACAATCAAATACCTAAGCGTGCTCATATCTCCGCAGCCATGGTTCCTTCATCGGATATATATGCCGAGTTATGCCAATCTTTATACGGATCCGAGTGAAAATCCGCGTCATACAATACTACCACGAAGTACTGAGCTGTCAGGCTGTCTGTGCATGGCATCCTAGGACTCTTGGTACTCAGTCTGGTAGCCTGGCTGCCTGGACAATGCCAATATCATACGCCTCCTGGACGACCACATCTCTATCCGAGATAATCTGAGACCACTGTCCCTGGTAGAGTCGAAACACAATCAGACAGCCATTTATCAGCCAAGCCGAGCACCGCATTGCAGATCTCAGCTGGCTCAATCACGCACAGCGGTGCAATACACTATCAGTGTAAATTCGCGCTCACCGCCACCCATTTCTGACCAATGTGATCAAACAGCGCATACATTGCCTTGAAGCACCGAGGAAGTTATCCTACATTACAACCTAGGCAACCCCTATACGTATGCTATGTCTCACGGACCAAAGCGCTTGCTCAATCTCCACACGAGGGCTCCATTTGCGAATCCTTGCTTAGCCCGCAGCCCTGCAAGACAAGTTAATACTCTATCTTGACAATACCCTTCAAACAATCGCAGTGTGATAGATAACGGGCAAGTCAACTGGATTGCTTTACAAAATCACGCATCTTCCCGGTGAGTCGATGAGCCACGGCAAGGAATCTCTACCCACACGAGGTGTCAAACCATTTCCAAATCATTTCACTAGAACATAAAATCATGAGCTACATTGATAATATAACCACCAGTTTATGTCTTGAACTATCACACTACTCGAAACCCCTCCAATATTCACTCCTGGCCGACTGAAACGAAAGAGCTTGCAATCCACATGGAGATCACGAGTTGCAAACAGATTTCAAGGTGCCGGCCTCTTCTCTTACATGGCCATGCCGGGAAGCTTGTCCAGCCCTGTAACAGGTTAGCATATACGTATTAATGTAGCAGGATTAGTTCAAACGTACATCCGTCAGTCTCCTCGCCAACCATGTCCGGAACGGTACATTTGTTGGCCTCGGTCATGGCTTGCTTCGTGATGGAACCGCAGCCATCGTAGAAGCATTCGGACTTGTTCATGGCGCGCTGCAGGGAGTCACCCTTCCAGCCGAACATGTAATCTGCGAGTAGCAAGTCCTGTTAGCATTTTTCCCAGGTGCGTAAGAATCTACATAAAGAAACCGCAAGGATGCTTGAAACTTCTCAACAGATTCGGGAAAGTCTCGGCCTTCGGGATTCTCCAATATGAGAGGGGAATACTGATAGAATTCATTTTTATACATACCGGCGTGAGTGCCATAGCCTGAGGTACCCTCGAAACTCCACACAAATGGGTTAGGAGTGCCCGAGGGCCACATGCTGTTGAACTTGGTCGTGTCCCAGACGGTCTCGTATGTTACCTGCGGCATTCGGACGGGGTGCGATGCAGGGCACGGAGGGGCGTTCGTAAAGCCATCGTACCGAATAGTGTTGTACTGCGTATCGTATTAGCGGACATCTTCGGTATTTCAAGGCTTGTCTCCTACCATATGGCTCTGGTGGTCTGTATAACGCGTCGTGTTAGCATCTGTTGGCTGGCGAGAAGGGAGGCAATGAATACGTGGATGCCCCTCAGACAGTGAGTGGATTTATTAACAGGTGGAAAGAGCACAGTATGAATACTGTAGCATTTCTCCCCCTGTGAACCTCCACACATACCTAGTCTGATGGATATCTACGACGGAGCCTATATGAATCAGAGCACATACCAGGGCTGTCCAAGTTCTTTCCGTCCCAGCAAGCGGGGAAGTGGTGAACCGCGAAGATTCCGGCCGGGCAGGGCCTGTCGGGGAAGTCAACCATCTCGGCACCCCTGTTAATGAGGGTCTGTAGACAGTTGTAGCGCAGGCCGATGTGGCCCTTGGCCTGGTCCAAGGAGTTGGTGGCCGGGCTGCCAACGGTCATACGGAAACCCTACAAAGCGTCAGAATCCCGAGCGGCAGCGTAGCATCCGGGCGACTTACAGGTGGAAACGCCGTGATGGGCTGGTTCTTCAGGTCATCCGTGGTAAAGTCGTGCGGAGTGTAGTAGACCGTGATGCCTCCCTTTGTGTTGGGCGCGAGGGCGGCGTTGTTGACGACGGGCACGCGGTGGTAGGAACCGTTGGTAGGGTGCTTGAAGTACAGCACGGCAGTCCAGTAGTTGGAAAAGTCCTCGGACATCTCGCAGGTGGTGCAGGTAGCTCTGGCACCGACATCGCCGGTCATGGTAGCGTTAAATGCGTTACCTCCCACGATGTGGTGGACGTGGGCGGAAGGGCTGTTACCAGGCTCGACGACCGGGTCAAGTCGCTGAATGGTGAGCGACGAGCACCCGAATCGAAGGCCAGCATGGACCGGCGCGGCGAGCGCGAGAGCGATGGAGAGCGACTTCATCTCGGCGGCGGATTTGCTATCAGCGGTAGAGATGTGCAGGAGCAAAAGCAGGCCATGCGAACAGACGCTCCATGTGTCACGCCTGTCTGATTCTTATAAGTGCAGCCCGACCCGGCAGAGGCCATGTAATTCCAAATACAGCCCCTTATCGCCCCCCTACCATCATGGGCAAACCCAATTTATTACCTTCGGTATACACATCGCGGTAGTTAAACAATTCTAGAGTGAAGACCCTGAAATACAAATCAGATGGCAAAAGTCTTCCCCACAGGCGAATCAGCTTCGGCCTGCACAACCGGGGTCATTTTGCCGGTGACATGGTGGTTTAATATATAATATGCACGGATTAGGCTCCTCGTATATGCTATTCCAGCGCGGCAAGTACACCGGAGGCTGTCAAGCTGCCGGCAAAGGTACTTGCTTCATAATAACCGGAAGCCTATTGTTAATACCTGCACATTGGCTTACACAAGTGCCGCGGACGCTGCAAGTGTCTTGGAGCCATCACCATGCAGACTGATGAGACTATGGCCTACGTGATTTACAGTGAAAGGTAGAAGGTAGGGGGGCGTCAGTGTTTGAGGGTGCCCAATCGTACCTACATGATAGGATGAGAGCTACCTAAACATGCACTTTATTTATATTACAGAGGTAAACAACGATAGAAGGCAACATCTCATGACAAAGTCGGTGGGTTGGGCAGTACATTATCAGTGGCAATGATAGAAATGAATGTAGGAGGGGGGCGAGCGAAAGGTTGTGATATTGACGGTTCAACTCGGTTCAATATAAGTACATTTAGTTATATCATGAACCATTTACCAAGTAAAACAAAATTCTCTCCCTATATAATATTGCTACGATATCTTAGGTAGGTAGTGATATCATCTTGTATAATTCAAACTTTTCCTACTTTCTCTTTCGTTTGTTCTTTTCTTCTCTTTTTCTTCCTTCCTCCTCCTCCTCCTCCTCCTCCTCCTCCTCCTCCTCCTCCTCCTCCTCCTCCTCCTCCTCCTCCCTTTCCCCTTCTAGGGCTGGTATTATTTGGGATATTTTTTTCATCGGTTATCAGATATATATGGCTACTTACCAAGAAGCTTCAGCTATGTGTGGCGGTATTCACTATTACGATCAGATACACGTATATGGCCGCCAGGTAATCAAGTACACAACAATATTCCAAAACGAATTTAACGTTGGTCATCGTAACAATATCTTGAGGGGGACGTAGTTCATATTTCATGATCTTTCCTCCCCTTTTACACTGCTCTATTACCGAAGTCGTCATATCACGTGTAACAGAAATTTTCGCGCTGCTGCCTTTGTGTGCCTGATCCAAATTTGGCATAAAATGGTCCATTTGAAATTACCAGGATCGAGTGTAAATAGGAGGTTTAAAAAAAAAGGACAGCCGCTTCCGGTATTTGTGTTCGTTAGCTTCTTGCATTGTATGGATCTGTCTATTATAGAAATCAATTATTGTTTTCTCAATGAGATTGTAACACGTCTTCTAAACTCTAAGTAGGTACTCACTACGAAACGACAAAAATTTCCTCACAGTTATTAATAATGGCAGACCCTCCAGAAGTTCCTAATTTACAACAGGTGTTGGAAGCTAGGTGTATACTCGACCTGGAAGCCGCACGAGAGGCTTGCGAGGTGGATGAGGCTCGGGCTAGAGAACAAGCACGCTCGGCTGCCGCCGCGCAAGCCAACCGGGAGGCGGGCAACACAAGGAGGCAGGAGGAGTCCGTAAACCGGCTGCGAGAAGAACTGAATAACCACCGTCTGGTGATATGTACCGGAGCCGGGATAACCCTCCATTCGGTCGATAGATCGCAATTCTCGCGCATGACATGGCCCGGCCTTATGCGCGCAGGCATTGACTATCTGTTCGATCAAGCAGACGAATTCACAGACCATGACGATATCGAGCAGGCCAGAGCCCTACTAGATAAAGATAATCCCAGCTCCATCGACCTGCTCGAAGCCGCGAATCGAATTCGGGGGCTTATGGCACAACGACCGCACCTTCGGTAAGTAAAACTACCTAAGATATGAAAAGAAAAGCCATACTTTGACTTTGACCCCCACCCATCCTCCTTTCTATGTCCAGGTGGCTGACGTTGAGTAATATGTGAATCCGGCTTTCTGATATCCTAATTTAGGTCCTGGGACAAACTGATATAAGGTCATGTTACTGATGTTTTCTTTTCTATACTCTAGTTTCTACTTGGTTAAATACCGAGTTCCATAATTTAGAGTAATCTTCGTGTCTAGATTCTTTGCGCACTTCGACTGACATGGCTTTCCTATCAAGTGACCATGTTGTACAAACAGACGTGCTCGAAGCACTAAGAAAACTCCAGAAAAGGGGAGCAACCTTAATGACAACAAACTACGATACCCTACTCGAGAAATTCTGTGGATTAGAGGCTATCGATAGTACTGGCGGTCATGACGTAGTTAGCTGGCGACGAGGATCTACCAAGAAATACGTTTTCCACCCACGGAAGTTGAAAATACATGTCATGTCGGCGTCTTATTCTTCTCAATTCCCTAATTTTGGATGGAGTTTTTTTTTCTGGTGAAGCTCTCGTCCCAAACATGCTAATACGACATGTTCAACGCAATCAGATGATGTATTTAAGAAGTCTGGTAAAGTCGTACTCTCTGCGACGAACTATGCAAATGTTGTTCAAAACGAAGTGGTTCAGAAGAGCCTGAGGACCATTATGACCGAAAAGATCATACTGTTCATCGGCAGCGGCTCTGGATTGGCGGATCCGAACTTTGGCCAACTCATGAAATGGCTCGGGGAGAAGTATGGCGCTTATGGGGCCCGACACTATCTAGTAAGTATACAAATTATGTTATGTTGTTTTTCCTAATACTCTGGAATACTTAAGTGTCTATGAATACCTTCTCGAGGCGTCTGGACATATTCATTCCAGAATGTTAAGACCAGAAAGCTAACGACAGATGTTAGCTACTTCCCGAAGGTACTCACAATCCAGCACCGGGTTTGCCGTTTAATGTTGTTAGATGCGCCGGTTTCGAAGACCAGAATAGGTGGTTGAAAAGCTTACTTGGCAAAGCCGCAGTACGCGACGGTACCAGTACGGGAAAGACCTGCAACACATAACAGTTCAAACGCTGACAATTGCTGCAGTAGCGGAAATTCCAAAGCGAAGCAAGAGGGAATTCATCAATAAATGGCTTCGCCCAGTCGAACAGACGCAGGTTATAAGAGCCAACATCGATCGTCTTCGTGTACCGTATGACCTCATCGAAGCGACTATAGGGGAGGTTTGGAACGAAGATAGGTCCTCGCTAGTGTCGATCAGAGGTAGAAGAGGGTTTGGTAAGACGATGCTCTGTTCATCAGTCATCGAAAGTACGAGGAGGGCTTGCCGGTTGACAGCTCCCGATCGAGCGCGGGACTCTCTCACTTATTTCCTCTGTGACAGCGAAACTTACGGCTTCAGTGTTTTCTGCCGCACTGTGATTGACCAGCTCTGCCCACCGGAAAAGGTGTTTCCAGCCCTGGACGAGTTGTATACAGACAGCACGCGCTATCGTCCGGTGAGGGCACCTACAGCTGCCCAACTCCGCGAAGTCCTGATCCAGATCATCGCTCAACTTTGTCCCAATCCTCCCCCCGTAGCCCCGATGAAGCCTGCGGAGACATACCTAATCATCGATGGATTAGACCATGTCAAGGGAGATGATCGAGATCTCTACCTTAAGCTGATCAACGATATCATCGACAGGGACTTTCAACATTTTCACCTCCTGGTTTCTCCTAACCTCAGGCCACGTGTCAGGAACTCACTAAGGCTTTGGGATGAGCCAGACCAGTGGGATAAGATCGTATGTGACGGGGATGCCATAGAGAATGCGATACATCATCATGTTGTTCGAAGCATTGATGCCGACCCTCAGCTCCAGCCTCTATCTCCTGCTGGTGACCAGGCTGCCATGGGAAATCAGATTCTCGTCGGGTTGGTAGATGGCGCTTCGCAAAGGTAAGAGACATGCCATACTACTAATTCCTCTATGTTCAGTTTGGACTAACAAACCGTTTCAGGGGCTTCGATTGGCTTGATAGCAAGATTGAAGCATTGAAAAGGTTGAATGATTTCACGGACGTGGAGCAAATAATACGAATAATCAACGGGCAAGTGCGGCAAAGAAAGAGAAGACGGGTATAAGACGGGTATGATAGTTTCTACCTGCTAGATAGATATTGTATTATAGTATTCTAGTAGAGGTATATAATGAAATAGTTTAGCGCCTGGCAATGCTCGGAAAGTTCATCAAATAATTCTTTTGTTACACGGTAACTCAGTGTGACGAGCAGAATGATTAGCGCGCTAATCGATAAACATTGGCGCTTAACCTTTTCTAAATTAGCGTCAACCATCTCGACGGACTGCCCCCATTTCCACCTCTACCCTGCTAGATTGCCCTGTGCCTGTACACTAGGTCCGCTGTTCCCTTTTTCCATCATGAACTTTCCCCACCAGTCCGCGCCTAGTCCTTTACATCCTACGCATCCCCTTGAAAACTCCCACTATACCAACTCAGCTTTACAGCCAAAATCACATCCACTACCACAGCTGCAACCCCGGCAGCCACCTCAGCAGCAGCAAATTCACCTTGCGAACGGTTCGGGCACTATGCAAGGCAATGGAGTGGGAGCTGGCGGCGGCATGCCCGTCGGTCCTACGCCAGCTGGTCACCAGGCCGAGCTTAACATCATCTACGGCATGGTAGAGGAGCTGTCGCGTCAACTCGCCGAGAATAGACGTGTCACAGAAGACATTGTTTCGGGACTAGGAAGAGTACGGAATCGAGCGCGAGAACGAGGCCTCACGAATGATCAGGTGCTCGGAGAAGCTGCCGACGAGATCTTTGGTACGTAATACCGTGCTGCTGTGCCTACCTGATTCCAATCCTCTTAAGTCTCCCTCACGCTAATCACGCCAGCGCAGCACAAGAACCCAATCTCGAAGCCCTCGTCTCCATTCTTACAGAGTCTCTGGACCGTGCCAAGCTCTCCCGCGACGCCAACTTCTCGCTTCTTACCAACTACGCCCGGGTTATGTCCACCATCCTCACCCAGTTCCACGCCTACAAACAAAAGCACATCGCCGACGTCTCCGCCTGGCACCGATCCTACCGTGCGCAGCTCGCCGAGTCCCGTGCCGAGAACTCGCGCCTGCGAGAGCAGATCTGGGACATGCAGGAGCACGCGGGCCGCGCCAACCAGATGCTGCGCGAGTTCCGCAAGAAGTACGACGAGAACGAAGAACGGTGGGACAAGCGTGTCGAGGACAAGGCCAGGAAGCAGGAGCTACGATTCTGGAAGCGCATGGCCATGCCCGAAGTGGGCGAGGCCGAGGAAGGGTACTGGAGCGACGACGACGATCTCGTGGACCCGGTCGAGAAGGAGAGGCTACGCGAGGTAGAGCGCAAAGTTGCCGAGGAGGCGCTTGCTGGCGTCGGTAGTACGAGCAGCCAGGGCGAGGATTCCGAAGGCGAGGGGGGCGAGGGGCACGCCATATCAGCGGGCCTGGTCGGTGGTGTAGCTATGGAGAGGGAAAGAGACGGCAGCATGATTGGAATAATGCCAACACCGCCGCCACGACCGCCTAGTACGGGAAGTACAGGAAGCACAGGGGGACAAACTGGCTAGGTACCTGGTCGACTGGGACTTAGTACTGCATTGGAATGGTGTTATGGTCTATTCGGTTTAGGGATACCCCGCAAGAAATAATTCTGACTTGTGTCATTCAATGCCTCAAGTCAGGTATACAGCGAGTCGATGCATCAGATCGGGTAGATACAGCGAATCAATGCATCATTATCGTATTGATTATCAAGCTGCGTAATGCCGCTAATATCGAGGATCCTTCTGAATCGAGGTGAATATGAGTTGAGTACACAAGAACTTGTACGTTCGAATAATACCTAATGATAGCTATGGGAATGAAACTGAACTTGATTTAGACTGTAATAGTGTTAAATATGAGAACCACACTTCTATTTCGACTCTTTTCTACCTAGATTGTATCAAAATTAGACAAGGGCCAAGATCCTAGGCCTTCCTACTCCCCAATGATATTATAGAACTCAAGGAGGATTGGGAACTATTGATGAGCTAGAATAGCTGAATTAACTGGTAAGTCTTAGATAGGGAAGGAGATAAGTTTCCTGACGGGCATTGAGTTGAGAGACAAGAACTGTGTAGCAGATATACAAAATATTCTTTTCACTGTTATTCACGTACCTACCTACCTTAGGTAGTTAAGAATATGAAGATGTTGCCAATATCACTACTCGCGTATACCGCAGGTATACTTTCCGATTCAGCAAAGGCTTTGCCTTCGCATCAACTGGTAGATTGCGCCAATCATGTCAAGCTCACCCCAGACCTCGAGCGGATGTACCATGTGTATCCTCTACGTTCACCGCGGAGAACGAAACCGACAACAACAACGAGAAGGACAGGCTGCAAGATTTCCCCCCTTGACAACGGCATCAACTTTGAGCTCTATGCCGAAGACGCATTGGGAGGCGGTGGTATCGAGCACGAAATGTGCGACCCCAGCATCATTAAACTCGACAGTTCATATTATGTCTGCTGCTTCGTCCGGCGACAAGGGCACCTTCGGTTTGATCTTAGTGTAGAAAATACCTGTAAACAAGAAGGGTCCTGAGAAATTTGGGCTCCCGCACGCAACACCCACTCCCTTTTCTTACGCCTCTTGCTCGGCAACATCGCATACATTCATTCTCTAGGGGCTAACGCCCACTCATGTCTTAGGAATGATTCAAGGATCCGAAGGACGGATAAATTAATGTCATAGTATCAATCAAAACAGATGACGATGGTTTCGCTCTATACACTCTTGCATCGACGGGAAAAGACGGGGAATCCACCGACGCCCAAGCATTGAAGGTAACACAATTACGGCAATGGCGTCGGCTAACTGCATATTGATACGTTCATACCTAGGTAGTAGCGATACCGCCAGCCTTGACCAGAGTATCGGCAGGCGAATGATTTTGCTGGGTGGGAACATCAAGCAGGTCCGGCGGTAAGCCCTCCTAGTACCGTGGTCACTCCCTATTTAGTATCTAATTATGTCGCGTCTAGTTGACGACCTTTCCCAATGATAAATGGGTTCTGTAAGTGAGGTAACCTTAATGTACGGCTTGTTGCTAACCCAGCATCGCAAATAGCTGGATGGACAACTATCATGGCGATTTTGGGCACACTACCAGTGATGCTCTGTTTAAGTAGATGAATAAGATGGACATACCGTCGCCTAGCAAGCAATTTTGGCATATTTGATCCGGCAATGAGAACAAAAGAGACCTGGAGATGATTAGACAAAGCTTTGGTAGAAGCTGAGTAGAGGAGATATATTCGGTAGAATGTCGCTTGGCCATAATTCTCTTTTCCCATGTGGATTAAATCCAACTTAAGTCCATGAGGATAAAATCTCCAAACGGTAATTTGTCCAATTAGACATCTGGCAGTGACTCTACGAGCCGAAGCGTCCTATGATCATCGAGTGCTGTGGCATATCGCACGGCCATTGCCTGCACACGCTCCTTGACCTGCATCTCATAGGGGCACAGGATCCAACCAATGCCCGCCAGGAATGACTTGCGATACTCTTCCACAACATCTTCCTGCTTGCTCGAGAAAGCTGGTGCGCCCAGCTTCTCCAACGTCGCAAGGTAGTGGTCGAGGATTTGCCACTCATGCGCTCTTCTGTCCTCGATGCTTAGGGCGCCACCGACAAAGTAAGCCACATCATGAAAGGCCGACCCGATGTGGATGATCTGCCAGTCGAGGAACCGAGGTGCGCCCTCGTCCAGGTACGTGTTGCCGGTATGGGGATCGCCGTGCAGTAGACATTGGAACTTGGGGTTTCTCGAGGCGTAATGCTTCTTCAAGGCCGCCGTAATACGCGCCTGGCTCATCAAGTAGTCGTGGATTTCCGGTCGGCCGGGGCTGTTCACGACGGTTTCGTAGCTCTCCATCAGATGTAAGATGGCCAGGTCGTAGTCTGACGTGAGCCAGGGGAAATCCGAGGGCTTGACGCCCCACGTCTTGGCGTGCAACGCCGCGAGCTGCTCGACGCCGGCCAAGACCTGTGAGACGGGCCATTCTTCGGTGGGATCGCCAAACTCGCACCCTTGGGTCGCGAGGTCGTCCATGATCACGATGCCCTGCTCGGCATTGTACCCGGCCCACCAGGACTTGGGGATTCCCATGTGATCGAGCGACGGCGCTACTCGATTGAAAAAGTCGACCTCACGCTGATAGACCATGACGATCCAAGGCCTCTGCTCGACGAAGGCGGGGTCAAAGGCGCCCTTGAGGCAGAGATGGGTTGGTCTCGAAGCCGCCTTGTCGTTGACTACGGCGTCGTCGTCGTCGTCGTCGGCCTCATATTCAACAGTTACGTAAAGCTTGCTAGCCGTGCCAGGCAGAATCTTGTCGAGTTTGGCCGATTTGACTTTGGTGCCCAACACTTGGGCAAGCCACGAAGCTGTCACGTCCTCTGGGACTCTGGGTAGCTTGATGGACTGGCCCGTCACATCACCTGGCGCATGGGTTGCTTCTGGTGTTGCCATTTTCATCTGTAGCTTGATTATGGAATGAATTAATTATAACTCTCTTGAGCATTCATCTCGAAGCGGGACATTCGACTTTCCTTGATTTATATGTTGGTCATAGGAATTCACAAGCGTGCTTACCTACCTACCTACCTAGGGTGGTCTTCTCCCATGTGAAGCTCATTGCATCTCTGGGGTGACTCAAACTGAATAGGACCAATTGCATACCTGTGGTAACTCATGTGTACCTAAGTGTTATGAAAAAAAGTTCTGACGCCAATAATATAATAATATAAGTCGAATATTACTCAGATGCACTTTAGCATGAAATTTCTTCACGTTTCGATAATTTATTGCAATGCGTCAATCAATCGCCGACCTAATTTGCAAATTCGTTTATCGGCTATCGGTTCCTATGCTACACTTATGCGAATGTGTGTCCTAGGATGAAATCGAAGTAATTCATAATCACGGTATCATTTTCTAAATTCTCATCTTGAATCTTTGGCGGTCAGAATTTGGCCCCCACGTGAGATTAGCTACCCGATACCTGTTAGTGAGGGGAGCCTGGGGACTATGGAGTGTACAAACAATCAACCCCTGTAATATTTTAGCTTGCAAACAAACGGTACCTGTCATGTAGGGACTTGCTTGGGAACTACATATTTCAAGCTTTCAGAGTGTGTAGCTATTGGCTTATTGGTGAGTATATCGGACATGTACAATCTCATATATTTCCAACCGCCCCGATGCAAGGGTGAGGCGCATATGAGAAATAAAGCCTCTTGATAGGATCTTTTCACGACGAAGCCTGCCCGCCGAAGCCCGCCGCTTGGACACCAGCAAGCTTCTTATGTTAAATAATGAGGCTGTGCTGTGTAACTTAGGTAGGTTAGGTACCTAAGGTTTCCAGATCACTCTACTATTTCTGTGGTCCTATATACCTACCAGTTCCTGCTGTTTACAACTTTGCGGAGGCTCTGATATTATCTCACATTCGATCTCGCTACCTACCTAGCCTTGAACTTCTGGCTTCGTTATCACGAATTCTCTCATTCTAGGTGGCTTCAAGCCAAGCCACGCCTTCGTATCCTTCTCCTCACACCTCAGGGCTGAGCTGAAGAATGTCATCGTTTCCTCGAGACCTACCTCCTCGTCCCGCGCCAACATCATGGCGAGAGCGGAACTGCCCCGGCTTCCGCGGCTGCTGGAACTTTAGCTGGGAATCCTACAGCCTAGCCACGCCCGAACCGGCGGTTTTGGCGCGACGGATCTGCATGATCACGACATTGGGGGTCCGCACGGCGCTCTCCATCTTGGGCGTCTTCTTCCGGGTGTACAGCGGCTCCATCGGCGGCATGGTCATCGGCAGCATTCTCGCCGTTCTCGGCTTCTGCTTTGTTGCGTGGTGTCTTGCGCGCATTGGTGAGGCCCGGGGCACTCGGAAGGTGTTTGGCATGAATCTGGTTGGTGAACTTCTGGGCTTGTTGCCGTATGCCCAACGAAATATTTGTGTGTGTAAAGCTGAATAATTCTTGCAGGACCGATGGCACTTGGACGTTTTTCTTCTTCTTAGTGCGCTGATCCATATTGGCATCCTCGTGGGAATTTTTACCGGCATGAGTAACATTGGCTTTCTCATTAGTTGGTACGGGATGTGGATTCTTATTTTCCTTGTTGCCTGGATCACTACCTGGACTCCTGAGCAGTATGACAGCTACGTATGAGCTCGAGCTGGCGTACTTTACTTGAAACAAGAAGCTAGGATACCTAGACACACCAGCAGGAATCGAGACTAAGAGGGTGGTTGAATGGCTTGTCGAAGAGACGCGTACCAAAAGCTCTAACCTTCAGCATCATTAGTAAAATCCGTCAGTGACGAGGGTGAGGCGTGTGGGGGTCAAGGCAGGAGCACACAAGGTATCATTCCCTTAGCTCTTCACTTATTATTTACACATCGTTTAAGACAGCTGGGTCGATTAAGGGGCAACGCTTGAATTCGCTGGCTCGGACGCCCCTTGTGACCTTTATCATGTCTCGTTCCTCGATAGTAACGTGGTGTTTGAGATGGGCGAAGGAGGATGAATAATGATAGAGGTATCCAGCATCAGGGTCAATCGTTTTGTCATTGCACAATGTGTCTGGTCCACCTAGAATATCTCTTAGTCTTCAGGATATCCCAAAGAAGCAGAAACTGGTGGCGTTTTCTTTCCTAATTTACCTACGTTCAACGTTCCTTTGGGCTATATATCGGTCGTCGTTCTTGCGCTTATCATAGGCAGGGATTGAAACACCGGGGTATTGTGGAGCGACACGAGATCTGTAACTTCGTGCGATCGCCACCACGGCACCGGGTTCGGAGATAACCTCGAATCAGTAATCGTGCTTGTAAAGCTACGTTGGGGCAGCACTCGCTATCCAATTATGAAGGGCATCTGCTCCACCCCAAGCAACCCTACGCATATATTCGTATATGTAAGCATACCACCCTAGTCGATTGCGTGCTGATGGCGTGCGACAACGAAGTGGCTATATTGGTCCGTATCGGACTGTACCAGACTCCCTAGGTCCTTCAGTAACATTGCGGTGTCCCTTGATAATCTTTGAAAGGCCCGGGAGCCGCAGACTATTAATAACCATAAACCTTGCATCATCAATAAAACGAGCTCAGATCTCTCCCCAGTCACGATCAATGATTAATATGACATATTGGTATCAAGGAGGCCCAAGATAGCAAATTCTGCTTCGTTGAGATAAAGACAGACAAGCAGTCCTTCAGCTAGTCATGGCGGAGACGCAGCCGAGACATTCACTGGTTGGTAGAAATTCGTGGAAGACAGTACGCACCCTTCTGCGAAGAATACGGACGAAGTCGAGTTCGGCCGATAGACCACGTTCGAACGTGACCAAGGACGCCACGAAAGATTCCGCGACCACGACGGACGAATCAGCGAATGTCTCGGTCGCCGAATTCAACATACCCGATATACAGAAGGCTCTTGTCGTTGCCCGCAGGGGCGAATATGAGATCCGCCATGACTTCCCTATGCCAGCTGTCGGAGACGATGAGATCATGATACGAAGTCACTACGTTGGTTTAAATCCCATAGACTGGAAATCTGTGGATTATAATTTTTGCCTACCCGAGTTCCCATGGGTATGTCGGTTCTTTTCTTCTTTGCTCTATCATGCACTCAATACTCATCGTTCCAGGTTACCGGTCGGGAGATGTCCGGAATAGTAGCTCAAGTTGGCTCGGGTGTGACAAATTTTAAAGAGGGCGACCCTGTATGGACCAGCACGTATTATAAGGACGTACGGGCCGGCTGTTTTCAGGAATATGTCGTCGTACCTTCACACACCGTTCTTCCCATCCCATCCACGGTACCTTTCGAGGCGGCAGCGTGTCTAGGTGTAGCTGCATTGACGGCGTCCATGACGTTATGGAAATGGTTAGGAGTTCCGATTCCATGGTCTACCACGGACGACACAGAAGAACAATGGCTTCTGATATGGGGTGGCTCTACCGTGACGGGTCAATTTGCTACCCAGATTGCAAGTCTAAGTGGAATCAAGGTGGTAACTGTCAACTCGACCGAGACAAAGTCTTTATCGGAAAGCTTAGGAGCAACCCATGTCGTCGTGCGAGATGGTAAGCCCGACCAACAGCTGGTAGAAGAAATTCGAACTATTACCAATGGTCGAATTACTCGGGCGATCGACTTGGTAGGGCCGAAAACAGCCGCGTTGGTGTTGGATTCCGTGTCGAAGTCCGACCCCGTTGCGTTTGCGCCCTTGGCTATGATGTCGGGTACCCAGGTCGTCCCGCCTAACGTGGTGGTGCATACCGTCGAGATGAAGCAGTTCGTGCTTGACAAGAGCAATGTCCGCTTTACTGAAGAACTTGGAAAGCTGTTAGAAGACGGTAGGATTGTGTTGCCGGAACTGCACATGATTGAAGGTGGCTTACACTCAGTCCAAGAGGGCCTGGGAATATTGAAGAAGGGGAATTTGAAAGGTAAGAAACTGGTTGTCCGCATGTAATAGATAGTTCCGACAGTTTCTCTGATAGAAGAGTTTATAAACGTACCTAATTTTTCGCGCTGCAACATGGTATGTTGCCCAATTCCTAAAACAAACACTGTAGTGTTCTAGAAGATGCAGCCAACCCTCGAGTTACCTTTGACACCTTCGACACTAATTGTTATGAGATTTGGGACTGGATCAAACTTACGTTGTGCCCCATCATAAAACCATGACAATGTCTATCGTCGCATGGACAACAAATGCATACAGCGCATCGTTAATATTGCTATTACCAACTTGCATCCCTCTAGACACATTTTTAACCATTGAGCAATATGTGGACGTGAGTCTCGCTCGAGGAAAGTAACGTTTCACCTCAGGCGAATATTTAAATTTCTTTGTGATTCAATGGCTAAACAGAGTCATTGTGGTGATTATGAATCACTTTAATTATTCATGGGCAATTCAATATTCGGTAGCACGTCAAAGTTTGGCATTTTTGACTGCTGGCGGCTTGAGTGACTCTACCAGTATGCCACTTCAACTCGTGGCTAGTTGGTACAAACCATTAATCACTGAAGCTAATGAATACCTATCGACTACGAGATCAATATTGGCATTGCCCAATCATGCATTTCAGAAGTATTCTATCAGATAGTCATTGTCAGGAAGTATAAACTTTGGCGTATATAAATTCTAACCAGTTCATTGAATTTACCACTCCCATCTAACTCATCGCCAGCCTACCTACCCCTTCGACGACTCTAATATATCAACGGCTCATGCGCATATAACTCAAGCTGGCTCTATGTCTTCGTTACCATCATCACCGAAAGCTATGCCACCTGGCTATCGGCTGAAGTGGGCAGGAAACGGAGCCAGAGCGGATCTCCCAGACCCTGAGTGGGTAGAAGACGCCGACACTCTTGCTTCACGAATACGCCCGTATTTATGCGACTTGCTCCATCAACACTGGGGAATCACGATGTCGATGCCGTTAGATGTGACTCTACTTGGTGCAGGCACTTGGAACCGTGCATTCCTCGTTCGCGTTCATCCAACGGAATCGTCATGTACGCCACCATCAAACCAGTTAGTTATGCGCCTTGCTCTTCCTGTCCTTCCGGGGACCAAGGTCTTGTCCGAGGTCGCTACCATGCGATACGTTAAGGACCGTACGGATATACCTGTACCCCGAGTCTACATGTACAATGCTTCTTCGAACAACCAGCTAGGATACGAGTAAGTATTGATAATGTGTCGTCTCGACACATATTTCCTTGTTCTCTATGATCCTCGAGTATCCCGAAGTGAGAACCTCTCGAACTCTCCCATCGCTTCTCTAAATTCTCGAAAAATAGGGACAAAATACTAATCCGCGCAGATGGATCCTTATGGAACACATGCCAGGCAAGCCCTTTGAAGAGGTTTATAGCGAGCTTGAAGATGATGCTAAGAAGCTTTTCGCCCGGACGATGGCTGAATGGATGGATAGCCTATCCCGTCTTCAATTCGATGCGATCGGCGGCCTTTACATGCCTCATACTGGATCCGACGACTGCGACACGGTTGTCATTTCTGAAACCGATTGCCTTCCCGACCCAGTTATTGGGCAAATTGCTAGTCAATACTACGCATGCGATTGGCGACCTGAGTACGAGTTCAACAGAGGCCCATTTGGTAACATACAAGACTTCCTATCATCATTTGCACAAGCTGCTTATATCGAGGTTCACGATCCCCGACAACGAGCAATTTCTGAGCTGCATTACCTGCGAAAGTACATCAAGAGGTACGACTTCGAATCAGATCCGAGTAATGAGCGTGCCGAAAAACGCCTGCGCGAAGAGACAAGCGAAGAACGAGACGATCGTCAAGCTCAGGTCGCGAAAAATAAAGCTCGCTTAGAGGAGCTTCTCGATGAGCCCTTTCCAATGGACCAGGCTCGGGACCAGACTCGGGGCCCCCAAGATGATCGAACCACCACGCTTCGTCAATATGAGGCTTCAGCGGCTTCCTTGGTATTGCCTACGAAGTACGGACCACGCTATGGATTTCATCGCCTGGAGAAACACCAATCTACAGCCAAGAAGCTCATTACGTTTATTGAGTCTTCTACTCCCAGCGACGCCTTGCCAGCCAAATCCTCCGTGTTTCACCATTGGGATGTCAGTGGCCATAACGTCCTGGTCGACAGTACGGGTCGGCCAACAGCGCTCCTGGACTGGGAACAGTTGCATACTGTACCACTGGCTCTCGCTCTACCTTACTATCCAAAAGCTTTCGGAAATCCAGCTAGTATTTCCTGTAAACATTGTGCGTCGGAGGCAGGAGAGATGCGGGAGTCGTTCGACGAGCGCCTAAGTGAATTGAAGTCTCCCTATCTGGCCATCAAGGACGTCAAGGGTAAGCTAGATGAGAGAATGGAGACTAACCCGCTAGCCAGGTTTATATACGCTATGGTTGAGACAGCGTTTATACACCCTTGCATGGTGGATAGATTGGAAGCAATGTTATTGAAAAGTCGGAATGAACGGGAAGAGCTTGTCATCCGTAGCAAAGAGTGAAGTAGCGGAGTTATGTCGCCGAGGTATGCTATCCTTCGGTTGATGAACAGCTTCACTTTTTGGTTTGGGAAATTCCTGACTACCTAGGTAGCGATATATTTTAATAAAAGAGAAAATTTTTGGAATCACCTTATGACGAAGATGATACAGTTGCTCCATACGGTTGACTTTGAAAAGTGGCCTATTGAAATGGCATGTAAAAGTCACATTCAAAGGCTCTCTCCCTTTCTCGAAAATCGGTATCAAGCGGGCGCAACGGAGGAAAGACTTTGAGTTCGTTTTTGTCATTCCATATGTTTTCACAGAATAGCTCTGTTGCAAGATACCGTTACGGAGATTGTGGTGTCCGACCACAGCGTCAAGCATGACCACGAGGTCAACTTACTGCCCCGAACTACCCGCCTAGGCCTAAATAACATATACTAAACTGTATAGGTACGCGTGCTGCCGCAGAAAGCCCATCATCTCGGCTCTCTCTCCATTCTGCCATTTCCGAGTTTCAGTCTTTCATTCAGTCATCCCAATCGACGTCCGTCGGGTCAAAACCCCCATTCGTACGATCATTTAAGGACATTAGCAGTGGTAGTGCGCTAGAACCGGACTAACCTACTTGAAGAACCCTCACGCATCATAGTGTCAGACATTCTTCTGGGGCGCTGCTTCAAGCTTCACTTCAAGGTGGTGGCTTTCAAGGCGAGTTGCTGATTAGACCAGGTTTTTGTAGTAACTGATAGGAATGATTAGGTACCTAGTTTTGATTGGGTGCACCTGGCTGGCCACAGCTTCAATTTAGCCAATGAAATGAAAGCTTCAGTCTTTGTATTAGCCTATCTAGGTACGAAGTAAAATTAACGCTATTCAACTTACCCCCTCCCCCCTTAAAGTCTTCTTTTGATGAGTCTTATAGACCTCTATGCTCAAGATTTGCCACGCGATATTTACATGTTACCATATGCGTCTGCCATTTCGTCGAGATGCGGCCCGATCCACAGCGGAAACCATTCCGTTCACCAAGCTAACTTGGCGGTTATACTGTTTGGATATTTTCGGACGAGGAACTTACGCCCCTCATCGAAAAGCAGAATGAACATGCCAAAAGCAAACGGTAGGAACCAGTGCTCCACGGGAACAGGCGACGTTCCCAAGACCGGCTGGAGTTGTGGAATGTAAAGCCAGAGGATGGCCATAGACAAAGCAAAGATGATTGCTGGGAGCAGGTACAAGTTCTGCGTCTTCTTGTTGAAGGCGGGAGGATGTTGGAAGATACTCCAGCGTCGCGTACGGATCCCAAGCAGATTGAACCATTGCCTATAATCAGTCAGTAGGTGGCTAAGTCGTTGTTGAGAGCCGCGTCCCACTTACATAACGACAAGATTGACGAAGTAGATGGATGATGCCTCGTTCAATTTGGCGGTATAGTAGTCTGGATCGATCCAGTCTGGGATCTGTCCAAAGGAAAACCACAATACCCGAAAAGGTATGCCATTCTTTTCCAGATACCAGTACGCCATAGCAAAGGATGCGACCGTTTCAATGACTCCCAGAACACCATATGCGTGGATGACGAGTTGCCAGTTAACTAGGCGATCCTTCTTAACGTTGCGCGGTCTGCGTAATAGAACGTCGGCCTCTGGCTTTTCGTAAGATAGCACTGTTGCCGCAGCGCAATCTGTAAAACAGCTGTACACATATATGTTTAGCATATTATCAAGGGCCTGGGTCGGCCAAGACTTACCAGATGATGATCATTAGGAACGACGAAAGGATCTGAGGAAGGCCGAATATGACGTTGGTCATTACCGGCCAGAACTCGGCAAAGCTTCCGGCGGGTAGCAAGTAACAGATTACTTTCTTCAGATTGTCAAAAACCACACGACCGTACTGCACCGCTTCTACTACGGACGAGAAAGAGTCAAGCAGCACCATATCGGCGGCTTCTATGGCGATGTCGGACCCACTGCCAAGAGCGATACCAACATCGGCAGCCTTCAGAGACGGCGCATCATTAACACCGTCGCCCGTCATTGCCACGACTCCGTTGGTCTGGAATTCCCTTACGATGCGCAACTTCTGCTCCGGCGTGGTACGAGCGAAAACGATCTCGTCGTACTCCGTGAGAGCCTTCCATTGATGCTCGTTCAGGGTGAGCAGCTCTGGACCACTGATAAGAATCGATGAACAAGATCCGGAGCCGTTTGACTTCGTATCGCTAACTACATCCTCTCGGGGGAGCGCGGAGACGTTATGGACGGCGGATGCTGGATTGCTGACAATTCCGGCGTCCTGAGCAATGGCGAGAGCTGTAAGAGCGAAGTCGCCGGTGACCTGCAATGTGTTAGCAGCGGTCGCATTGCAGTGCATTCTGGAAATCGCTTACCATGAAGACTCTTATACCAGCTCCACGTAGTGTCAATACTACGTCATGGATTTCGGGACGCAGAGGATCTACGATGGCTACAAGGCCGACCAGAGTCAAGTCGGTCTTGGCCTGTTCGGTGATGTCGTCTTCAAACTGGCTCGTGCCGGGCTGATGCTGGAGATCATCTTGGCGGATAACTTTACGAGCCAGTAAGAGGCATCGCTTCCCCTGGCTACTGTACATATCCTTCACACCCTCGAAGGCAGCTCGCATATCTGGATCGAAGGGGTGGACATCTCCTGCATTGTTGACGAAGGAGGAGCATCGGCCAATCAAGACGTCCGGAGCGCCCTTGATTGTCAAAAGTCTATGTACGACAAGTTGTTAGTGCCTGTCTTGCATGATTTAAATATTTTCAGGAGTCTTACGTGTCCCTTGGGCCAAAATCATCCGCCTCGCGCTCCGATAGCGTCGCGTTCAGGCAGTCTTTCTTAAACAAGGAAAACGTCCTTATCATAAACTTATTCTTGCTGTTAAAGGCCAGATCATATGTCTTCTGCCAGCACTGGCGCAGGTGATGCACCGAGCCAAACCGCTCAGAGAATCTCAAGACGGCCTGATCAGTGGCGTCGCCGAACACGAGGCGCTGGTCGATGGGCAAGTCCATCGTGGTAGCGTCAAACTCGGCCGCATTGCAGAGTCCGGCGATGGCGCGTACTTGGTCCACCCCGGTTGTGACCATGCCGGCTACGACCGGAGCTGTGCTCACCTCCAGCTCGTCTTCCGCCGCATCGACCGTGATGGTATGGGTCCCAATGGTACACTCAGTAACCGTCATGCGGTTCTAGAAGAGGTCGGTTTAAGTTCGCCAAAGGAGAAGAGATATCATGATATTAAAGTTACTTACCTCGGTAAGAGTTCCTGTCTTGTCAGAGCAGATGACTGAGACAGAACCCAGGGTCTCGACCGTTTTTAGCGACTTGCACAGGACTTTGTGCTTCCGCATCAGGTTCGCAGTGATAGTTAGGCCAGCGGTTAACGCAATGGGTAAGCCTTCAGGGATGAATGCGATAGCGACGCTGACACAGTCGACAATCAGAGTTGGGACGCTGATCCAGTCTGGATGAGCCCTCTTTAGCCACGCACCCCTGAGAACTGTTAGCCAACTTCCTGCTACGGAGGTTTCAGTGTCACTAACCAAACAACCAGCACCACAACAATCATAGTTAGCATGATTGAACATATTATGATGACGAAGTATAAGACTTCTCTTTCCAAGGTCGTCATCTTAACTTTTGGTTCATTTGTCAAAGCAGCGATGCGACCGAACACTGTGCGATCGCCGGTGGCTACAACCAAACCAATACAGGAACCAGATACGCAATGAGTACCTTGGAGACCGATGCATCGAGTCTCGAGATAGTTATCGTCTGTCGAGTTTACCGTCGCCGCAAGGGGCAGTGATTCTCCTGTCAGGATCGACCTGTCAAACTTAGCGTCACTAGAGACCTGTAGGAAGCGCACATCGGCCGGAAGCTTGTTCCCGGCTTTGACGCAGACTATGTCTCCGGGAACAAGGTCAAGAGCCGAGATGGATGTTTGCGCGTTATTTCGAATTACCATAGAGTCCTCGGGAAGCATGCTTTTGATGGAACTCATAACGCGTGACGAGCTCCAATCTTGAAACATGTTAAACGCGGCCTGGATGAAGAACACGGCGACCAAGACAATACCCAAGGCCTTAAGAGAGATGTCAGTGCTGCTCGAGTTGACATGACCACCCGACAAGTGTCGCTTACCAAGTTGGCCAGCGCGGGAGGTTGACCAAGAGGCTTCCACGCGATGAACACCAGTATAGCTCCCACCAAGAGCACAGGACCAAAGCCCTTGAAGAAATATCCAAGGTACTTCTGGAGAGTGTGCGACTTGGGAGGAGATGGTGCATTACGCCCGTACTCTTTCTGCCTGCGAGCGACCTGCTCGTCAGAGAGACCCTCGGTCATCGACGCGCTAAGGCGGCGGAGGGCCTCGTCAGTGGAAATTGTGTGCCATTCAAGAGAAGATAGCTCTGCGCCAACAGTGTCAGCATCGAACCTCGATCAAGTTCGGAGTTGCGGTTATGGACCCTTGGTAGCAATGTCTTCCGTCTTTGGCAATGTCGTGACATCTTGTTGCTTGGACTCCTCGATTTGATACGATCTAAGAGACGTGGTGTCAGAGCCACCTTCGTGTTACACATATATTTGAGCGAGTAGGTAAGAGAGAAAGCACTTACACGGTACGATACTGAATCGGGAGAGCGATTGACGGGTCAACTTCACGTCGCGAGCGCACGCTACGAATGGACATGGAGCCGCTCGAATGCGCGCGTCGGAGCCCGCGAGAAGGGCGAGCTACTTCTTCGTCCTCCCATCTGACACCGTACTTGAGGTCTGGGTCATCCATTTTGACAAGGTAGTTTCAAGAGTGTAACTGTACGCAGGTATGGTAGAATGAGGTTTCACAAACAGGATTGATAGGTGATAGGTTGAACGAGAATAATTGAACGATGCAGTGAATTTAAAAGCACGGATTACCTATAGGAGAAGAACGGGAATAACCCAGGAATTATATCGTCTCGTAATGAGCTCTGATTCAGAATCAGGAGGCCATCAAAAAGTGAGCGTCAAACTATCGGGAGCATGCCAAAATTTCAGGGTGCCGCACTGTCCATTCCGAGTGTTCCCCTTACAAGTGTCACAGTGTGATAGTATTATACGCACGCGAAGCTGTAGGCTCCGTATCACCAACCCTACTGACATTCCCCAGAGGCCACGCGCCTGTGCTATTTCGCTCCAGACAAATCCATCCTTTGGGCTTCATGAAATTCGCGCACCGGATCTAGCAAAGCTCAACTCAGCTACCTGGCCAGTTGCGTGAAAACCAGCTCCTTGATCAGCCAGCCCGGGGGGGGAAGCGCTCTCGAGCTGCAAGACAATGGGCAACAAGGTTATAGTTACGAGACATAGAGAAAAGGCTGCTGCGGTACAGTTGACGGTTAGCAATGCAGTTAACAATCTACAAGATATACGTAGCTCCGCTAGCAGGGAAATGCTTTCAGATGCAAGGAAATAACATATCAAGGGCGAGGCCTCCCAAATGCGGGTCAACGTCAACGTGCTTGGAGGATATCTGTGGGGTTATGCATTCCCACCTCCTCCCAGAATTAGTTATGTATATCGTCTTGCATTTTGCATGTATTTCATACATGTATGTAGACGTATTTATGAAGACGTGGGTGGTATGATCTCGTTTTGGAGCGATTTTCAAACCCCCTCGTAGGCCACGTTCCTCTCACATGCAATATTACGTCTTACTTTAACCTGATAGGTTGGAAATTCAAACGCACCTCGGCTTTCCAAACCGGGTAATTAATTCAAATTCAATAAAGCAAGATGACTATTATTGATGGGTAGAGGCGGGAAAGAGTAACAAAGCAAAAGAGACACAAGTCTGGATTGGAAAATAGAGGTATAAGATGACTTGTACGAAATAACTGGTTGAACTACCCTAGGCAGACAATTCATGTCGCTTAGTGTCGGCAGCATTCTACAAATTGTGTGCTTCGAACTTCCATCTCCAAACGATAGTGCAAAATGTTTTCGAGTTACACGACGTCGTATTGACCATTAGCGTGGCTATGCTCTCGTTAGCTGTCAAGTTCTAAATCTTGACATTACCAAATAACCCCTTTACCCCTGGCAACCAGAACTATCAACATAGGATTCTTGAAAATCCCTCATTGAAGCGGTCTAGCAGTTCCTACCGCAACCCTTCCTTTAATTATCATAGCATATCTTCATCGTACAGGGGAACGGGAAGTATGTGCCGTCTTCCCTCAAGTACGAGTTAGCTCCCCCGGGCTGAGAGACCTTCCTGAGCTGTCCCTGGGCCCCCGGAGCTTTCCGTATATTCTTCAGCTTGAACACGGAGCGGAACATCCCAGTCAGGCCAGCTTGACAGGCCTCACGTCCGAGGCAGGCCTGCGGCCCCATCCAGAAGTGGATGTACGTGTCTAGCGGGCGACGCGGGTTCACCTTCTCTGGATCAGGGAAGCGTCTTTCATCCTTAGCTGCGCCGGCCTGCGAGAAACTCTAGGTCAGCATGCACGATTCACCATCAACCAAGATCAAAGATAGGTAGACAATTCACATACCGAGCTCACGAAAATCTGGTCGCCCGTCTTGACGGAAATTTGGTTGCCGTCGTCCTCCTTGATCACGTCGCTAGTCGCCGCTTCACAGCAGAAACCGAACTCCCCCGCAAGTCGGATGCCCTCTAGGCAGTAGCCGAGAAGCAAGTCGTCAGTCTCGGCCGAGGGCGGAAGGTTCGCGGTGCGATGAATCTCAGGGAGATATTTGGATCCTTCCGGCGACAGGAAGTACTCGACAGCTTGGGCGAACTGTGAACAATATCAGTCATCATACCATTATACCCATATACCATATAATTTGGAGCAACGTACCATTCCCGAGATACCTGGCGCGGTGGCCGCTGCGATAGGCAGTATCCGACTCCATGCAATGTCGTAGTTGTTCGATCCGGCTTTGGAGAGCCCCTTGATCAGATTGGGGCCATACGACGCCAATGCGTCACCCTTGCCCGACCGCGACGAAAACAGCGAGCCGATGCCGAAACCGTTCACGGACTTGACGTTGGCCTCGATCAGTTTGCCCAGCTGCTTGCCGATGGCCTTCGCTGCCTTCCGCAGGGGAAACGACTTGGTAGGGTCAGTGTCGTGGAAGACGGTGACAAATAGCACGGCCAAGGCCGTGTACAGTTCCTGCTCGCTGTAGATACCCTTCGGGCTGTCCTTGGTCTTCAGGGGCAAGCTGAACAGCTTCGAGACGAAGTGAACCGGCCCGATGTTTCCGACATCTCGGATAACATCGATGAAGTTCTGTCCGGCTAGCTTGTATTTATTCTCAAAGATAAGATTCTCCGTGAGTCGAGAGTAGAAGGTCTTGATCTGCGAGGTCCAGTCCTCCGCCTGAAGCTGGTTAGGCAGGTATTCCCTCTGGTCGTCCTGGAAAGACGAGCTAGTCGAATGGGTGAAGCGGCTTCCTCCCACGTCCATGAGGAACGAGAAACCTCCGTTGCCCATGGTCCTGTAGTTATCCGGGTTTGCGAGAATATGCTGCGCTCCGCCGAACGTTTCCACGTTTACGTGCGGGTCAATGTATGAGGGTCGGTCAAAGGTGAAGTCTTGGACTCGGCCAAGGTTGGTCAAGATCACCTTGGTTTCGCTCGGGACTGTACGCGGGCGGTAAGCACAATGCTAATCGTGTATTGGGGAATAAGGTGAGATAGATACGTACCAACCATCGGGTAGTGGGCATAGACCGAGTCGCTCTTGAAGTGGTTGGGGAAGGCCCGGATGAACAGCTTGTAGAAGACGCAGCCTTGGTTAATGTTTAGGTCGTAGGCGACTTCGTTATATCCCCAAGACGTGAGGCCGCGCGGGTGATAGTCGGTGGTGTAGAAGCGGTCTCCTCGAGTGAGGCAGACGGCATCGGAAAGAATCACGCGGGATATGGTATAAGTGGGCTAGACGAGACAATGTTAGCTGTCTACATGACTATTCTGCATCATTAGGTGCGTGAGGAACATACCGCAATCCCGACACCGGGGACCATAGGCTCCTTTGCCTCTTCTGCGACAAGGCCCGGGTATAACTCGACAAAGTCGGGATGTTCATAAAGATGTCGCAGCGAGTCAGCAATCTCGGGGTCGGAGTTGATATCCTCGAACTTCTCATACGGCTTTAGACCGAAGTGCTTGCGGAACTCGTTCAGCCCTGCTACATTCCACTTCCGGCCCTGGACGATGCCGAGGATCTCGACGGCCTTCATCGCCTCGGGCACGTTACGGCCGCCGAAAGCACCGGCGCAATCTTCAATGGCGTCACTGATGCAGCCGACGAGGTCGTCGTCGTCGAAGGTGCCGTCGGCATTACGCTTGAAGCCCCCAAAAACTCTCTCGGAAGGCTCGTCCGGAATGCTCTTATCAAACTTGGCGAAACCCATAATCAGATCATATGGGCTGACCTCTAGCGGATCCTTGCCGAGCGCCTCACGGAATAACCCCTGGAGCCACTTGTCGTCCTTGGCTGAGATACACGAGTGCCACCTATAAAATACTTAGAAAACCATCGATGACGGTCGGCTGGCTGGATGCCACTTACCTATAGCAGAGGTTGAACTCGGCCGATACCATACTACCGGTACCGCGCTCCGAGCCTGCTTTGGTGCCAGCGTCGCGCCCCATCTCCGCTCTGGGGTCGAGTGTCCACGTCGTGTTGCTCCGATTGAGGTTGACGATATTTCTCACATAGTCCACCAGGGTGATGTTGATGTACAGGCCCGAGGTAATAAGTCGGGCTGTCTGGAAAATATCGTTGTCGTACTTCTTCCAAGCAGCGGCCGCCTTCTCTTCGCTCAATCCCGGCGCCGGCGGCGTAAAGCGACCTCCCTCGTTAATGGCGGCAAGATTTCTTGCCACGTGGTTGTGGAAGCGGTTGAACATGATTAGGATAACGCAAACTCCGGGGGGTGTGCCGTAGAGTCGCTTGTCGGCAAACGTGTCGGGCTTCATCATACCATTTTTGAACGTCCGGATTGAGTCCTGCATCGCCTGGTTGCTGCCGTATAGGGGGGATAGGTCCAGGTACGAAGATGTCTTGTTCTTGCTCATATCGGTATGGTCCGTCCAGAACAGATCGTGGATGATGATGGTCGCCCAGTACCAAAGCACCGACGAGACGTTATTAGGGTGCTTTCGGTATTCCGATCTCTTCATGATGGACTCGAAGACCAACGCCGGGTCCGGCAGCTGCCCCAGAGGTACGATGCCCGGCCGGCAAGTCCGGGAATACGTTGCGCCAGCTGCTCCGAGTTGAGGGTTCATCGGGTTATTCCACGAGCCGTCTGCCGTCCTATATTCGTGTTTCTCGCCCATGTATAGCAGGGGCGGATGATCTAGCGTGGCCCAAAGCTCGTTTAGAAAAGTGTTGGTCAGCTCCTCTCGAAGTCGCGAGTTGTGAGGGAGTCCGGCAACCAGCTGGATGGTGCGCTCCATGATCATGGTCTTGTCATCTGTAAGTTGCTCGCCCTTGAGCTTGCTTCGCGCAAGCTCCAGCACCGTCTTCACATCTGTACTTGGTCAATACCTAATGATTGCAAGCGGTAACCTATGTATAGTCGCACCTTGCATACGAAGATATTTCAGATCCTTCTTTATCCCTGTCCTTTTGGCTACCGTGTTGTATGAGATGTCGCCTTTCTCAGTCGGAAGGGGTCGCCGTGAAGCATTCAGCAGCTGCCCAAACTGAGTAAACACAGTCGAGACACCTTGGCGATCGGCCTTTGGGATAGGCTCTGGCTTTTCCTTGAGAGAGGGATCGGATGACCTAGCATATTTACTCATTGTGGTTGAAGAGTTGGAGTCGATGGGATGGGATCGAGTCCCATTTGTTTCGTGACCCAATTTGGCGCTGGCCATTTTTGCCTCAATCTCGAAAGCACACACCTAGAACGAGAAAGTGCAAGCATCAAGACAGGAGATGTCGGTATTCACGGTCAGGCGGGAGATGTAAGTCGTGGGTCACACTTTAAACTTGCTCGCACATCTGTCAAACATCATGCCTAAATATCGGTTACCTATCTCTCGGTTCACTGTCCACTAGCCGATTCGACTTGGAAAACATCGATCCACAAGCTCAGCGTAGCTGGAGATTACCGTTAACCAACAACAAGGATCGGGTACCCACTGCATATCATCGCGGGCAGCTAGTCTCAGAGCCAATACATATCTTACACGACATGAACCCGGCCCGTGGGAGGACGGGATATGATCGTGGAGTAAGGTATGCATACGAAGCGGGGTGGCTGAACGTACTATGCAAAGCATATCATGGTGACTATCACCATGTCATCGCTGTCTAGCGGTGACCAAGGGGATAAATGTAAAGTCGAGATGAGCAAAGTGGCGCCGAGCTCGTGGAACTATCACCAGTGATTGACCAGCGGAGACACTGTCTTGTCTTAGACTCAATGCTACCTAATCTAAGACATACAGTCCAGCCACTTAACTTCTCCAAATTACCAATTCACCAATAGTCATTCCAATCGTCGACTATTCTTCTGTCTAGAAGAAGAAAAGCAAATGGCGTATTATCGATTCAGGGGAACCGTTAAGGTCAGTGCCGACTGGTGGTTGAGTGGCTGACCCACGTTCCCTTGATAGTTTGGAGGCTCTACGAACGAAGCTGAACATGGAGAAAATAGTAGTGATCGGCATTGCACAGACCAATGATATGACTGTACAGCTACTAATAGTTCCCCCTTTCTATTGACTAAACTAACCTGAACTTAATAAGAATCAACAACTCAAACTGCTTCTTCGAGCAATAACTCACATATTGGAAGATTCATTCGACAAATCATCATTCCCGGCCACGGCCGACAACTGCAGAATACTTAGTAGAATTCAGCCAACCACCGCAATGACGAGCAGCCACCGGCTGAAGCTTGCTTTTGATCACCTGCCGGTCGTCATTTTCGGTTAGTGAGGAGTCGTCGTCGTACGTCGCGATCGTCACTGTGTCTCTCAAGGGCGCTCCGTTCCAATCTAGGTACTTTGGCCTCTACCACCAAACGTGCCGTGCCGATGGATTCATGGGTATCCGAGACAACTCTTCGCTGCCGTAGCCCTCTAGTCGCTAGTATCAAGTAGCCCAATGCACCTTGGCGCATATTCCTTGCATCTACCTTAGGTAGATACAGATACATGCCTATCGGGTTAGGTAGGTATTCACGAAGATGCCCGAAAGGCCAGTAACTAGCCCTCATCGCTCGTACATACATAACTCCAGGTAAGGCAGCCTGCCGCGGTGGCTGCCGCCATGTCCCAGTGTTGCTTGCTCTGCAGTACGACCCCCATCTACACACGCACTACCTGTCCCCCTCATTCCAAATGGATGCGCATCATCTATCGGCCGAGGTGCGGTTCTCGCGGCACCGCGCAGACACAAAAGGGCGTGCGTCGAGTCCGCCCGGCGCAGTTGATGACCAGTCGTTAGCCATGTCCGCGATGGATCTAGCAGCAGCGCAGGAGACTCGACGCACACCACAGAAGCTGGTGCTCTGTTTCGACGGCACCGGCAACAAGTTCAGGGGCGACGACAGCGATAGCAATATCCTGAAAATCTTTAGATGTCTAGATCGGGAAGCTGGCAATCAGTGTACGTTACTATCTTTAACATATGAAGTTGTCTCACACACGGGTCAACTTACTTACCATTCATCCAGACCACTATTACCAGCCAGGAATAGGGACGTACGTCGTATCTAAGTCGCTTTCACACACGAGTCTAAGCGCTAGAATTCGGTCATGGTATCTGAAGGCCAAGGACTCCGCCGTCGGGTCGAGTTTCGACCAGCATGTGGTTGGCGGTTACCGATTCCTCATGCGGTTTTACTGTCCAGGCGATGAAATTTACTTCTTTGGGTTCTCTCGAGGTGCCTACGTGGCACGGTTTCTCGCCGAAATGCTCGACTACGTTGGACTACTTTCTCATGGCAACGAGGAAATGGTCGTCTTCGCCTGGAAAGCGTTCTCGCAGTGGCAGAGTCGCCAATCCGACCAAAGCGAAGACCACCAGGAAAAGCGACGGGAGATGTATCGTTATATGAAAGGCTTCCGGGAGACTTTCAGTCGACCCGTGAAGAGGATCCGGTTCCTTGGCCTCTTTGACACGGTATGAGTGGGATACCTTGCTGGCTTGAACTGATACTAATACGGTAGACAGGTCAATTCCGTGCCTCGGTTCGAGACTGCGTGGATGCAAAGATCCAAGTTCCCTTACACCGCGAGGAGTAGCGCCAAGGTACGTCTATCTACATCTTGATCAAATCCATCTACCTCTCTAGTTGACACATATCCCGATGTGTAGGTCATCCGGCATTGCGTGTCCATCGACGAACGTCGCGCCAAATTCCGGCAAGATCTTATATACCAAGGCGCTAGTAACAAGAACCCTTCAAAGCATCATCCACGTCACCACCTACAAGCTAAAGTCCATGAAAAGTACCGCGCAAAGCGAGAGTCTGCTTCTGGGCCAACATCGGGCCACCAGCCGGAAAGAGGGCGGCGGGAGACGTTGGCGCCACCTAACGAGCACGCATTTCGTCCCCATTCTCGATCTAGGTCTCGGACGACAAGAGGGTCCGTCGATGGAGCAAGTCAAGACGGAAACAGCAAAGCCGAAGATCCTCAGTTCATCGACGATGGCGAAGAATCAGACGACGACGACCAGGATATTGATGAGATCTGGTGAGTCACCTACCCTAAGAAACCCCATAGCGAGATTAGGTACTAATGACTTCGACAGGTTCGCAGGCGGCCACGGAGACGTGGGTGGCGGATGGGAAATCCCGGAAGATCGCAAATCCGCAAGCCATGTGCCCTTGACCTACATGATCAGGGAAGCGCAAAGAGCAGGTCTCAACTTTGACCCCGAGAAGCTGGCCGAGATGGGGGTTACCGAGGTCGCCGAGACGTCCGATGCGAACGGCAATCACGTTGAAAATAGCAACGGCGCCCTTCCAGACATCCGCATCGACAAGTCGAGCCCGACGCTCCAAGCATCTCCAGGCTTTGGAGTTACTTCTACGGATTGGGGGCACTTCAACTACACGGGTAACGAAGAGAAGAGCGGAGAGAGCACTCGACCTTTCCATCATATGCTTCACAAAGCGCACTTGGCTAGAATCCACGACTCGCTCGAGTTTGGGTCTGGCTTGAGTAAAGGTCAGGTACTGAGTTGGAAGATAAGTATGTCCCCTAGCACTTGGCACTGTCCACCGCTTCTTCTCAAATAGCTGCTGACACAAAATGTTCTAAGTGGAATATATGCCCTTCAGGCGAATGGACTTGCAAAGCGACGGAAGCTGGAAGCCTATCAGCTGGCCGTTGCCGTGCGGCGAGGTACGTGATATCCCGCACACCGCAAGGGTACACGGCTCGGTGATCCGTCGAATGAACGAGGATAAAGACTACCGCCCCGGAAACCTGATCGTCGGCGGCGGTGGACGTGGTATGCGTAAAGCACCCGAACATTTCGGTATCGGAGATTGGACATGTGTTCAAGACAACGGAGACCCGGTAGGTGAGGTTTGGGTGAAGAAAACACCTGCTTCTACTGGATCTTCGACGGCGTAGGGATTTCGGATCCTGTCTCGGCCAATGGCAAAAAAATTCTGCTCATGCTAAGTTCCTATTTCCATGAGTTATTTTCGACGCATGTAATCAATTTAATCTTGTTGCCAAGATACCATGCTATTGTGTGCTGCAGCACTCGCGGTGTTGCTGTCTTACTTCATAAGTAGACTAAAGGGTTAACAGGATTCAAGCGTAAACCATCGACCTCAATTGTACAATACCGCCAAGCTGTAGAGATCTATCTAATCTTAAAAATCCACGCAACTAAGCCGCAAAGCTACATAATATCGTCCGTATAGGTATCAACGCCATAAGTAAGGTTCCTGAAGTAACTGAGTCATCGACTGAGTTAGACATTTAATACAAGGATTCAGCCAACTGGCTCAATAAGTTTAGTATATCTCTTCCCGTCACTCCTCAGCAACCTTCTCGAGACGCAAAAGGGGTAGATCACTATCGAGATGCAAATTATAAGGTACCTAGGTAGGTAATTAATATAACCCTCCTTCCTTCTTTTCCATGGTACCTATTCATCATATTCTCGCTCACTAATAGGAATGCAATCATAGCCATTGAGTTGCCAGCTTTATGCAAAACACTATAAACAAGGTATAATCACCTAGGTAGGTGTCAGAACTTTGCAAGTAAAATAGCCTAGGAATATATACATTTATGACACTTGGTCATTCACCTGGGAGATGTTACTCACATCAAGGGTTCACATCGTGATATGCTACTTAGGGTATGACGACAAGCCAGTTTATCTAGAAACCTACCTACCTAAGACAACTTAAGTAGAAATGAGGAGTATTAATAAATATGTAGCTTCACGGTTTTATTAGATATGTTTTCCTCGATAGGCCAGACGACTATTATTCGACTTAAACCACTGATACATAACCCGTTGGTATGGTCGCATCGGCCATGAGGCTAGTTAATCTCGTCAACATCCTTTTAAGCGCTGTTTCGGCAACAAATTTTAAAAGGGTAAGTGGGGTGTTACTCCAAGCTTTTTTGACCAATCAGATATAATAGATCATTGAATTATAGAATCAGGCCCATCTTCTTTTCTAATCGTAAATTCAAATAGTAAAGCCGCAACAACAAATGTAATAATAAGCTATATATAGAGAGTTATTAGAATTATAATTAGCATGTCAAATTTCTTCGAGTTTTTTCCGTTGGAAATTGGCTGAAATCTCCAAATCCTTTCTTATATGCTAGAAATTTTATTGAATATGATTGGCTAGCCCGTTCAAGACTCGCCCCCACTAATTACCCTTTTAAAATTTGTTGCCGAAACAGCGCTTAAAAGGATAACAAATTTCAAATGTTGTAATGAACGACTGAAATCCCCCAGACGAAATCATTTGACAAAGAAACCCTCCGTCAATTTTGTATGAGCGTGGTATCTGATGAACAAGATAGGAAACTTGGTACTAGTTATCCGATAGAAAAATCAAATGCACATGTCGTGCTATACAACTCTTCGCAAAGTAAACGCCCTCCCCTCCCAAGGAGATGAATAAGTAAAGTAGGTTACCTTATTTTCAAATGCTTAAGCATGTAAGGTAAAGAAGAAGGTACCGAATAAACAAAACAAAACAAAAACAAACGCAGTAGCAGAGCAGAGCAGATTTTTACTCTATCTCATAAAAAAAAAAACCAACCCCTTTTAAGAGAGATGATGATCAATGTGATTTTTATCACCTAAAGCACGCCCGCCACCCCTACCTCCCCACTTCATGCCGTCTCCCATAAAATCACGAGTATCGTAACGCAAAGAGATTCGCGCCCAGATCGCACTCCCATCGAATTGATGCCGGGCCCAGTACCATTTGTCCTCCTCACCGACGGAACCCGAGGGGTGTTTTAGTTGAAACCCCGGAAGGAATGGGCAGACACATTACCCCCGGCGTGACGATGGCGGTAGACGATTTTTTGAGAACGAGTTAATGTACTTCTTATTAGAAGGCTTCATGCCCCATCCGCATCCACCAGCTAGTATAAAACGTCGCAAATTTCTTCATAGGCAAAACCTCCACCGAGTAGGTTTTGTTTCTCCGTGTTGGTTTACCCAAGTCCGGTACGCAGCCAATGGAGATAAAAGCAAAAGGACGCATAAAGCGCAACGAGTCCGTCAAAAACAGAAATACAAAACTCGACCTTCACACCCGAAGCAGAGCCCTTAGCTAACGCAGTAGGGGAAAAGGCCAATAAGGCAGGGCGAGGATATGTAATCGAGCGATATGAAAGGGGTAGAAACGGAAAGTGGTATGATGTTAGTCTAATAGGATAATCAACAAGCTTTTCAATAGTCGTATTTCGTATCGGGTCTGCTGGGAGCGTGATGACCGTCGCAGACCATACCGCCATTGTCCAGATGCGAGTTTCAAACAGCCGTTAACGCCATGACATGCCCAGAATGACCAGAACGTAGAGATGTTAAGGGAATCGACTTTCCAGGTACGAATTGAGCATGGAATCCTACTCCGCCCCTATTTCGCTACCTGCTTCCATTCCGAATCCCCCCGCGTTGAAGTCAAAGGAGCTGGGATCCGTTTCGCCATCGTGGAGGAAGGAGTCAAAATCGAAATCCCGGAGTACATCGTCCGACTGCATAGGATTGGCAAACTCCATGGTACCGAAGTCCTGCATGGAGTTAGCATAGAACACTATCGAGCGAGGAAGCCAACCCACCATTGAATTGTCCATGGCAAAATTCATATTGTCCGCATGCATTTGGGGGGCAGCGACTGGTGCCGGAGGGGGCTGCGGCGCAGATACGGGCGCATTAGCTGTGGGTTGTGCGCCACCCACATTCTGACCGTTCTTGTTGAAGTTCGTTGTGTTGACAGGAGTAACGGGAGTGGGAGGTTCCGGCTCCTGGGCTGCTTCCGAGGCAGGCGTGGCACCTGTAGCTTGGCTGGCTTTCTTCTGAGCCGCGGCCTGGGTAACCAGTTAGTATATTACTGTCAGTGTCCATGGATGATGGCTACATACTTTGTTCTTCGCGTTTTTGGTGTCCTTCTTCTTCGGGGCGGCCTTGTTAGCCTGCTGGGGTGTAGGGGGCGCAGGGTTCTGTTGTGGTGATGCCGTCGTTGTGCGACCCGCCGCGGCGTTGTTGGCTGGTGCGGGAGCTGACGGAGGCGGCATTGACCTCTGCTGCGGTGTCCCTTGCACGGGGCCCTGGGGGCCTTGAGGACCCTGAGGCGCCATCGCGTTGCCGTTTGGCCCGTTCCATTGCATCGGGGGGCCACCCTGAGCGCCTGGTTGCTGTCTCATCAAGGCAGGGTTCATCTGGCCGTTAAATGGCTGTGGGTGAGAACTCGGGGGCTGCATAGCTCTGTTGATTTGCACAGCGGCCATGTTGTTATCCATTCCGTTCATCCCCTTAAAAAAATGCTGCTGCATGCTGGGATCCATTCCATTTGGCATGAAATTTATCGGGTTCGGAGACCCTCTGGATTGAGCACCCTCGGGTAATGGCGAGGGAATACCCGCGGCATTCATTTGAGGAGTACCGCGCATCTTTTGTTCTGAAGGGTTAGGAGATGCTCCAGTCCGTCCCTGAGGCGAGGCGTCCTGGAAAGGTGGTTGACCGTTAGGACCAGGGCCCGCGGGCCCGGGACCTGCTCCGTCCCCGCGAATACCACCACCCATACTATCCTGCTCCTGCCTTGCCATCATAAGGCGTTTCTTGTTCTGCTGCTCGAGAAGCATCAATTGCATCTGATAATCTTGCAGAGCGTGATTGCTTCCACCCGCCCCCTGCGCGCCAGCGGGCCCTGGCCTCATACCAGCACCATTCAGCTCATTTGCATTGTAGAATGAACCCAACGCGGCGCCGTCGGCACCCGGGGGCATCATAGGCGAACCCTGACCCTGCGGGGCCCCAGGATTAGGCATTTGCTTGTTCGGCATCTGCTGACCATGGTGTTGTTGCAGATTTTGCGAGTATGTCTGTATAGACTTAGCCTGCGCTTGCGGAGGCTGGGCTTGGAAATTCTGGAACTGCTGAGGGGACAGGTTAGCTGAGTCGATCCCGTTGGTAGAAAGCATGTGCTGAGCAAGAGCAGCACGACTGGGTTCGTTGCCTACTTGTTGCCCTGGCATTCCTTGCTGCGGTCGTTGTCCATTAGGCATCATGCCTCCTTGTTGAGGATTGAAAGGTCCTGCTCCTTCCAAACGCGGTCTCTTGCTCGGCGACGGCGCATTCTCGGCGGAGCCAGGTGAGCCTGGACGATTTTGATTTCCGTCCATGTTCGAACCATCGCGCTGCATCTGGTTCTGCTTCACCTGCTGCATCATATGCATCGCCTGTGGGCTGTTGCGTGTTAGTATTAGCAAGTACTAGCGGTGATAACAACGGAACTTCATTCGGAGGCATACTTGTTTTGGTTATTGGCCATTGCGGTTCTGGCTAGGTTTGGCTGCTTCGCGTTCGCTGGCATCCCATTAGGCATTGCCATCATTCGACCCTGGTATAAGTCAGGCCGCATTCCTCGTAGTAGCGCATGCTGCTCGGTTTGTTTTATCCGGTTTTGTTGCTAAAATTATGAGAATCGGGTAGGCAATTCGTAAGGGATGTATCACCTACCTGTGTGTGACTAACGTATTGGCTCACCTGGGGGCTGATGCCAGGCTTGTTGCGCTGAGCCATCAACATGTCCCAGAACAAGCAAAACCATTCATAGAGGAAACTGTTATCGGAGCCATTCGGGACATTCGGCAGCGGTAGGTCTTGAGGCCGTTTCGAATCCAGATCATCTTTGTTATCTGTATCCATAGCATCATCGCCAACGCCGTTTCCCAAACCGTTCCCGTTCTCGTCGCGACGGCGGCTTGGGCTGTCCTTGATAATGTTCAAAGTCTGTTCGCTCTTGAGCATCGCGCGCGCGCTGTCGTACATGCCCTCGCGGAGAAAGTAGTCATATATGTAGGTGTTTAGGACCGTCCGGTTATTTCCTTGGCTCTGAACTTGTTGCGCAGCGAGTGCGCTGTTCATCATCGGCGTAGGTCCGCCGACGGGTCCGCCGGCCATAGGCATGTTGGACATGTTAGGCATGTTGCCCATATTCACGTTCATAGTGGAGGATGTGCGGACAGACAAAGTCTGTCAGTAATTGGGTCGTTCAGTCAGATAAATCCTGTTGGAGATGCGCATGCGTATCGCTGCAACGAAGCGGAGTCCCGCTATCGACACGTCTTTCGAATATCTAGACCGCGATGGAAGTTGGTTCGGATGTTGTTCTCGGATCAGCAGAAAGTATGATATCTACTTGAGTTACGAGGAAGCCTCGGACTTCGCGATAGAGGATGCGCGTGCGTAGAAAAGTCGAATGAACAATGCGATGTTCGAAGATATTGATGGCGTATTTCGGAAGAGGGACCTTTTTCTCTAGAACTCGCTCGATTTGGTGGAGGAGAAGATTAGGCGAGATTCCGAATCCTCCAGCCACGCAAAGGGAGCGTAAAAGGATGCGACCAAAGAAAAGTACGCAAGTAATGAGCCCTTTTCGCGGTCGATATGCAGCAGCCAGGAAAAAAAGACTGCAAACACGGTCGGATATGCGAATACCGGTCCAGAATATTGCAGGCGACGGTTAGGCCAGCAAGCGGAAATTCGACGCGATTAAAAAGGAAAAGTGAAGGTGTTGTGTGGTCGGATTTTACAAGCGGCGGCGGTGATGGCGAAGATGGTCAGTCGATTTCTGTCGGGCGTGGCCTGCTCGTGGCGGTGGTAGGTGCTGAGAATAGTGGTTCTTGGGGGCTGGTACCTTAGGTAGCGAATTAGGAACACTGACAGCCGACAAGACCTTTTTTGTCGAGCCTTGGAAAAACAGTTCTACCAATGACTCGTATCTATCTTGTTAGTCAAAAGGTCAACTTCGATATCTCGCTTCAACCTTCGGCTGGTCAAGGTTGGAAGAGGGAAATCGACGAGACAAGAATTAGGAGAATGGCCCAGATTGACAGAGGCAGAGGTGAATAGGTGGGCAAGGGTTAGGGAAGGTACTTCGGTTTTCCGGTGAGCGAGGTGGTAGATGGGAAAAAAACGCACTGTGTAGTTGGATGCGTTTGGCAACGGGGCCAGACAGCCTTGCTCACCCACGGCGACAGCAATGGCAGTGCTGCAAATTGTATCTGTATCGGTGCAACGTCTAGCTTCTGCAGGTGTTCTTGGTTCTCGTCTAACGCGAGACCGCGGCGCCCGTACGGTGTAATAGTGCTCGCTTTCCTTCTCCCACTGGAAGCCAATGAGTAGGCGAATCTGAAATCGCGCACGGTGGACGCGACCCTGCAGGCATTCAAAAGACTAGGAGCTAAGTACTGTCCAGGCTATCCAGATATGCACGTTGGCACAAGAAGGAATATAGCAAGAAACAAGGAATTGCCGCCCGAAGTCGCGGATGGGTAGAAGACAATGTGATAAGGAAGAAGTAAAGAATATAATTTTACGGATCTCAGCCGAGACCTGCAAGAATAGTGGCGGGTTGTGGTAGGTTGGTAGGATGGTAGATGTAGATAGCTGAGTGGTCTGGATTGGTGATTTTAGGTGGTTAGGTAGCAGGTAGGTACTAGGTTAGTGCGTGCAGTATGTGGTGAGTGGTAAGTGGTTGAGTGGAGGGACCCCGTGGTTCGGCACGGGTTAGGTGGAGGGGGGATTGAGACAGAAGGGTAAGCTACCTGCTGCTACGCCTACACACGAGCTTCTTTGCACAAGGCTAGAAAGCGAGTAGCGACATAGAGAGTGGAAGGAAAGCGTGCAGAAAACGGGGGGACTGGGGGGAGTCGAAATGTATGGGTTGAGACAGGCGTGGTGGAAAAACGTATGGGTCAGAGGTCCGATCCGGGCGCATATCTGAGAACGGCACGGAGGTACCTTTTATATACTGATCTGCTCCAATCTGCTCTAATCTGCACAGTACCACACGGCCTTCTCATGCGGGACAGGAAGGTATCGCTCTGCGAACTTTACAGCACGCTTCTCCATTGATTCTTGGCTTGGCACCTCTCATGTCAATTTCAGAACTCTAACAGACCCGGATCTAATATATGCGTGCTGTTATGTACCTGATGTAGGTAATTATTAACACAGAGTAGCCCATGCGAAATACTCTGCCATTTCATATTAGTCATCTCAGAATTCTGGTGTTTGTAAGCAAATTAGACATCTGACGATATTTCTCTAATTTCTACCTTAAAAAGTATTCGCACTTCAAGCTTTCCGGCTTCTGTGAAAACAGAGATACAACAAGTTTTATAGCGGTAAGCTCTATTCGATGTTAAATAAGAGGGACTCTGGTAAGGGTATGTATGTAGGTATGTACATAATATGATCCTTGTAGGTGTTATTAGTCTGCCCACAATAGAACATGGGTTTGGGATCGACCTTACTTCTCCCCACGGATCCATGTCGTCCATGATAGATCGTAATGATTTGTGATTATTTTTGTGATAGTCTTCAATATCTTGTTCAAACAGCTGATCGCCTGCGGGAAAAATGACCGAACTAACCACGCCTTCCGATAATTCCGCGACCATCTTGCCGAGATTCGGAGTATAGTGAAGGCGGTATAGTAGCTAGCATTGTTGGTGATCCCGGAAAGTCAGGTAACAAGTCTCAAGTCAAAACTCTTTTCTATTAGCATATCACATTGTGAGGAATGGCGAGGAGCAAAGCTTTACTTTTGACCGCCGGAGTAAAAATCTCAACATCACAATCCTCACATCTAATCCTGATAGGTAAACAAATCGTTAACACCCATGCTTTGATTAGTATATCTATTTTGTATTGACCATATCATGGATAGTGATATTCAACTGGGGCCGAGATCAACTCGGGGGTTGACCCACCACGCTTAACAGATGATCGGTTTTGTATCACTCACCAGCAAGAGTCTAAGTAAGTTATATACGAAATTTTATGTTATCGGTGAACGCTATCGTGTAGCTCTTTTCAATGTGACACTGAGATTCCAAATTTTAGCTGGAGGGAATTGCTGTATCTCCATGTATGGCAACAGAGAATCTATATGCCTTCCGTGAAAATGGGACGCTAATCATAAACCGGCAGACCTGTGGATGCAGGTACGATTGCAGGCCGTGTGAGTACTAAAGAATGCATTAAAAAACTTCCGATGGCGCACTCCTTTTCGCTGGTCGAAAATCTCCAATCGGCATGGCATGACATTTCTAATCAATACTACTTCGTACAAGCTTTCGATATTCACGCCCGATAACCCTGGTAATTTTCAATACATTAGGTACCCAACCTACCCAAGCAAGAAGATCATGAAGCCTCAGAAAAGTTATCATTATGGGTGTTGACATGTAGACGGATAGATTGCAAGGATTACTCGACGAGGCTATTAATGTAAGCCCGTAAGCCGTCTGCACCGTACTGCAATGTGCCGGAAGATCACTGCAGGGCGGGACATTGGCGGGCTTGGTTAGGCGGGGCTTTTCTACAGCCCTACCCAGAGGCAGCTGCAGCCTTCCACCCCGCGGCGCCTCCCGCAGATTCCCCTCCACGATCTCGGGATCTTCAGTCTCGGGAGTCAAGTGGAGTTGATACAGAGAAATCGAAAATTTGGAACGTCTTTGCTCTCTCAACCGAGACAGATCCATTACCATACCTGTTCCCGCTCTCTCGCAACCCGACAGCCCGAGTACTGGCTTGTATTTTCGTGTGTTCCTGTTTACGTCATGAGGATTCCGAGCCCCTTTTCCACAACGAGGTTAATACTTTAGCTAGGTATACGAAGCGAGGTATGTAACGCATTACGACATCCTAAGGTACCTAGTTGAAGGTATCACGGAGAAATGATAAGTGTTGATTAATCTCGGAAACAGTTTTTATACGATTTCTTCTAGATGAATACCATATTGGATATCTTTCCCTCGACCTACTGAGCCGCACCATACACGTGTAGTATGCGACATAGCGGCTGTAAAATGTAGTTACGTCAAGACACACATCAAGTATGGTCATATCAATATTTTGTAATGGCGTTTTATCACCCATCAGGGCCGCGGTCGACTCGATGCATCCAACGAGTGTAAGACACTTCCGCCCTGACCACGGTCTAGTCATCCTCTGGTGGTAGCTCGTCATCGATGTATCTGATTAAAGATATCCGCATTTCGGTTGTGTCGTTTCCCCGGAGCACGTCGCTGATGAAATGCGCCTCGACCTGCATCTGAACCATCTCAAGTGCTCCTCGAAGAACACCACAGAATATGTTGGAATACCATAGCTCATCCTGCGCTCTGCCATCATCGGGAAGCTCGACGAAATCGGCTAACGGATTCTCTTCAAAGACGAGCGAAAATTGTTTGCTGTCGCTGGTCCAGTTCGTGACAGTCGGTGTAATATTGAGGAAAATCTTAAAGCCAACCTGTTCGTAAAAGGCTGGTTAGCATACAATATGTAGAGGGAAAGCTCCTCTCGCTTACAGCGTACCTTTGCGATCATGTCGGCCGTCTCTCGGAAATTAGAGCATCGTCTCATAGTATTCGATTTGGCCAGGTAGTCTTCGATCAGCCGTAATCCGATGTTGTAGCCCATCCTGTCCAGCTGCTTGTTGACCTCGACATAGTCACCTTCGAAGTCTTTGCACAGCTGTGCAACAATAGTGCCGTAAGTCAAAGTCACAAGCTCGGCGTTGACCTTGTCAATGCGACCTCTTGATACAGGATATTAGAAGGGCAGGCCATCGTCGCGATCGGAAAACTGCGAACTTACTTCCAAATCCTATTGTTGATTAGCGGGGGACGAAAGGCTGAGTAGCTTCTGTTTGCTTACTCTTCGCCCACACGGGCAGCTTTATTGGCCGACATGCTCGATTTACGAGCTCAGTATTGACTCATTCAAGTCATTTACTCTTTGCCAGTAATGTCTGCCTTGCAATGTGGTGTTCGTCGAATGGAAGAGATGCTGTGTCTTATCGCAAAGCAGTCGCGGCAGTATTTTGGAGGTTTGGGCGGTGAAGTAATTGGCACAGGTCCGACAGGTGGGCTACGGGGCGTGGGGTAGGTACCGCGACGGGTACCTCTCAGGCCTGGCGTCGCAGGGCCCAGGGCTATCCCATAGCGGAAAATTGCTTTCCCGCCAAATCTTTTTAGAGCTTCCCAGCTTTCAGAGCTCAGGGTCACGATGCTTCATTTCTAGCCCCTACCCCATTCGCCACCTATACTATCGTGAATTGGAACGGATAAACTTAAAGACACCCTACCATTCACAGCAACAGTTCACTACAATGTCAGCCGAAAAAAGACCCGCGTCTGACGATCCTGGCGCCGGCCAGATGCTCGTTAAACGACAGAAGCCAGGCACCAGCACCGCGCTTTCTCGTCGAGATGGAAGTGGGAATGGCGCCTTGGTCCAATCTGTACGTACTTCTAGTTACGACGCTATGGAATTCCCATGCTGTTGAGAATTATCTTGATCTGCATTTACCTACTGACACTACACCAGGCTGTCAGAACGAGCAATCTTGAAGCCCCGTTGATGGAACTTTCAGGACATTCAGGAGAGGTTTTCTCGGCGAGATTCAATCCTACCGGTGAACTAATCGCGTCGGGCTCAATGGATCGTAGCATATGTATGTGTGACACATCGCCTCGGTGTTGGGTTTAGCTAACTTATCTGCCAGTGCTTTGGAATTCATCGGGCGCGTGCGATAACTACGGCGTATTGACAGGCCACCGAGGTGCGGTTCTAGACCTACAATGGTCACGCGACTCCGAAATATTATATTCGGCATCCGCTGATATGCATCTTGCAAGTTGGGACTTGACGTCTGGGACTAGGATACGACGATATATCGGCCACGAGGAAATAATAAATACAGTGGATATCAGCAAACGTGGCGAAGAGCTCCTGATAAGTGGAAGCGATGATGGTACTATAGGCATATGGGATCCTCGCACGAAAAATGCGGTCGACTACATCGAAACCGAATTCCCCATTACTGCGGTTTCTGTAGCGGAAGCTGGTAACGAGATCTACTCGGGCGGGATTGATAATGATATTAAGGTGTGGGACATGCGAAAGAAAGCTGTTGTGTATTCGATGCTGGGTCATAGCGATACGGTTACGAGCTTACGAGTCTCGCCCGATTCGCAGTTCCTCCTATCTTATTCCCACGACTCTACTGCGAAGACTTGGGATATCAGACCGTTTGCGCCTACGGAACGACACATCCGCACATTCGACGGAGCCCAGATGGGGATTGAGAAGAATCTGATCAGAGCAAGCTGGGATAAGGCTGGTAGGAAAATTGCTGTTGGCGCAGGCGACGGAACAGTGGTTATATGGTCCAACGACACCGGCAAGCTTCTTTACAAGTTACCAGGCCACAAGGGCACTGTCAACTGTGCGGAATTTACTCCTAACGAGGAGCCAGTCAGTAAGTTGCTCTCAAACCGCGCCATTGTGCTATCAATGCTAATGCTCGATTAGTCTTGTCTGCATCTTCTGATCGAAGAATGCTACTGGGAGAACTTCGATGAAATTCGCATTCTGACAAGGAGATGAAAAACAATACGTCGCCCTTAGTAGGGCGTAGCTATCTAACATCGTTCCTACGGAGCAGACGGCTATGTGTAGCAAGACCACTTAGCTATCCGACGTTACAGATACCCCATAGGCGATTTCGTTGGTTGTTCGGTCGCTGGCGTCTTGTTGAATCAGCGTACTCGTAAATTAATCCGACTTTAGATGGTGAATTAGCCATCTGCCTGCGTGAGGGTGGTTCTGTTGTGAGGTTACCTAGGTAAGGTCTTGAAATAGGCGACTCCGTCAAAAGGATCATGCAGATATCTTGATGGCGAAAAATGATTTCTTATACCTAGATCCGACTAGAGTCACTACTGGCTTAGGTATTTAGCATTGTACCTAGGGATAGTCCAAATTATGCCGCAAATGCTATTGCCACTAGAAATGAAGAAGTGGTACCAGCTTCGAAAATCCAGCTTCCAACACTTCATTTATCAAACATATACATGTGCAATTATTGACTAGGTAGATCGTATGAGCTATTGACGGATTACATAGTAAAAGGCGATTGGAATATTTGTCTTGTTTATTAACAAAATCTAATCCGACTTTGCCTCCATGACGAATCCCCTTTCTTGATGGTACATAGCTATTATAAGATACACTCACACTTGTATCCCCAATTCCGAAACAGTGGTTGCGGACGGGCCCCTGGCTGGCCTGCATCCCAAGTTTCATCTTAGACAAGCCTCGGCGCCTGTGGTGCAGTTAGAGAACGGGCCTCCGAGTGGCAGGTTCTCTGCGCTACGATAGCGAGGCGATCTGATTGGCCGGGGACCTTCTTGACTCCTAACTGTAGATCACTAACCTGGTTGTTTTGTATGCCTGACATGTTCCTTCATGCTTCACCAGCGACAGCCGGTCCCTGAGTCCACGGTCGATTAAGAGAGTAGCATCCTCCGGATTTGTGCAGTTGAGACCTAGGGTCTGCTCTCTATCTGTCTGTCTCTTGTTCCTCTAGCGCCGTGACGTCTGCGTCTTCTCTCTCTCTTATCTTCTGTTGTGCCTTGAAACCGCCCTCCGCTCGTTCGTGGCTGTTTTTCTTCCTGTTTCGGGGTCATCCTCTTGGTTCTACCATCCAATTGAGAGTCGCCACAGTCCATGGAATTGTCGTGATTCTTCTTCCTATCGTCCCTCGTTTTTTATTTCTCCCTTCTATTCCCAAGAAGCAACGGGCTTTGAGAGTTCCGATTCTAAATCTCTACGGCGTGAAACAGACGTCTAATTTGATAATATCTTTTTGAGCATATCCCTTCGTTATCTTCTGGCTGGTCCTCGTTTAAATTGATTATCTACACATCTGAGACATTGTCGCATATTGAACCTGCAGGTATCCGATAGCCCTCCCCTTTTCGTTCCGAGGAGAATCGATTCGTTGAGGGCCTCTGGACTCGAAACCCAGTGTAAATACTACTCGAAAGCTTCATCGCCCGTTGCCAATCGACCTACATCATATCTCGTTGACACGAACGGCTTGTTTACACCCACTTGGCCAACGTGTCTCGACCATCTGTTTTTGCTATAGAGTTATCATCTGCTTGTTACGCCCGTTTTTGACTCCCGTTGGATTTCGGTGCACGGGGAGGATCGCGGAATAAGAGCATGTATAGGGCCGCATTCCGATAACGTCAGGTTCTACGCTTAACTCACACGCCTGCCATGGACTTCATCCGAGCGAATATCCTACGGAGGGGGCCGTCATCGGAGGGGCAGACACAGGATCTCGAACGGCAGAGGGAATTGGAGATGGGCGAGCAACGGAGTCATCGACCTTCCTTACCTGCCATATTAACGAGTCGGGCGCACACGACCGAGCAGAGCCAGATGACGAACGGCGAAGCGTCCGAGGTCGATAGCCCGAAAACGCCGCGCTCCAATATGGGTCTTCCCAATATGCCTTCGACTCGTCTACACCTACCGAACCTAGCTCGAACGTGGATTCGAGGTTCCTCCGGCCCAACCTCGCCAACCCAGACCGAGCGGCCGCCCGAACTAGCCGCTGGGCGTCCACAGCCTCAAACGCGAACCGAACAAGTCCCCGTGTTATCTCAGCCGGCACCTTCGCATAGAAGCAACGATATCCAGGGTGGGCGGCCAAGGTTTCAGGGCGCCGATCCGGAAGAGACGCACCTGGCCGATGCCGTGGACAGGAGGATGCGAGATCGTCAACGCCGAAGCCGAAGCCGAAGACACAGGAACGGTGACCATCCCAAGAGATTCCTATTCTTCTTTCCGTGGGTCAAGTCGGCCCGCATACGCCGCCAAATCCTGCGGTGTTTCGTGTCGGGCATCTTATTAATATTTATGCTCGCCGTCTGTAAGTGTTTCTCTCGGTTAACTGCTCATCAACCCAGTTTTTTTGCGCGACTCTTCCGTTCTAACTTGATCAAATAAAACTTTAGACCTCGCTCTCTCGATCACCAAGAACATCAGCAGCAACGAGTTCACCGTACTCCTGATCCTGGTCATCCTGCTCGCGACGATTTTCTTCTGCCACGGCCTGGTCAGGATATGCATGGCGATCGTCCGGCCGCCCGACGAAGAAGACGAGGAGCGCGCTCGCCTGCCGCAGATGCTGGAGCCGGGCGGCTACGCCGTCCCGCGGCGGCCGATCCACGTCATCCTCGCGCGCGACGAGGAAGTTGCGGGGATCGAGAACGACGCGAATAAGCTAGAACCGCCGGCTTACGGGTTATGGCGTGAGAGCGTGGTACGTATAGACCTGTCACAAAGCGTAGTGGGAGTGGTTTCGCTAACACAAATGATACAGCGGGTGGATCCGGATCGTCTGTACTGGCAGCGCAACGACCGGGCGCCTACGGAGGGGGGCGGCGAAGAGCAGCCTCGTCCTGGGACTGCGAGGCCGCCTTCTTACGCGTCGGAAGACGGCGTAAGTTATATCGTCGAGGCCCGGCCTCGGTCGTTCGCTCCACCAACTGACGTCCCGCTTCCGCCTCATCCGTCCGAGGCGGGGCGCCTCCATACCGGAGAGCAGCATCTTAGTGCTCGGTGACAGAGCATATAAGGTCCGCTCGGACTGATCTCGAACGGAGAAACGGCGAGACCAGGGCTGGGATAAGTAGAGGAGACTGTATAGTTGTGTACGAGAGCGAGGTGAGGAGGGCATAAAAAGCAAAAAGGGGAAAAGAAAGCGGAGCGGATGTCGTGATTGTAATCTGTCTTGTTCATATCAGCGCAATGGATTATATTTGGTTACTCGCGGATTTTGGTTCTAGCATCGGCGCTAGGATAAAGGATTCTGGATTAATAATTGCTACTTTTCGCCAAGGCCGAGCTTCGTGAGATAGCGTGTGTTGATAAGTTGTCATTAGAGTCGATAGGTTACTAATTGAGCTGCGTGCTGTAGTAGTCGGCGAATGGGTCGTTGAGTGGAATGCGGTCTTCAGAGCCAGCTCTGTTATGGTGGTCTATCATGTCAGTGTACATTGCCCATGAGGCAGAGATTGATAGATAGATGATCAGGTAATATATCGTAGGGCTATAATCACCGTGCCTGTTACTAGAAATATATATATATATATATAAAAATCTAAAAAAGTTATATTGAGACTCAAACGCGCTTGTTAAGATAGGCATGTTAGATGGGTACTTGATTGAGACACGACGAGATAAACATGACAGCACAATATGAATAATAACTGTTATGGAATGACTTCAAGAATCCAAAATAATTAGAGGAAGTGGACCTGATGGACTTATTCTTAAGAGGCAGTATTCCCGTGACTCTTCCGTCGTACTTATCTGGAATTACCATTATAAGATATTAATCACGCCATCACCAGAAAGAAAGGGAAATTGGCATATATTATCCGGTAGAATAGTTATATTTACTAGATAGATAACATGAGGGAGAAAAATAGGCAATAAATGAGTCAAGATATACAATTGCAAGGGGCATTACAAGTGAAAATGATGTTAAGATAGGTTCTTGAAGCGAGCTTCCATGAAGAGGCTCAAGGATAATACGCTCTGGGCATACATCGAACTTTCAATGCGTAGTGACGAAAAGTTATAGATCTTGGGGGAGACGTAATTCCTATGGAGCCTGCTTAGAGGTAGTAACGCTAGGTAACAAGTTGCTAGGCGGCAAAAAGACGCCGAGAGAGCATGATAATATGGAAGCAGCTAATCAAGTTGGTGATCACAGTCACAATCCGGAGAATTGGCGATGTTGGAAGCAAGATCAGCAAGGCGGAAGCACCGTTCTTACCGTACCAAGACCTGGTGAGAGCAATTAACTGTTTATTTTACGTCAATCGTTGATAAACCGTTTGAAGATTTCCAACTATTTGAAGCTTTTTGACGTTTATTTATTTTTTAATATTTTGAAAAATAAACTCCTATTTCAGTGTGTGTAACAGCTTAATCTCTTTTGATCCCGTGTACCTGAGTATTTTCTAATTGATTCTAGTGACTCTGGTAATCTATATAAGAGAGATTACCCTCCCATCTTGCAGTCCTGAATTCTTTCTTTCTAATACACACACACACACACACACACACACGCAAGGCCACACGCAAGGCCACACGCAAGGCCAATTACTTGGTATCACGTAAATCCGTAGACTTGTAGTCACATGGTAACTCTTGTAACTGTAGCTCTCGTAATCGTAGCTTGTAATCGTAGCTTGTAATCGTAGCTTGTAATCGTAGTTTGTAATCGTAGCTCGTAGTCGTAGAAGCTCTTGCAATCTTGCAAGAGCTTGCATAACTTAACCACAAAACCTGAATTCCTGCTCCCATTCCAACGCCGGCTTGGCTAATTTCGATTACCCGTTAGCTCCCGTCTACCCGTTAAACGTTTGGATTCATCTCAAACGTTTGAATTATTTCCTGGCGTTGTAAAAATTTAGCTATGTTTCGATAAGTTGTAATTTTTTAATATTTGAAAAATTTTAACTGTCATTTAACGGTCAATTGACAGTTAATTGCTTTCACCTAGTCTTTGTACGGTAGCCCCCCGGTCTTGCGACGGGCCTCTGATTGGCTGGGCGCCGGGGACAGGGGGGAGGGACCATGTAGGCTGAGGAGGTGGGCGGCGGCTGCATTTCCCACCTCGCGCCAACGTCGAGAGAATAAGAGTTGCATAAGCGTCGATGTCGCAGTAGTAAAGTATGAGCTATTAGATGTTGTGGCTGATTATTGGAAGCTGCGTGGTATGCAGGCCGCCGCATGACCCAATGGCATTTAGCATTGCTATGCAGGTTTCCCCGAGTTCCAATTTCACGTTGTTTGGGTAGGATGCCAGTATCCAGTATCCCATTGCCGGACGAGGGCGCACTTCAAGTCATGATACGCCCGACACAACCCTACAACGACCAGCATGACCTAACCCTAGGTAGGGTTCCTCTACTACACAAAAACATCAACTAAGCTAACCTAGGCCGATTCGGACTATTACTACCGTCCTCCTTTGCCTAGACCTTTGCGCGTCTTTCGGGCCTCAAGTCCTACGATGTGGGGTTGGGCATCCCTACGTTCGGCATGCTACCTAGGTACCTTACCCAGATAGCTTGGTAGTAGTATTGCTAGAGACGGTTCGGCTTTAGTAGCTCGTTACGTAGTGGTGCTGGAACGGGGCACTCAAGAGTACGGGTATGGGTAGGATAACTCCTTACGACTACAACTAGGTAACAACTAAAGAATTGAGTAATTATAGGAATCGATAGTGAGAGGGGGTGAGGTAGAAAATCCCAAGGGGGAGAAAAGACACGTGAAAACACAGGAGATAGTCGGCGCTGTCGGATAGCCCGCTAATGCCTGTAGGCTGTAGGAGTTAGGTATATGCTAGTGAGAATTTGGATCACTCTGGATCCATGCTCTCTTCCCTGGAATTGAACAAAATTTCTGCTGCAGTCATGCAGCGCAGCAAACCGTCAGACACTAGAATAAAGGGGGGAAGATTAGGTAGTATTTTCATTGGCTGAGGGATTCGTCAGGACCTAGGCTGCTTCGAAGAAGGAAGAGGTTTGTTGGTCTAGCGCACTCGGACCAGGCACTACCTATGATATCTAACATATCTGAACTAAGGTTTCCGTTGAACCTGAGGTGCGAGAGAAAGCAAAGAGTGGTACCACAGATCAGGTACGTGATACAAGAGAAAAGGGGGGGTATCCAGTCTGACGGGTTATATCCACGTAGTACAAGAAAAGCAGACTACATGATCGCCTCCCAAGAGACATACATATAGGAATACACCGAGGTAATGCATTCCAGACAGACAATAGAGACAAAACAAGGAAAGTCTACAAGAGGGAAAGGGAATAAAAATTGAGATAGCCACATGAAAGGAACTACCTGAGATTTGGACGATCTATCCGCTAATAGGTAAGTTGAGCCTACTGAGGCATGCAGGGAAGGGATGGAAAAGGTACCCTATACCTACCTAAGCCTGCTAGGGTTGAGCTCGATAGAGAAGCTGCTTGCTCCCTTTATTGTACCGAGTACTCCCCGTTTATAGAGGAGAAATGCCCCTTCACCCGCCGGATCCACTATGTCCTTCAGGCCTCACAGCCCTGGCAGAGTCCCCTCTCCCTCCGGTCCTTTCCCTTTTCCCTCGATCCCTCTCGCTTTTTTCTCAACCCTTCCTTTCTGTGGTTCTAGTTTTGCATCCGCATCGGCTCGCATCGTATCGCATCGCGTTATAATCATCAACTCCCCCCTTTAGGAGGTCGCGCAGTGTTTGGAGAAGACGTCGCTTGGAAGAGAAGGTTGCAGTTGGACGGATAGCAGTGAAAAAGAAGGGTAGAAGTTGGGCACAATAAGAAATAAACAGGGAATTTTCCAAGGTTTATTTTAAAGTGTAAGTTTTGAACCCTTTTTTTTATATTTTATGTTTATCTCTTCCTGCTTGGTGGAAGAGACGTCCCTCGGCGCATTGGTGTGTGGTACAGCAAGCAACGCGGTCCAGACCCCGTGGCATGTTGTTCGTTCCGTTGTGCGACCTATCGACCTCTACCTGCACCGCATCTCGTACGGGTAATAACGAAACCGACAACGACGGCGATATAAGACCGACGAGTATATCCTATGCGATTCCATTGCGCGCGCATACGATTTATCATATCAGCTACCCAGCCCATGCGAAAATCACTAAGACCCGTCTCCCTTTGCGCTTTACCCCGCCATCTACAGCTTTGCGACAAACTATTCTGCTCTGCCAACAGACAACAGAATCATTACGAGGGAATTACTTGACGGTCCCCACCTCGAATGGATTCAAGATGCCATCAATTCAACCGCCAGATATACTACCAGTGGCGACGACCAAAAACTTTCGATGATTCGTTCGATTGATCCAGCGCGCGACGCCGCAAATCTTTCACAAACTTTTCGCAAACCCACCCTATATTGTGTGGTACCCTCACTACTCCCACTACTCGACAACTCGATAACTCGACTTTTGCGCGAGTGACTACTTCTGCCCAAATCCATACTCTACAAATAAGAAGATGATGGTGCTATCATTCCGTGCGAATCAATGCGTACCAGGGAGGCGTGCACAAACTTGAAAGACTCGAATCGCATTGTCGAGAGAAAATATGTGATCGGTCCATGGGCGCCTAACGGAAAGGATACGTTTATCTATCTCGCACTGGTCTCGGGTCGCACAAACCCAACCGTCTGCCGTCAACCTGCAGATCCTGGAAACCCACTCAGCAGCGCTCGGTCGGTCATCCGTCAGCTTGCGAAACCGTGCCATCCTTCGTGGGGTATCTTACCCGACATATGACGGCACGTGGCGGTACCTTTATTACCGTTTTGGGTACCATCCGAGTAACACCATCCAATCCAAACCTCAACAGGGGATGTGGATGAATTGATTACTCTGGTTCTTGGAAACTTGGATGCGTTGAAGCAGCATCTCCAACGAGATGCCCACCTCGTCGATCCAACATTGGCTGCAATCGGCCCAGTTTACTAATGTGCCACCACATCGCTGCAATCGGGTCGTTCGATAATCGGAGATAAATATAACGTGAAGTGTCTTGCTGACGATGGAATAAGATAGACTCACAGACTTATCGCAATGTCTTCGCTATCTCGCCGAGCATGCTACAAGTGCGGCAACGTTGGCCACTACGCCGAGGTCTGCTCCTCTGCTGAGCGCCTTTGCTATAACTGCAAACAACCTGGTAGGTTCTCGATGGCAGCCTGTTCTTTGCAGTAGTATCCCGTGTCTAACGGTTCTCGCGCAGGACACGAGTCCAACCAATGCCCTCTCCCTCGCACCACTGAGGCGAAGCAGTGCTATCACTGCCAAGGGCTTGGACACGTCCAGGCTGACTGCCCTACTCTCCGCCTGACCGGAGCTGGCGGTAATGGCCGATGCTATAACTGCGGCCAACCTGGCCACCTTGCCCGAGCTTGCCCCAACCCCGCCGGTGTGGCGATGGGACGGGGTGGTCCCGTCGGCCGCGGCGGATACGCCGGCTTTGGCCGAGGTGGCTTTGCTGGTGGCCCCCGACCCGCTACCTGCTACAAATGCGGCGGACCCAACCACTTTGCTCGCGACTGCCAGGCACAGGCGATGAAGTGTTACGCTTGTGGAAAGCTCGGTCACATCTCCCGAGACTGCACGGCTCCCAACGGTGGGCCGCTGAACACGGCTGGCAAGACATGCTACCAGTGCGGTGAAGCCGGTCACATCTCGCGCGACTGCCCCCAGAAGGCTACCAACGGCGAGGTCCCGACTGAGGTTGAAATTCCTGCTGCCCCTGCTATCCCTCCGGTAGCATAAATGCAAGACATTTCAATGTATGACGTTCGACCCGGTTACATCTTGTAACGAGAAGTAGCGCGCAGGATCGCTGTTCTATACAGCTCTTCTGAGTGATGCTTCTCAAATACTAGACCGGCTTTGCCTCAAGGCCAATTGCCTGAGAGCGTCAGATTTCACGAATCAATTTCCCAAAAAGGGGAGCCACTAAGAAATTTTCTTTTTTGAATAACCTCGTTTCTTTACTTTTGCGTCTTGAATCATTTAAAATCCAGCGTGATGAGCATTTGTCACTTGCCTACCGTTTGCAATGGCCATTCAACGCAATGAACCTTTCCTCGCTTACACCATTTCAAAAAATATCGGGTTTGATCAGGACGGGATTGTACAAGTTTCCTAGGCGTGAGCAGTGCTATATCCCTCACGTTACTTTGTCTTTTCGGATAAGGATCGACTTCTTTTCTAATTTTCCATGTCAATCTTCTAATTTTTTTTCCCTTGCGGCATGACTCATGGCGTATATGATACGACACGACTAGACCTCCCCCACCCCATTTACGTACGACATTCCTAGTACAAGATCAAATAATGCCCCTTGCTGGATTGGGTTGAACGCACAGAGACTCTGGATCGATCGGATCAATATCATTCTTCGGATACCCCCATTTTCGCCTTTCCTGTATTATCATATCGACAGCGAGGAAAGTGTCAGGGACGGAGTGCTACTTTTGACTTTGACGAGAGAGGCGAGAACAGCAAGTTTTTGCATCGTTCGTCGTTGCAAGAAATAGCAGGACAAAATTGTTGAGCGCACGGCTTGGGAGGACGAAACCAACGAGCCAACAATACAGATGCTCGGCATTGAGACAGGGGACTTGACCACGGCAGACCCGACGGTGCGCAAGCTGTGATCTAAACCAAATGGCAATCCGGCCACGTAAAATAACAACCTGGAGAGCGACTAAAAAAAACCTCGACAGCGGAGAAGGGAGACAAAATAGGTACCTAGTAGCGTGAGTGCGTGGGAACGTTGAAACAAGTTAGTAGCAGCTTAAGAGAGGAAAGGCTCGTACACGCTGGGCGCATCGAGCCTTGGATGGAAGAAGAAGAAAAAAAACATGGAAAAGGGAGACATAAGTTAGAAAAAGACGTGGATGCGGAAAACGGGTGCGTTGCGAAATATGGTCCAAATCAAATGACAAAAAAGGGGATTTAGGGATTACTAGTCAGTTAATAGGCGGGAGCTCATCTCTTGTTGTCGCCAAAAGTCGGTTAGGTCAATGTCAAGTGAGTCAAGTCATACAAAATCATAGCAGCATCGTTCGTGATATTTGTAAAACGCCCTCTTTGCTCCGATATATCGTGCGGGAATAAGAGCCGCTAGGTATGCTCCTTCCCACGTAGTATCCCGATCTCGGGAGTATCCGAGTTGTCTATGATTTTCCTCTCGCTAAGGTTTGACGTACGCACGCCATAAGCCGGGGAAGATCAAAGCATATCATATGTGACATATCATATATCAGAAAAGCAATCGTAGATCGCTCGTGGGAAGATCGGATGGCGTTATTTGCCACCTCCGAAATATTTGCCCTTATTATTAATATTTCTTTTTTTGGTAAAAAAAAAAAAAAAAAGGGGAACTAATTATAGCTGATCGGCCGTTATTGGCTCGCCTAGCGATTTGCCCAGGTGCAGCATCGTCCTCTCGTACACCTTGCCGACGTTCAGCTGCAGCTCTTCCTCTTCCTCGTCAACATCCTCATTCGGTTCACCCATTTCTTGTTCGGTGTCAGGTGCCATTTCTATCGTCGACGGCGCAGCGGTAGGGTCGGCTTTTGATGCCAGTGTCGGTGTCGCATTCAGTGGTGTTGGTATTTCTTCATCGTCCGAATCGTCCTCGTCGCCGCCCATGAAATGAAATTTCCCCTCGGGCTGGGGTTCGGGGGCGTCAAGGAACGGATTTGGACTCCTATTCCCTGACGCGGCGTCGCTAAATGCCGGGCCTAATTCGTTGTCGTCGTCTTGTTCGACTTTTATCCGTTTGCTCTCCCCGTGCTCGTCATCTTCGATATCGGCATCGTCGGGTTTGCGCTTCGTAGTCGTAGAATGTGTTGATTCTCCATCCGAGTCCCCTAAGTCCATAGCGTCCGTTTCCACTTTTATCATGTTCTCATTATCGTCATCACTATTACTATCGTCGTCGATCGGTGATTGTATGAAACCTTCCGAGAGCGAGACGGATACGTTCCGCCTACCAGGTGCCGAGACGGCCATGTCGTCGTCGTCGGCGTCGGCGTAGGTTAGTACATCTGGCTCGTCGCTCATGACCATGGCGACCAACATGCGGGTGTCATCCACGATACTCTTGCACCGCACCATGTCGGTTCGCGTAAACCCAACGGTCGCATAGCCGCGCTTTTCGAAGCCAGGTAGCGGGTCTCCGGACTTAACGTCGCGGCCCACAATCAGACTCGAGAAGCAGTGATCCAACTTCTTCAGGAGCGCAAACGTTGGAACCGGCGACGGCGGGAAGGCAGGCAGGTAAGTGTTGAAGGCGAGCGCGACGTTCAGGAGATACGGGATTTGGAGGCTTGCTGGGGAGTAGCTTTGTCAGTTGTGGTTCATGTTCCATGGGGATCGCCGGAAAGGATGTAGAGGGAAAAGCTTACGAGTGCCGGAAAACCACAGCACGTCTACGACTTCCTCGATGTCCTTGCACACCTCGTCCATGCTCTCGTAGCCCGACACCTCGTCCTCGGGATCCGGGATGCCGTGCTTCTTGACGTAGCGGCGGGATATGTGGAGTAGTCGATCCGAGACGTAGTTCCTAGCGTAGTCCTCCTTCTTCGACCCCCGCGCTAGGGGTTTCGATCGCGGGTGAGGCAGGCGCGCGGCCGCCCGGCTCGATGCGGTGCTGGGCGCGGGGGACGGGAGGGAGGTGCGGCCGTCCGGGAGGAAGCCGCCGGCGTATCGTGGTGTCTCAACCATTCTCGATTATTGATTTGTTGACAGATACAGATTTTCGATGGTTAATGAATAGCATGAGTACTTTTAGAGAGTTGCTTTTTTGCTTTTTGCGAAGAGATATGATCGCGATTAAGTTAAGGAGGGTAAGTTTCAGTTTCCGTAGAGTCTTTGTCACCTTCAGCTTTCCAATGTGACGCCATGGACCTGTCAGCCTGTCAGCATGCACGAGCCACAAGAGGACCCCCGGAGCCCAACCGGAAAGGCCCACCGAATCCACCAATCCCGTAGTAGCTCAAGCTTCTAAAAGTCCAATTAGGCTTTTTTTTTTGTCTTTGAATTTAACATCATCATCGCAGACGCAGACGAAGATTCGGACGAACTATATTGATTTGCAACTCCAACTAAACGATTAAGGTCGTACGAGAACACCAACGTAAACTTGCAAACACATCGTACTGCGAATATGCCTCCCAAGCGAGTCGGCGGCGGTCGTTCCAAGGGCTTCATTAGCTCTACTTATGAATCCCTCACATCTCCCGAGAATGCGTCCGTCGTGCGAAGCGTCGCTCTATTTGGTGTATGTCTCGCCTCGGACATCAATCATCCGCTTCTTTCTTCGCGGGATATTTGCTAATTGCTATGTATTCAGGCTGCGGTGGCTTTCCTAGCTAGTCCCTGGGGCGCCGAACAGCTCCTCCCTCCGTGAGATACCAATCAGCATTGCACAGCTTTCCGACTGGAATCAGCTCTAACTAATGCTTACATCCATCCAGGCTATAGATGAGCACGATGGATCAGTCGGTATACGCAATACGGACTCACAAGATTGGAGGTGTACGACAGGGATCAGCTGTGCCGGCTAGTGTATCATATACGGTAGATGGGGGCGTGGCCAGTGTACCTTTCATGGAAGATGGAAGGATAGTCATGCATAATATGCATCTGACTAGTTGGTCTGGCAATGCCTAGGCCATTATAAAGATATCAATGAGGGCCGAAGAAAAAGAAATACTCCCCACGACATCAATACGATCAACGATTACAAAATCTCCACGCGATCATTCTAGCCATTATCCTACGACTAACTTGATTGCAATGGCATTGTTTTTATATGTAATGCATCTATGCTATTAATTCTACCCCGTCCCTACTAGTGCTGCCTTTCATGCAGCACGGCTGTGGAAATTGAAATCGTATCTCATTGCGCTGAGGCCATAATGCGTCACTAAACCCTGATTGCTTGACAACTCCAGTAACAGCGATGCCATTATGGTTATTCAAGCACTTCACACTGACTGTTTTATGTCTCCAGTACTTCTGCAGTCTTTAAGCCCTTTTGCCTCCCCAATTTCTCCCTCTTGAGACTACCCACTTAGGTATACAAGGTATTTTTCTTATCACCCTACAAACCTCCCAATCATGAGTTATCTTGGAAAGCCCCGGCATCTTCTTAAGGGCAACCATCCCAGCCCTGAGATGGTCAGCGTTTCCCAAGGAGAAGTGTATAGACTTTAAACACATCTTGAACCGCCGTACTGTGGACCGACACGATGCGAACTGCTTCCTAATGCGCTCTATGGCGTTCGAACCTAGTGAGAGACCCCTGAGACTCATTTTTCTTGTGTTGTTTCGAGGCATCATGATTCAAATCCCGGCTAAGCGACTTGGCTTGATCATCGAGATGATGCCTATCTATAGGCTCCTCGAAATAATCACTCGCATGCCACGGATTCCCAATGGGTCCTTGGCCCCGTTCACGCGAGAAGATCTTTTCTTGGGTCTCGTGATAACATATTGTACATGCTTATGGGATTCGAAATAACTGACTGACCCCCTTTTTTTTTGTTTAACTGCAGCACGGTCAGAAGTTTACCCTTGGACTCCGAGATCCCCTAAGGATGCTGAATGCTCGCATTTCAATTTTCGCTTCCATTGCTTGGCCGCGGGTATTTTTCAGACGGGAGTACTATTGACCCCCTTTTTCTTTTCGTCGTCGCCATGCGTGACGCACTGGAGATAAAATACCCGCATCTGGCACCCCTTGCCAGGCTCGGCGGATCGTTCAACCTCTGGATCAAGGCAGTCGGGCCGCTGCTATTTTTACCGGACCTAATGCCGCATCGTTCTGCTGCAGAAGTCAGCGTGGTTTCAAGGGGACCTCTACAACGACGAGCTGACCAAGACGTACGGCTTGCCGAAGCAAGGCGTGACACTGAAGCGCATCGAAGGCGAGTTAGTTGACATCATGCCTGGTATGGCCCGTGGAACAAGACCCTAGTGCGGGGAGGGGGGCTGCCGAATTATTGCGTACACTCATGTCGACGGAAGAGGACTCGTAGGTGTGTATGATGGTTACTGGCAATGGGATGTCGACAAACTCTCTTGAACGATTGGGAGTCTGAAGTTCGAGATGTAGCGGATCTGAGAACCAAGCGTTTTTAGCAGAATCTATTACTCTCATCTCGTTTCCCAGATCACGGGTCGCAGGGTATAGATCGCTTAGCCGTATGTGATCATCTCTGGCTCGTTTTTTCTAAGCCTCTAACAGATCAATAGAGAGAATCTACTATGTGTATTAAGTCCAAGTTGCTCGGCCATCTATCCATATTGCTTAATAACCCAATAATACGTCCGTCCGGGGAGTTGAGAGATGCTTCATTTGAGGTATGCTCCCTATTATTGGAACCGCAGCTCCGCCACGTGGTTGAGAAACCCTAGCAGCACCGGCATTATTTAGAAAAATATGCCGTCGAGGGATCTTGAAAAAAGATTAATAAATATAGGAAAAGAAGGCTTTTGTCGGACGCCCTCGCGCTTATCCCCTGAGGGTGGCATGAAGAAGTTTTTGTTGAATGCGCTTATCCCCCTCCTCAACTCTGGGATATCGCTATAAAATCACATTCTACATTCACTCGAGTCGAGTTCGAAACCTCTAATCGGCTGGTTCAGCTGGGAACCTCGTTCCTACAATGCTGTGTGTACCTTGTAGGCGATATGTCACGTGTAATGCGCGCTCAACAAGAAACATATGCCGTACGTACGTTGAAAATTAGAATACCTTCCCTACAGCTTAATATAGCTTAGGGTTTACATCTCAGCAGAAATAGATCTACGACAGCCGACCCCCTTGCGAGGAAACAGCGGAGAGGTGATCTGAACTTACGCTTCGTCCGAAAAGATCTGCGTCAGGTTGGCGAGAATGCTTCGGCCTGCATGGCAAGGGCCGGAGGTAATCTGCCATTTGGCGAGAAGCCGTAACGGCGCCGTTACACCTCGCGATGAGGGCGCGGGCGTGGTGGGTAAGCCCAACATCACGAGAGCCCCCCACGGCCACGTAGTCGAAGGGGGGATTATTAGCCAGGAAGGTAGAGGGAATCACATCGAGATGAGCCACGCGGTTGGAATGCTAGCGTACGGTAAATGTGTTTGCTACTGCGAAATTGATGTGGTTATCGGATACACCAGGGGTTAAAGATGGAAAGTTCACACAGGAATTTGTCCATGCATTTTTCCAAGAAAAATGGCACAAATATAATCACAACCGCAACGCGTGGTGGCTACAAGACGCCAAAGAATCAGTCGTGTCAGTCTCTTGACGGACGGCAGATCTGGTACAGCTTTACATATGCTCCTGCCTCATATGCACCCCCTCGAAGAGCTTGGACAATATGAGCTGCGCAGTGACTTACGCATTCTTGTTTTGGTGGACGGTTAGCGTTTGGACCAATACATTTCGTGCTTGGAATACTTGATCATTGAATGTCAGCTGTTGGATGAAGCCCCCTGTGAAATATATACCTTATAGGGGTTTGGTCTTGTTTTATCCACAACGATAGATATATACGCCCTCCACATCTAGTCTATTTTCGTATCACCAACCCGTTTCTATCACTTCTAGACGTCTAAGTTCTAGTGTTATTTTCAACGTAGGTTTCCGAGTCGTGGTCATCAATCCTCTTGCTGTTTGGTGGCGGTAGATAGGCCATAAACAAGACAACGAAGCCGAACACGGCACACCCCTATAATTGCATTAGCAAACTGCTCCATAGAGTGTACAGGACGACTTATTGGCATACAGCATTGCAAAAAAATGTCAAGCTCGGCTTGCCCATTTCGGAGAAAGCCGCAAAGATCAGACCAAAGAGTCCCTGTGTCAGGAGTGTAGCTGTGCTCTCCACCAATGTGATAGCGCTGATGGCATCTGGTCGTTGTTCTGGTGGACATAACTCCGTCATGACCCCCTTTGCCGCTGGTGCGGATCCCGAGGCAAATGGCAAGAGGTAACCCGCTATTTAGTGGTTAGCAGCGATCGAAATGAGGAACGCGGTACTTTGGTCAACCCACCTAGATACACCTGCCAGCCGTTTGTTGAGAACCCAGCGAAGAAGGTTACCATCGAGTCGATGACGAGACTCCACCTGACGAAGAAGAGATCAAAGCCTGTGCCAGAATCCTCTTCATCGGCATCAGGGGCTTGAACAGGTTCTTGAGGAACTTCTCCGCATTCGTCGGCCTCGAAGTCTCCTGGGTTGATCGGTATATGGCTTTCCTGTTCTGTATATCTGGTTTCCGACGATGCCTGTGTGCCGTTGTACCAAACCCTTCCAGCGGAAATGATCTTGGGGAACAGGAAAAGTAAGAAAATACCACGAATAGCCGAGTTTCCAAACATGAGATAGCCATTCTCAATTGTACCGAAATTAAATTCCGACGTGGCGTACATCTGCAAGAGGATTGGTGCGTATCCGGAAGCGAACTATACAACCGTGAGAAAGCTGCCACGAGTAAGAATTACTCTCGAACAAGTGACTTACTGCGCCAAGAAAGATTCCTAGGGCAAGAAAGACTAAGCTGTAGACCTTGACAACCTTGCCCGACTCTAAGCGGTACTTGTGAGAAGTAATGACCTTGATAGGTGCGAAGAAGCTGCTGATGCCTCGGCTGCTCTTCTTTTGGCTACTCGTTCCATCGCCCGTACCTGTTGGCAAGAATAGCGCCCCATAGATGGTACAGGCGACATAAAGGAAAAATGCGGTCTCGAACGGGCGCCGGATGTTGTAGACTTCACCAAGCACACCTCCAACTGAGAGGTCATTAGTTTAGACCCCCAGTTATGAGATGCGAATGTCAACTTACGGAGGAATCCGAAAGCCGTCCCTAGCATAATTGAGCCCTGTAACCGGCCAAAGACAGCGGTACGGTCCTTTGCAGCCACCAATTCACTAACGGCGGTGTTGAGAACCAATCTGTGTCGATTTAATTAGTAGGTGGCACAACAATGGAGACATCATCAAGAGCGGCAGTGCTTACTGAAAACCACGAGGACCGCCGATGATGCCGATAGCTTGGCACGCTTGAAATACAATCTCACCGGCGCGGCCGCCGATCGTTACGCCGAGAACCTGGGTCGAGACTCTTATACCGAGGAGCGCGGTCTGGGAGCAGAATGCCCACCGCGGCCCCCAGAGCTTGATGAGATAGCCGCATATGAACAGATTGAACACTCCGCTAAAGGATGTGGACATTCCGAGAACAGAGACCTGAGTGGCCGTTCCGGCGTCGATCTCTCGACGATGACAGCGATCGCCGGGGCCGTCGAATGGTGGGTAATGGGTGTAAAAGATATCGCATTCCATTAGCCGGAATACATAGATGATGCTGACTCGGCGGTTAGCATGCCCCGGCGGCTTTTCGTCTGACTGTTGGCCGGACTCACGGGACTTGGGTGATACCTAATGTGAAGGACATCATGAAGCCGGCAAGCAAAATGCGATTGGCGGGGCCGAATATAGAACCGGCGACCTTTGCGGCTTTCGCGGTCTCGGTCGTCTTCGGAGTCATTCCATCTTCAATTCCATCTTCATTTTCATTTTCGTTTCCATCTTGGAGTAACGGAGATGTCTCATCTGCTGCTGTAACCGCCATATCTTTGTCTACAATTCAATCTACCACGGTATGAAGGTTGAATGGCATATGGAAAGTGATATGGAAAGTGATGGGAAGGCCATTGTAAAGTCCGATAAGTCTAATGTATGTACCTCCCTCCTAGTATCGTACCTAGTATCGCACCCGCCTTCTAGCGATAAGACCTTCTCATTCCAGTAACATATGCCGATTTATTTCCATTGTGTAAATATGCGGGCAACCTCCAGGATACATATGTAGGATATGGGTATATGCTTATACTAGATGTACACTATCCGCGATGCATGCCGAACGATGAAATCGAGCAATCGTAGGAGCTGGAAATGTCTGATGGCACCTATTGATATGCTCTCTTTATTACCGAAATCATTGTAAATGTAGGATCGACGATGCTACTTGTAAAGACAATTGGTACTTCTCTAAGATTATAAGATGTAAAAGCCGGGAAAGCTGGCGAGTTACGGAAGTGCCTGTAAGCCTTCTTCTGGCCTAACGTCATCGCCTTACGTAATACAAAAAAAAGGAAGTCTTCATAAGTGCTCATGTGGTCTCAAAATTTTTGTCATTAGGGGCTGACTGAGAGTTTCGTCAGTATCTTGACCTATGTCGCCATTGATCATGATCCGAACTCTCCTTTTCTACTTAAAACCATTACCAGAATACCGCCATGAGAACAATGCTATTTAACTGAAATTTTCTTTTATGGTTTACCAGTAGGCCGAGTTGAACAGCTCGGCAAGTAAACATCTGGACCCCCCTGAACACCACTGATGTGAGTCAATGGAAACCCTTCGATTGGCGAGATTTAACGACTTTAATATATTGATGATGTTCCTTCTCTCTACCAATCGAAGACTTACTCAATCGGTCGAGAAAGCCACTGACGTTGAAAAGACTGTCAAGTTTCCTAGATCCATGATAATAATCCGCGTATCACGAGCTATAAATATCGACTTTACCGCGCGCGCAGCTAGGAATAGGAGTAAGCTTTCAAGGAAGCGTGTCTGGACAGCGCGCTGAACTACACGTAATGTCTCGACGGCAATGCTGCCGTTGAACTAGGCTTGGTGGATCCACCTGGCGCTACGATATCGACGTATTGAAGTTCTGATAACGTGGGATCTGTGTTTAGGGACTGAGCAGCGTAAGAACCACCTGCGAATTCCCCTCACGCATGAGTTATTCGAAAAGGCGTCCCTCGATACCCGCTTATCGGCATAGCGAAAAAAAAGATCGGTGCTAGTTGCTGCGCAAGGACACAGGCAAATTTAGAGCAATGAATTTGCTTTGCTATTGTATCTGCTGAGTTCCCTGGAATGCGTACGGATGAATCAATGGTTGATACTGAAGCGTCCGATACGTCAAAGTTTGGCAATTCCAGCTGGGAGTCGACACGTAGTCCTTCGAGATAAGGTAGGCTATGAAGTGATATGAAATTTACCAGTGGTGGTTCCACGTAGGTCTTGTCTTCTACAGTGTAAGTGGGTGCTCTATGCTGGGTACCCTACATGGGCTAGCTATGTTCTCCTTCGTCATCACACTCAGCACTGGTTCATGTCCAAGCCTCATGTGAAGTGTATGTCCCTAAGATGTTCGAATTAACGGTAAACGAGCCGATAAAACATCAGTTTTGAATGATTATATTTGGAGTCACGCTTCGAGGAGCACAGGCGCTCGGTATGGGAAAAGGCACTCTTTCCAAGCTAGATATGTTTAGGTAGGTTCCCTGATCAAGCGATTAGTGTGATGATATTCCAATTCGGCCATTCTCTAGTTGCAAGTAGTCTCGCATGTAAAAGCGTTTTGGTTAAATGTCTTCTAAGTAGGAATTGAATCCATGTAGAGACTAGCCAAGGTCAAGTCTTCAAATGGCAGAGCGGGAAATTAAGGTCAAAATATCCAATGGCGCGAAATAAACGGAAACATTCGGTGGCGGGTGACTTTGTGTTGTTCTGTATCGAAGATGTTACAATATCCAACCAACTATCAATGTCAAATGTCGCATCGGTGATCTTTGGCATTAATGCTAAGTCATAGAGACAGCCGGCGCGTAGGGTTCGAGCTATGTCAGAATTAAAGCAGCTATAAGGTCGAGTATGCTCTCACGGATTGACAAATTGCAAATCATGGAAATTCTTTATGAAGATCAGACATGAGGCTCTCGAGTGATCTCACACTTCCAATCTTCGTCGGCTTTGATATATGAACTATAAGACGCGTACAACAAAGTGATGCAAACTAGAATCACCGTTGGTACTCAAGAGCTACGCAGTATGAGGGCAATATGATGGATACCACAAATCTAGAACCTCTAGTGTCAGCTAACTTGCATATCAATGTTACTATAGCAGAGCGCCACCATCGGATCAAATATTTTCATCGTTCAACTGCGTCAATGAGCTTGACCTGCAAAGCGCCCCCGGAGATGAATCATTTTTGTAGGCAGTTTATGAATTGGTAGACCACGGATCAAGGTGTTCTTGAATTGAAGTCCTAAGCCAGAGGTTGAAGCTTTACTCGGTGTAAGGACTGAAGCATCGTTGAAAAGCATGGGATTCACACAATACTCATACATTCTAACCCATTAAAAGTGTGCGTAATAGCGCTGCCGAACCGAGGACCCTGAATAATACTTCTGTCAATCGACTAGAAACCGTATCCAGAACAAGCCTGATTTCCTCGGTGACGATGCTTTCAAGTACGTCGTCTGGCGATGAGGCACTCGATCTCGATTTAAGTGATTGAGCTACAGCCGCTTTGAAAACTCGATGTCACCTCGGACATCGCGAGATGTGATCAGGGGTCATAGCTTGGACTACGTCAAAGAAGGGCGAGAAGGGGGTTGTGGCGATGTTTAGCCGATAGTAGGGCGAGGCAAGTTTCAGAATGTTCTTTTCTTCTTGCCGGAGCCCCATCACTTTTCCTCGATGGACCAATGGATGCAGCGCCTTTTTCCCTTTCCCGTTTGTTGGGGGACAGGAGCAAACGATTTTGAGGGGACGTGCTTGTGGAGAGGAAAACTAGGGGAACCGAGTACCTGTTGTCCATACCGGTTTCTTTTCACTTGTCCATCTGCTGGAGCACATTTTGCCTCGGCACAATCTGTTCTTTCAATGATCGTCGCGGTCGAGACTGAAAGACCTGGGCAAGAGAAACTCAGGCTACGGCTGCTGCTAAAAGCTCAATCTCATTTACAAGCCGAAGGCGGAAAAGTGAGCTGGACGGGTGGCGTTAGCCCTATGGAAGGGGCTGAAAGCGCTTGCGTCAAAGGGTTTTGTGCCACCACAGCATTGCTCTCCCCAAGCTACCCAAGCTTTATGCAAGCATGCAAGGGCTGCCATTTCTTCAACTGCCAAAGTACATGCCACATCGTCAGGGGTACATATCATATGGATAGGATACGGTAACGAGGTAGCTTTGCATCGAGGGGGTTGCACCGGCAGATGGAATGATTATGGCGCACGCCGAAGAATAAATGGGAATTTGTCTGGTGGTATTGCATTACCTCGCATTTCTCTCGTCTTCCAAGGTTCTGAGAATGTATTCCGTACTGGATGAAAGGTGGTTGAGATATCTCCACAAAAGAAGTACCCAAGTACCTGGGCTTCCATGTTCTAAAGTACCCGAAACGGAAAGACCCTGGAATGTCGGGGCGTTCTAATTGGACAGCAATGTTGCGGCTTCGAAACCGCCACTCTGGGTTCTTCCCCAACAATTCAACAAAATTTTAGACATCAAAGGATGCGGGCGCAAGGAAGGAACCTGCTCCAGCCAGTCAACCAGTCAGTTACTATGTAGTACCTGGAGAGTCACTACCTTCTGTAAGATCTGTAAGGTACATACATGTCTGTTATCGTAAGACCTCCAAAAGAAAATTTACTGCCTTGCGTAAAATGTGTCAACCAAACTGTGGACTGTCAACCTGAGATTGTCTTCTACCTAACCAGGACTCAATAATAACCTTTTATCTATCTCCCAGTCCAATGTTTGCTGACCAAACCTGTGACGCGAGTCCTATGCATAAATAAACCTGCTCAGGTACATAATCACAATCATAATTGACGAAATCGTCTTCTTTGCTTAACGGTTGAGGAGCTCCATTTCGATCATCGACCGACTATCAGGCGTTTTAGACAAATTCCATCTACCAACAAGATCTGAGTTTTTAGTACACCGCCTAAGGGGACTAGAAAGTTCTCCTTCGGTACCTGGAACGCTCTTCGCTCGCAGTCTACCTAGGTAGACGGCTCACCAGTGCATACGCGATACGTCTAGTATACCTTTCCCGCCACCCACCCACTTCCTGCGCCCACAGTCGGGCCAGAGGGTCCCAGGGCAGGCTGGGCAGGATACAGTACGTTCCCACCCGAATCGTCCCCCATACCCACTTATACATACCATACCCTTTCTTCTCTTCCGGTACCCCTAGCTGAATAAATATGTCTTGAAGCTTCCGCACAACCTTTTTTCTTCTTTTCCCCTCCTCTTCAACCTCGTCCGACAGAAGCCTCTCGACGACCCCAGAGGGCTTTCTTGCTGGTTCAACCCGACGACCATCGTTACATTGTGCCGGCAAAACATCAACACCACAGCATGGCTTCCGCCTCGACAAACGCTCCTGGCGCCCCGGTCGGCCAGGCCTTCAGCGACGGCACCAAGGACTACAAGCCGCTGCGGTCTACCAAGTACGACATGAAGAAGCCTCATATCACAGAGTTCCCTATCACCTGGGGCAACTGGTACAAGCATGTCAACTGGCTCAACACCACGTTTATTATCTTCATTCCCTTGATGGGTATGATTAGCACATACTGGGTTCCCCTTCAATGGAAGACTGCCCTTTTTGCGGTCTTCTACTACTTCAATGCCGGTCTCGGTATCACAGCGGGTATGTGAACTCTTTTTAATAATTCCCAACTACGCTCTGTAGACTAACATCTTCGACCAGGCTACCACCGACTTTGGGCTCACAGCTGCTACAAGGCCTCGCTCCCCATTAAGATCTACCTCGCCGCTATGGGAGCTGCCGCTGTCGAAGGTTCCATCAGATGGTGGTCCAGGGACCACCGTGCTCACCACCGTTACACCGACACCGAAAAGGACCCCTACTCTGTCCGCAAGGGTCTGCTCTACTCCCACATCGGCTGGATGGTCATGAAGCAGAACCCCAAGCGAATCGGCCGTACTGACATTTCCGACCTGAACGATGACCCCGTTGTCGTGTTCCAGCACACCCACTATATCAAGTGTGTCCTCACCATGTCCCTCGTCCTCCCCATGCTTGTTTGCGGCCTCGGCTGGGGTGACTGGATTGGTGGATTTGTCTACGCCGGCATTCTCCGAATCTGCTTCGTCCAGCAGGCCACCTTCTGTGTCAACTCCCTGGCCCACTGGCTTGGCGACCAGCCCTTTGACGACCGCAACTCTCCCCGAGACCACGTTATCACCGCTCTCGTGACCCTCGGCGAGGGCTACCACAACTTCCACCACGAGTTCCCCTCGGACTACCGCAACGGCATCGAGTGGTGGCACTACGACCCCACCAAGTGGACCATCTGGGTATGGAAGCAACTTGGCCTCGCCTATGACCTCAAGCAGTTCCGTCAGAACGAAATTGAGAAGGGCCGTCTCCAGCAGCTGCAGAAGAAGCTCGACCAGAAGCGCACCAAGCTCGACTGGGGTATTCCTCTGGAGCAGCTGCCTGTCATTGAGTGGGACGACTACGTTGCCGAGGCCAAGAACGGCCGCGGCCTCATCTCCGTCGCTGGTGTTATCCACGACGTGACCGACTTCATTAAAGAGCACCCCGGTGGCAAGGCCCTTATTTCGTCGGCTATCGGCAAGGATGCCACTGCCATCTTCAACGGCGGTGTCTACGAGCACTCGAACGCTGCTCACAACCTGCTGGCTACGATGCGTGTCGGTGTACTCCGCGGTGGCTGCGAGGTCGAGATCTGGAAGCGCTCCAACATGGAGAGCAAGGAAGGTGCCTTTGTCACCGACTCCTCCGGACAAAGAATCGTCCGTGCAGGTGACCAGGTCACGAGAATCGTCCAACCCGTCGCCGCCGGTAACGCAGCTTAAGCTCGATAATCATTGAGTCTGGGTTGAAAGTAATTTGCAAGAACTCGAAGTAATCGAGCTGGTTTGGGAATGGGAACCATGACTGCCTACGTACTAGGGAATTAATAATGAGATGTTGCTCAGCCACGCATCGTTATTCCCTATGGCTGGGTGGCGAGCTAGTAATGAGACGAGAAAAAGGACCATGGTTTCTGTACATAAGAAAAGCCGCGCGGCACCACAGCATGTTGAGGCAACATTTGACCTCCGGCGTTCAGAGGAAATTAGGGTGTAAAAGGGATACTTTTTGACCACGCAACTATTATTTTGCAGATTTGATAGGCGTTGGTGTTCTATCACTGCTTTACGAAAGAATGAATATGCGCAAGTTCAGACTTGCCGATGAGATAAACAAGAAGAATTCAAATTAGAAATCAACTATGCTTAGATTGACTCTCATTTTGTGATGTGCTTGCTATAGATAAAGCAGGATGAAAAGTTTTCTCGTCCTACCCACGTACTGTAACCGGTCTACCCAAATTATTACTCCTTGATGACTGAGTAAACAAGTTGGTGTATAGATAGACACGACGGTAGATAGAACTGTTCCCAAGCCCTTCTCGGAAGCCCTTTTCTGAATAAAAGACTTGTCTCACACTCATTCGATAAGAAACTAGCTCAACCATAGACACATATCGCATCGTACGTGCGCCATGCATGCATGTCAGACAACAGTAACCGAGGTACGTGCTAGAGCACCTACCTACCTTACCCCTAAACAAGTTTTGTAGCCCTTCCCGTCGCCTGAGCCCCCTTGGTAAATAAGGTACATCTGTTCCCCCATCCCCAACAGGTGGGCGAGGACGAAAGCTTGAGGGAAGGGAACTTGGGCGCCATGCTACATGATGCATGCTACATGATGCAGGTTCCAGTACGTTAGGTATGCACGGGGGATGCAAGGATGTCGAGTATATACTGTACCTCCCTGCATAAGGCAGTAACAAGATACCGACGGGGTGTGTGACGCGGTAATGATATGGGATACACGTAGGTAGGTATAATATGATTGAACGGTATTCAATCGTGCGGGATTCAAATTCGTAGATGTGTGTGTCTAGCTCGTATCTATCTAATTCTCACAGAGAGATGGCTATCTAATGCAAGGAGATTAGTAAAGTGTAGATAGGTCTGGTATGTAGTAGGTCTGGTGTGCAAGTAGGTTATAGATTACCTAGGTAGACATATGTCATCACAAAAGATCAAGTAGAAACCCCAGCGCAAGCTCATACGTAAAAAAAAAAAAAAAAAAAACACACAAGGCAAAGAAAGCATAACAAAAAACTGGGTGTCAATCGTACAATTCATTCGGTCTGTCCGGGATGGGGTCATAGCTGCCCTTCTGCCCTTCTTGGACGACCGCAAGACATCATGGTATCAAGCATTAGAAGTATAGTGCAACAGGTGATGTAAGTAGAAGCGGCAAAACGTGAGAAGAAACCAGCCAGCATATAGCAGGTAGGTAGCTGTATCGTCGACGAATGCTCCATGTATGGGAGGAGCATTTCATATTCATAAAACCCGGCCCCCGTTGCCTTTCCCCCCAATCCAACCAAATCCGATGCGGTCCTTGTACCATATCTCGTGAGAGTCTAGTCATCTTCGTCTTCACACCTTTAGGGGATCATGCGTCATCTCAACCTTGCCAAAACCCCTCCGACCTTATGAATGGGGAATACCTATGATCTTTGCTCGCCGGCAGTGATCTCCCCTCCGTCAAATACAACCGGAACGCTCGTGGCAATGCACCGCAAACTGGGCCCTTCTCACCTTTCCGTTTAACAAAACCCGAAATAGAGTATACGGCGACATCAGTATACCATAACATGATGACCTGGCAAACGGTGTGGACTATAGGAACCATAATATAGCCATTTTCTCCAAGTCGCCAATAACCTCACTTGAAGAGGCTGCGCAAGTCCATAAGCTTCTGCTTCGCTGCTTCGGCTTTATCCATAACACGGTTCCTGTCCATGCTAAGACTCGCCAGCTTTTTCTTCTTGTCCTGGAGCGCAAGCATCTTCTCCTCGATGCTGTTTTGCATGATATATCGAACCGTGCGGACTGGTCTCTTCTGTCCGAGTCGGTGCACACGATCGACAGCCTGCGCTTCTGCCGCTGGGTTGTACTGAGGCTCCATCACGTACACGTAATTTCCCGACGTGAGGTTAAGACCTAAACCACCCGCCATGATGGAGACCAGAATCACGTGCACTGAGTTGTCTTCTCGGAATGCGTCCATGGCCGCCGTTCGAGCCGTGCGACTCATCTTGCCGTCGAGGCGCGTGTACCGAATACCGGCGTTGTCCAGCGCAATCTGGATAAGGTCGAGATGAGATGTCCAGGCCGAGAAGACAACCGATTTGTAGGGGGGCTCATTTGGCTGAGCATCGCTGTCGGCTTTCGACTTGAGAAGATCATCAACCAGAGCCCGCGTCTTAGTATGAGGGCCCATGTATCCGGTATAGCCTTCTTTCGTTCTGACTTTGCTTTCGGGTTTTCGCGAGTGGTTATGCCCCTCGTGCTCGACTTCGGCTTTACTCTTGCGAATTTCGTTGTATGCGAAGCGGACATGTATTTGGCAGACAGGGCATGTACCTGAACCGTGGTTGCCAACCTCCTCTTGCCAGTTTGTGATACAATTGGTGCAAAGAAGATGGAAACAAGCTGTCATGTAGCCGAGGACATCCTCTTCGCGCTCGGAAGCGATATCAACCCCATCATTCGAACCAATCTTCCGATCACATGAAATACACTTGTCACCCCCGGTTTCCTGCATCAGCTCAAAAGTTTCGTAAACCTTTGACTCTGCTAGTGCAGGTTTTTCGTCGTCCTCGTCACTATCGAGATCGATGGCAGATTCTTGTGTCATGCCTTGCACAATCTCGAGATCCTCATCGCTAAGTAGGTCTCTACCATGCGCGGAAATGAGACGGAGCCTGAGAATAGACTGGAGGATGTGAATGTAAGTGCGACCACCGATCATCTTCTCCCTTCCGGCCGATAGTACTCTCACTTTGTCTTGCGCGTTCTTTTCGAATATCTCGTACAGTTTGCGTTCGGCAGGAGAGAAGTCGAGTCTAATAATCTCGTCGGTTCTTGGCGGCAGATCAATCTTGTCTTTCAAGCGTCGAAGGGTAACGCTATCAACCAAAATCCGAAGTTTAGGCACAATCTCGGGCTCGCAAGCCCTAAACGGACCTGTAATGTACTGTACGAACTTGCTTTTCTCGTCGAATGGCTTGAGGCGAAGGAAGGCAAGTAGTGCTGCAAGATCGTCCAGCTTATTTTGGACGGGAGTTCCTGTGACCGCCCAGCGGCGATGAGCTTGCAGGCGGCAGATAGCCTTGAACTGCAGGGTCGCCTGCTCTCGTATCATGTGCGCCTCGTCGAGGACTACGCGGAACCATCCAACCTCTTCGAGAGGAAATGGACCTGCTCTGCCCTTGTTACGGGCTGCTACCTCACTAGCAACAGATCCATAGGTGGTCAAAACGAGGTCAAACTCGGCAAGTCGCCTGGGGTCTTTGATGCGATTGGACCCATGATAGATATAATACGTAAGCTGGCCAGGCTTGATGTGAGCCTTGATTTGTTCTTCCCAGTTCGTTATAGTGCTGAGAGGACATATCAAGAGCGTCGTTTTGGCATTCTGCTTTAGGCGAGTCAAGCCTAGTGGCTCGGGTGTGGGTACATCGAACTGCCCTGACGATCCCTTCTTCTTGGGTAGAGGCGGAACCTGTGGTTGAACAGGCACGAGACTTGACCAGTTCTCCGCTTGGTCGAGGGAGCTTGCGACGAGGGATAGAATGCTTAGCGTTTTGCCCAGACCCATCATATCTGCCAGGATGCCACCAAATGTTTCAGGGGGAGGTTCTCGCTGGGTGTGACCGGTAATTACGTTGTAATATATCTTCTGGCGGTTATTGCCTACACGGATTTGCCAGAACGAGTCAGTAACTTTGCCTTGACCACTAAATTGGCGCGGCTGCTCCCTATGTGTCATGAAGTAAAGCCCCTGTTTCTGGTGTTTCAACAACTCCGTTTGTACTCGGGGGCCCGGTTCCATCTCGGGTAGTTCCTCGCTCTTTGTAAGCGAGTCGAAGACTCCCATAACCTCGGATCGGATTTCTTCGACGCTGCGCATCATCGGGGGCGCCACCGCGTTGGGAACCATCCTAGGTTGTTCCCTGATCATAGGTGGAGGCCTAGGTCCTTCAATGAGCTGTGGATTCTCATACTTGATACCCGGATCAACTCTGGGGGGGTTGCGTAGCCAGAGGTTCCTCTGGGAGAGATGCCTGCCCGCAGTCCTAGCGTTTTTACGAGGGCCGTATAGCATTAGATCCAATGTGTAACTTCTCGACGTAGGTTGTCCCGCCTCCTCTCCCACGTCCTTCTGTCTTATAGGTATTCTACAATCGGTTCTCAGCTGCAGGCGGGAATCTAGTAACGCTGCAAGACCGGCTGCCGTGTCGGGATCGACGTTTCCGACTATATTGCGCGTATAATCACAGGCTTGAATGAAATTGGCTGCCTCGCCGATTTTTCTTCTCAGTACAATCTTGACTTGAGGCCACCAGTTGGGCATGAGAGAGACATTGCCAGGCTTGGGGCTCGGAACCGTATGGCAATTGAGCCTAGCATTCTGAATCATGCCATAGCATATTTCCTCGTCCTTAGCTGGCTGCAGCACCATAACATCATTTTCCTCGGCTGTCTAATGTTAGCTTGAGATACAACCCAGACCGGAGCAATAACTGACCAACATCGGTGAGGTCAATAGCCTCGACACGCTGGGTTGGACGCGGCTGACTGGGCGCATCTTGCCGCCTCTCTCGGACATACTGCCCGATATCCCCACTTCCGCCGTTCCCAAATGCGCGCATTGGGTTGATGCCATCCTCTACCTCAAGCCTTCTCCGTTTTGTTTGTGGCACAAGCACGCGCTGTTCGACGTTATTCATTCGATCCATCATATCGCCGAAGTTGTTGAGCGGCGGCATAACGTGACCGTTAGGATGGTAGGGCTGGTCGGCAGGTGCGAAGTTGTCGTGGGGGTTTGCGAACTGGAACTCGAGCTCGGCCGGATTGTTCGAATTGTTGAAGGACATGCTAGGTGCATCTCGACGGGCAGCCGGGGGAGGAGCGGCGTAGCCCTTGGGATTGAGAAAAAGGGCCGGATTCATGTCCAGCCTCGAGGACCCGTTCTGCGTCGAGGCTTGATCAAAGGATGAAATGTCAGTATCATCGTAGCATCGTTTTGCAGGTGTGAATGCTTGCATCTCGGGGAGAGGATGGCTGAGGCTCCTTGTTGTTTCCTGGGGATCATTATGAAAAGGGTTGTGTTTACCCTGTGATCGATTGTTCGTAGCCATGTTTGCTGTCCTGTATCAGTACGAATGAGGTGCGGCGCGGCTGGCTGCATGCAGATCGGTTGAAGTTGCTGGTTGTCCAGGTGCTTGCCAGGTCGACTGGTTGACTAGGGGCTCATGACAAAGAAAGCGCGCATCGAGAGGAATTGTTTGCGCAGGCGTAGGGGAGCATTGAAGATGCCTACTTGCCGCCAACAAGGGATACAAAAGCGAATAAGTTGGCGGAGGGGTGAAAGATTTCGGGTTGGAGGGGTGGTCTCGGTAGGCAGAAGGAGAATACCTAGGGATTCCCGACTGTCCTAGGTGGCCTGCCCTAATGTGAAAGTGAACCGAATTGCTCGGCCTAAAAGAGAGACAAAGAAAAAAAAATCTCAACAGCTGTCGTCACGAGGACAATGTTAGGTGCCGTGTAGGGTGAGATAGTTAGTTGTAAGTGGATGTGACAGTCAAGCTTCTGAAGACGGATCAGGTTTGGTTGGTCCACTTGCCAGAGGCTAGATTCTGGCTAGGGATGATTCGGGTCGCATTAGGTTGACGTGAGATGTATCAATCCCGGTTACGAGATATAGAGTGGTACCTACTCTGCTACTGTGCCTTACATAGTAGCAGCTTACTAGGTGCCATATACGGGATACATAGAAAATCCTTGTATCGTTCAATAATTTCTGTTCAAGATCTCAAACCGCAATGCATCTATGTGTTAACGTACCTTTGGCACATGCAAGTTGTAATAAAAAAATACCTAGTAATAAAAAGTACGGTACTAGGTATAATACAGCTGATAAGAATGGAGGAACAATGCAATGGTACACTCCCGTAATATATGCCCTCTCTGCCTAGGTAGTGCGCTGATGCCTTCCGCAAATCAGAATTTAATGTAAAAAATGCTCGATTGGTCTGCTGACCAGCTGAATACTCCATGGGGGGGTCCCTAAGAGGGGCCACCTCTAATTCTGGTATGTAGGCGCTGTAAGTGCTGTGCTTCCCATGGCCACGTGCCCCGCAGATCTGAGAGGACCCAGTCTGCCAGTGGGTATTTCCATGCACCTTCGGGCAGGCTTAGGCGGGTTTGCGTGGGGTTCCATTTTCTTGGCATTCTAGTGGTTCTGCCCGTCTTATGTACTTGATAAATCATACTACCTAGGTACCTACCGATACCGAGATCCCAAACTTCCGATGCTCTAATTTCAAGCTTGTCTTCAATTCCAATTCCACTGCTGTATGCGCCTTCATGATCCATCGTGATAGTTACCTATACATAATGTATATATTCGATACAATACAGGACTGCCACTCCTACTCCAACTCGCCCTTTCTTTTTTTCTTTTCGGGACCTTCTGGTCTTTAAACTAGGCAAACTAGGTAGACAGCACTGTTTCGATATATCCACCTTGTCAGGCGAGCACGAATACTTGCTATCCCTTGACAGGTCGGCTTTGTGTTTACGAAGGCAAACCCCCCTAAGCCACGAATTTCCAATCGATCCCGTAAGTCAGCTGGCGATGTGGCGTTTGTTGTACAAGTTTGGGATGACTAGCATCTCACGGAACGTCATGTTGTTTCTCCTGTGTCACGTCCTGGTCCTGCGCGAGCAGACCGGTTTCTAAGTTTGTGTCATTCTTGAAGTTCTCTTGAAGCCTCTAGGCTCCGGTCTGCTCATCCATCCTGCTTGGACTTCTGGGATGGCTCATCGCTCATGACTATAATCTCGTGGCGGAGGAACGAAGTCACAATGGGATCGCCAACTTTCTTCAGATCGCCGTCGTGGTTTCGACTTCGACTATGCGTCCTTTGCCGCCTTCGCTTAGAAGACTCTTGGTTTGAGTTCGGCCCGCGGGATCTAGATGGGGATTGACTTCGGTGTCGGTTCAGTTGAACAACATGAAGGAATCTTCTGCGGCTTGGGGATAAAGAGCCGCCCCTGAGCCGTGATGTGTTTCCAGATCCGTCGATCCTCGAGGTGGATCGGTGCCGGCACCGTCCACGGAACGTAGCAGACTCCGTAGAAGGGAATCGGGTCGACGTAATCGCTAGAGCATCAGGCGGACTGCGGCTTCGTTTTCGCCCCCGTTGATTATCGGGCTCTAGCGATGAGAAGGTCGTGATGGTGATGTCAATGAAGCCATCGGTCATGACCGCTTGAGTAGCCATTTCGATGCTACGACAGCTTGTCTGCTGAGGGTTAATTTAAGCCGCGGTGGAAATGATTGGTTATTGTGCCGTTTGCCGCAGTAACGACTCAACAAAGGCAATCTTTAGACGAGCTGGGGGTTGCTGAAGCGTGCATGTGACGAGGAAATCCGTAGATATTTAAATAGATTTGTAGGCGGGACATATAACAACCGAATTGTTATATTAATCAGCGCGGCGAAGTGTTGGGGGTCTTGGTGAGGAATGTAAGGAGGAAGAGTGGCAGTGAGGGATTGGAAAGAAATGGTTTGAATAATATAAGGGAGAAATCCTGGTAGGTAAATCTGGATCATGGCATGAAGGAGGAGCGAAGGAGAAGCCAAGAATAAATCCCCAGGAACAGCCAGAACGAGAGATCATCCACAATTGCCTGTCTAAGCTACACGATCGACGTTGACTCCTGGATCTTCAAAGCAAACCGTCTTAAGATTGGTGCATCTCTAAAAATGACGGATCAAATACGATTGGCCAACCATCTACTTCGATTGACGTAAAGTTTGTTTCCAAGCAAGAGAAAGTCTGTTTGGAATTGACGCAGTGCCGCTGTCCCCTTTTTTTTCTCTCCGGGAAGACTGCTCCGTAGGGAGATTCAGATCAAGACTTGGTCTCAATTCTCTTGGTTGCATGACTCGGGTAGCTCAGCCTATTGCGATGCGGACGTATAAGGATTATGTACGAGACCGCGTGATGGGAATTCCATTGGAGGAATTGGTGACGATCTCCTCAAGACCCAAGCCAAATATGTTTCCCGTGGGAGAGACTGCCCCACGAAAGAACCACGTCTTTCATGTGCAGATAAACATACGAACATGTTTCTTTTCTTCCATTGACGAATTGGACATGTCTACCAGGTAGGTATTTATGCTACATGTACGTAGGTGGGTAGACTGGCAAGGGTTGACTAGCTGAAAAGGCGGCGTCTCTTCTCCATGTCTCCATGTGCTTAGGTGGGATGGATGTGGACGATATGGTGAACTAAAGACAGCGGAAGGCTCCGATAGGGCGGGGTTGATGGCATTTAGAGTCTTAGATCCGACGGGCAGGCGAGCTAGGAGCTACTGGCTAGGGGAGCTGGTAAGCAAAGTTGGAGAGGCTTACTGCTAGTTCCCCTTGGAGTTGATAACGTAGGGATTTCGGTATGATCTCGACATCCCCGGCCCTTTTACCTAGGTCGTATGTCTAGGAGTCTAGGAAGGTCATTGCCGCTCGGAGTTGAGAGTAAACAAAGTGTTACCATAGAATTGCGTTCCTAACCTTAGCCAAGAGAGGTGAGGTAATGAAATGGAAATGGTATTATTTGTGGCTTACAAGAATATTCTTTATCGTAGGTACCTAATGCATCTGTTAGAATCTTTGACCTAATGGAGTATTCCTTTAAGGTTGTTATGCAGGGATTGTGGGGCGTGGGGAACCTTCACCTTTCTGCTGTAGTCGTTATGTAAGTCGCCCATTGGAAATATCACCCATTGACGTGACGTGTTTCGACCTCCGTGTATTATCATACATAGGCCAAAATCATATGTTTCTTCGTTCGAGGCCATTGTTGCTTAGTCTCTCTTTTCCTCTCTTCGCTCTACTTAGTCATATATTTCCCATTCTTTGACCCTAGTTGGAAAAAAATACTGGGTATTGGCTAATTAGTTAAGGAGCTTACACATTTTAATACGAGACAAGGGGGAGACAGGAGACAGGGGCAACACTAAGCATTATTCTCGGAGCCTGTGATTCGGTACGGAATACCCCTTCGCGATTAGAATGCCATAGCCATAATATTTACCCCCGAATACCAATACATCGGAAAGCCCGCCACCATGCCACGAAGCCGTCCAGCTACCACGGGCTACGAACGCCTGGCCCAGGCTGACCAGTTCAGCGATGAATCCGACGACGAGCCTCTAGCCCAGAGCTCCGCCTCCCTCCAACCCCAAGCCGCTCCTCGTTTTGCGCCCATCACCCAGCCTCGCCCTCACTCGGGCATGACCTCGCCGAAACCTACCGGGAAGCCTAAGTATCGCCCGAAGCGGATGAGAAGCAACTCGGGTGTCGACCTCAAGGCTATCAACGCACGTTTGGAACGATGGGCCGACGAGATAGCATCCAAGTTCAAAAGGGGGAAGGGAAAGGGGGCTCCCGGCGAGGAGGAGCGACTCGAAATCCATTACAGTGTATTCCAGCCCCCCGAGGGCGTACGACCTGCTACCTTTGACAGCCTGGCGCATATGCCCGAGCCAGCCATGTCCAAGGGCGAGTTTGAGGCCATTGTGGAGAGCGTGCGCGTTGCTATCGACCAGGGCATGCATCCGAGCATGATTACGCAGGGAAGCTCTGGAAGTTATTTTGCGCGGAACACCGATGGTAAGATAGTCGGCGTGTTCAAGCCCAAGGATGAGGAACCCTACGCGGCCGGAAATCCGAAATGGAACAAATGGATTCACCGGAACCTGTTCCCCTGCTGCTTTGGCCGAGCCTGGTGAGTTGTCCTGCCCACGTAGCCAGAAGGGGCGATATTCTGATTTGTCCCTAGCCTAATCCCGAACCTCTCGTATGTGAGCGAGGCGGCGGCGTATACTCTCGATTGTCAACTCCGCACCCATATAGTCCCCTACACCGACGTCGTCTATCTATCATCCAAGTCCTTCCATTATCCGTATTGGGACCGGAGAAGTTTCTACAGAAAGAAGAAGCCCCTTCCCGCGAAACCGGGGAGCTTCCAGGTCTTCCTTAAGGGGTTTAAGGACGCGAACGTGTTTTTGAGGGAACACCCCTGGCCCGAACAATATTGGTCTAGCTTCCGTACGAATGACAGCCACCGAAATAGGCGGAAGAAGTGGGTGGACAACTGCCGGCCGACTAGTAGAACTGCTCGGCAAGATGACAGCGAAAGCGAAGACGAGCGCAACGCCCCCGAGCAACGGCCTCTTGGGCCGGATAATTTCATGTGGACCGAGTCTCTGAAGCAGGCCTTCAGAGAACAGCTCGAGAAACTTGTGATACTGGACTACATTATGCGAAATACGGATAGGGGCCTTGACAACTGGATGGTCAAGGTTGATTGGGAAACCCAAGAGGTTTCGATCACTTCCGAACCCGTACACCTAAACATGGACGTTGGAGATGACGATGAGGTCGACCAACCTGTACGACCTGTCGACCTAACGATGCGAAGCAACTCTAGAAGCCCCAATCCATACAAGATGCAAAAACCCATGAACGCCGCCGGTACAAAAAAGGTGCCCGACCCTAAGATATCCGTCGGAGCGATCGATAACTCCCTGTCCTGGCCGTGGAAGCACCCGGACGCGTGGCGAAGGTATGTCATCTACGTCTACTATAACAAATAACTTGTTGGGAATTCCTGCTTACCACTCGCAGCTTCCCCTTCGGTTGGCTCTTCCTCCCCGTCGACCTCATCGGGCGGCCCTTCTCGCAGAAGACGCGGGACCACTTCCTGCCGCTCCTCACGTCGACGCAGTGGTGGAGCCAGACGTCGCTAGAGCTGCGCAAGGTGTTCCAGATCGACCCGGACTTCCAGGAGAAGATGTTCTCGCGGCAGATGGCCGTGATGAAGGGGCAGGCGTGGAACGTGGTCGAGACGCTCAAGACGCCAGACCACGGGCCCCTGGAGCTGACGCGGCGGGCGCGCGTCTGCGTCTGGGACGACCTCGTCGAGGTGCCTGTCGCCGTGCCTATGCGCGCTACCTCGTCCGAGGCCCGCCGCAGGGCGGAACCCGTCGGCGCCGCCAACGCCAACGCCGGCACCATCGAGGAAGAAGAGATGGACATCGGCGCCGCGTCCGCGCCCGCCGCCAACCCCGCCGTCAACGTCGACGACCTGCTCGGCTTCTCCAGCCCGCTCCCGAACCCCGGCCGCTTCGAGCTCGCCAGCTCTCACGAGCCGTCGCCTGACGCCACGCCCACCGCCCCGAACCCGAACCCGAACCAGAACCAGAACCAGAACCAGAACCCGTTCGACGCGCTCGCGTCCACCAGCTCGCCCAGTGCGGGTCGCCCGTCGGCCCGTGCTCCCCGGGCCAGCTATCAGGGCCCGTCGCGCAGCAGCGGCAGCAACATGTACGCGCCGCCGCGGCGGGGCGAGCGCAGGTACTCGTTCGCGACGGCGCGGCACGGCGGGTCCATCGCGGCCAAGCTGTACGGGAATGGGAACGGAGGGGTGTACGGTGCGGACGAGGACGGGGATGAGGACGATGATATGGAGGGCGATCTGGGGTACGCGGCGGCGGAGACGATGGATGGGAATAGGCGCAAGGTTATCGTGGAGCGGCTCGAGACCGTCAAGGCTAGGAACCCCGTGTTTACTTGGTGCTGAGAAGCTTTACCTGTGTGGGAGGTTTCTAGGGGAGGGAGAGAGAAAGATGGGATGAGATGGGATGAGAAAAATGGGAGCTAGAAGTAATGGGCTGGAGGGAAAATTGCTACTCTTGGTCTCACGGTTATCCATTCCACTTCGTGTGCGAAGAGTTTCGGTTCTTAGGGGCATAAGGAAATACAAAATGTGCACTTGCTGTATTGCGATTCTGAAGATATCGCGGAGACAGCATGGGAACGGGAGTAAGAGCAGGAGCATTGAATTGCATGGTCTATACAATTACAGTATAAGTACGATACAAATGGATACAGGAACAAGAACGGCTTTCAAAGTGTATAATATACAGACAGCGTGGCACAGACATAGCATATAACGAGAGGCAGCTTTTCGCGTACCCAAGATGTCTTGCTGCAAGTACGAGACTTGTCTTCCATTCAGCTAGCTAATTCGTGATAGACATCTATGCTATTTTATTTAATCTAATTCCTTGGGTCTAGGACGAGGACCCAGGGAAGATGACACATTCAATCAGATAGGTAAGGAAAACCAAGGTGAGGTAGGTAGTCTAGGGGGGTTTGGTTACATGCCTCCTTACGGGTACGGGTAAGTATGCAACCCACTTGCACGTTAGACTACCTATCACATGTTCTATCTGCCTACAGTCTATGAGTAAGTAGCAATATGTAGGCAAGCTGGTCTTCTCGTTTAGCAACGTATGCATGTTACAGCGAAAAGAGCGCGAAGTCGTAAGAGAGAGAGAGAGAAAAAATCAAAGGTTCCGTGCAAGACGGGTTACGGTTCATCCGAAAGGTGGTTAGTTGGGGGTTCCCAGTGCGTAAATAAGTTAGTAAACAATACGTTTGTAAGTAGCAGCAGTAGCAGTAGGTAGTAGCAGGAGTCACGTTGCCGTGTGTTGGAGCGGGTTGTATTTTTCCCAAGCCCGATATACCTAAACTGTCCCGTTGGGTAACTAATGACGCAACCAACCATCTTTTCTTTCTTGTCTCTCTCTTACCTCTACCTCTACACTCTAAACTATGGCTACTGCTACTCCAGCCAGCCAGCCAGACAGACAGCCAGCCAGCCGGACTATACGACTGCTACTGCTACTCTTCCACTCGTCTGGTCCAACCCCTTTTTCTTGGTGCTGGTGTCTGAGCTCTTCTCCAACTGCAAATACCCAAGGAGGAAAAAAGATGGAGGAAAAAAAGGCAAGGTAGCATGTTATGTAGATAGATACATACATACCTTGTATCGCTATCTGTCCCCTTTCCCGCTTCCAAGGTTCTACGTGGTAGCAGTAGTATTTATGTACCCACGAGGCGGTCGCGCTTACGATGTAGATATATTAATTGCTCTTGCTTTAGCGAGGCTATAGAAATAAGATAGGAACAGTGGGACAAAACAGGAGAAGGGGAAAGAAAAAAGTCCATCGACAACCTGACCAGAACCTGACCGACATTACCATAGCTGCCTCAGCTTAGCTGCTCTGCTCTTCGCTTATACGCTAAGTAAGATTGCAGAAGTAGAAAATCGAAAGAATAATTAATGTAAAAAAGACGAGTTGTTCGACATCGAAGGGATTACCCACCAAAAAATTACAAGTAACATCGCAATAGCGAAACGAACAAGGGGTCGCGCCCGGGAAAGAAACGTTCCAAAAGGAGTGCCAAGAGGAGGAAAGGTGATATATGACAGGTCGCTTTTGGGCGGCCGCAATCTTGTACGGGGGCGTACGGGGGCAGTGGTCCACGTCAAGCCCACTTACACACATACCTGGTACTATGTAAGCTACCCAGCTACCTAGCATATACCTCCGCCTAGCATACAACTGCATCACATAACACACATCAACGAAACAACGCTTTACCTTACCATGCTTGCCCTGCAGCGGGCGGTTTTTGTTTCTCGTCCTATACCTACATATGACTTACACTTTTACACCCCGGTCGTGGGCCGCCCGCGATTGGGGGTCTGCCCGAAGGACACGCCGTCGGGCCAAACACCCTTGCACATCTGCGACCTTGCAATCCCAGTTTGTTTGTTCGAGGTAGGGCAGCCATCGTCATCATCAGCAGCAAGGCCGAGTCTCCTCTTTCGTTGTCCCGCCTTGCCCTGCCGTACAAGGTATCTATGATATAGCACACCTATAACGCAGAATCTTACCTACCTGGTACATACGTTCGTCGTGTTACTGTTATCCCCCTCTTTTCTTTCCCTTTCCCCCTTACGTCCCACCCATCCAACCTAATGTACCCCACGTCGGGAACCGGCTCGACAAGGAGTCAGTTCCAGTAAGGTCTCCTTGGTACACCGAAACGGCCACGCAGTGGGCGGGCAAGCAAGACAAGCATATATGTATAGGTAGGGGGGTTGAAGAGGAGAAGCGGATAAAACCTGATGTATCAGAACTTAAATGGCGCGTGTCTTTGGGGGCTTAAAACAAAAATAAAAGAAAGCGGCCAACTCATGATGCATGATATCAATGTTTGCATATGTCGTCGTCCCGGGACTACTACGCTGTCCTGTCACCCTACTGGTAATGATGATGGTATTTTTGTGTGCTCTACCCTCGTTTCATTTCTGACTGTAAGTTATACGGTGGCTTTCTGCGTCCTATCAGCTCCCAAGACGTTGAGACACGTACCCGCGCGTTGGAAAGGTTGCGTCTTACATATAGCAGTCTCCTGTCTGGTTTCGGTCACTGCATGATGCGCCCGTATACCTTTCGGCTGGGTGAGGGTTGATAGTATGCCGCCTTCTTCGGCAGATGGGCCAGGTTAAATCCTGTTCGTGATGAGGAGGCCTCCACAACGTACATCACTCCTGCTGGGCGGCGGCAAGATCAGAGGAGAAAGAAGATGAAAGACATGTTACAAATGTAGTGGCGGTAACGGGCGAGATGGGGGTCAAGTTTCGATAAGCTGGGCCGATGAGATGAGACTCCTGAGAAAATGCCATTTGCAGAATATGACCTTTGCCTACTTTACCTGCCTGTTTCGCTTGTATGTGGGAGAGCATCATAAATTGCCAAGTGTAAAACTTCATCGGCGGGATCAGCATGAATATCAGCTGGATAAGTCCCGTGGAGATCGCTTTACCGACTCGCTGGGTAAGAGCGCCGAAAACAGCTTACCGCCCAGCCGCCACCGCCCCGGGTTTCTGCTCCAGAGACAGCAGAGACGCACGGCTGGTACAGTAAGGCGTTCCCGCGTACGCGGTAGGGATCCTTCGCCTCGCGTCTGCATGTTGCCGGATCCGAGAGAGAGTGAGCAGACGCCCTGCTGGCCCTGGCCCTGGCGACCGGTGTCCTGCATGCTGGGAGTCAGGACGGTCTTGGCTTGGACGGGTCCTGCCAATCAAGCGTCGGCGCAAGTAACGGTGAACTGCAAGCCAATCCAGCCTCAAAAGTTGCCAACGAGGCATGTAGTCCTTCCCGCAGGGTAGCACCCTATCTGTACCCGACCCCTCAGTATCTCGCACTTGGTTAGGCTAGCCAAGCCACTCCGGCAAGACTGAACCATTCGCTCGGGGCTGGTGATACGAACACGTACGTATTTCGTGCCCCTTGTGAAGAAAAGTTTCCTTCCCCTAAATCTCACGTGCTATTAATTATATATAAAAAAAAAAGAAAAAAATAATACTTAAGTATGTGTAAGGTTAGCAGGCTGTTGTATACAGTGTCGAACTAGGTCGATTGATCGTCCTGTTTAAGAGTGATAGAGGAAACTGATTCCTAACGAACAACACATGTGGCTTCTAGACATCGCTGGGTCTTCAAGGGTTATGATAAGCAAGGGTTATCATTGGTGATCCTTCGCAGCGGAGAGTGAGGCTGGCCCAAATTAGTCCTTGACACCGGCGTTTTTTTCCGCTTCTTTTCTCCTTTAGATCCGGATACAATCACGCCTGTGGTGTCTGACCCGATGCTCTGGTACACGCTAATGCATGGCTCACTAGACGTAAGACACATGATTACCTACGACGATGATGTTGGACGTTGATGGGTAAAAGTACATACCGATGTTGCAAAGAGGGTTAGCTCAAGTATGCCTAGCATCAACGTTTCCTAGCATGCCGTGATCGAGATCGTTGGCTGCGAGAAACGCGCCCTTGAACCGAAGTCCCGGAATTGCCGACATCAGCCGTGACCGACTACTAGACCCGACGCGACGGTATTATACATCGAGTATGATTCCAGAGGGGCGGACGCTATCCCAGCGGTGGGAAAAATTGCGTGCGTGCGTAGTACTGGATGTATGCACACATGAGCAGGAGGGCTACATAGGCTTTAACGGTGTGTGGGCCTGTCCCGACCATCCTGTCTGAAGGATCAGGGGTTACGGCTTAGCGTCGAACAGCGGATGGACCTATGCCACTCGTTTCGACAAGGAGTTTTTATTAGTAACGTGGACGCTGGGATGTCGATTTCAACCTTGAACCCGTCTTTACGAGCCGGCAACATACTATAGTCGAGCATCGTAGACAACCTCCCATTGCCCTTCCCGCGAGAGAACTCCGGATGCCCAGACATTACGCTGTGTAAGATAAGTGCCTCCTTTCGTGCTGAAGATATGGGGAATGGGGATACCCTCTGGCTGAGGGCAGCACAAGTACCCATCAAATCCCAGGGACACAGTATTGGTACCTCTGCACCTTACCGGCCACTTGGAGATCGCTGCCACCCCCCAATTCCTAGCGTCATCCCTCTAAGGCCATCTCCACCGCGACGGCCCGCTTGTTCTGGTCTTTTTGTAGTGTAGGTATCGTCCTCAATCCCATTAATAAGGGTGCAAGATACAATAAACACACCATGGCGGTCCCAAATATGCTGTGCAGTCATCGTCCTAACCAGACGAACTCGAAAATTGGAAAGACGGCCTTTGGGACGGTTGAGCAGCACCGTCGCTGATTCTTAGTCGACTTGTTAAATCTTAGCTCTCATCAGACCATAGCCGCAGTAGCGGTGTGGTGAAGCCATACTAAATAGAGCAAATCCCGTAATCTATTCACCGTCCGGGTGGTCGCACACAAGGAGTCGTGGGTAATAGTAGGCACCACGATCGTCACCCAATATTGTCGTCCCAAGACCCGGGTGAGCCTGCTTCCCCTCGTGCATATGTACTAATACCAGATGGACGCAAATGATCCGACCTAGTCACTTTTGCGAACAAGTTACTGTGAAAATGCCACCATTCGACCGCTCCAACCTTGTCGTCATGGTGGCCCGCTACCTACGTGGAATCTGTCCTTGACTGACCACATCCACAACCCGAAGTTAATTAACAAAAACAGAAAGGTCGTCAGCAAGTAATAAAATTCCTTTTGGAGTGGGGCTGCATCCGCTGTGCTTACCAAAGACCTTGGTGTTATCTTGTTCCCTTTAGCGGCCCATTAAGGGTCTAGAAAATTACCCTTGTAGGATAATTTTGTGGAAAGGAAGGCTTGAGAATCCTAGAACGTAGCTGGGGCCATGGACTGCTTAGGGGAGGTACCCGTTTGGATGTGGCTGTCCATCCTGTATGTGCTCGAATATAGGGGCACATGGGAATAAAGCCACAGCCGCTCCAGGAGCCCGGGTCCTGGAAACTCCCCTGACGACCTGCCCTGCGGGATTTCGCCGGTCTCTCTTAAAACCAAGCTAAAAATGTTTAGAGGCAGATGCCTTTCCTGTCCGCAGAGGAGCTTGTCTGGCTGGCTCATCATGTTCCATTGCCGCTGTCGAATCCCATCCAGACGCTCCTCGGGTTGTCTGAACTTCTCCGCGTAACGCGGCTGTCCCGTTCAAAGTTCCAAACCCATGGCCCTGGCCGCTTCCACAGGCCGGATGCCCCTGAGAGCAACACAAGGCACAGCACGGTAGCCTGTCAGCAACTTTGAAAGAAGGGGTAGCTAGAGTATCGAAAGAGTGCCGAACCAGTACGATTGATCACAAGCATACGTTGACTCCCATACGTGGCTGCTTAATCCCACCCAGCCAGATATAAGACCTCATGTGCTATATGTCATTCAATGCAATGTAAACCCTCTGCAGCACCCATTTCAGATAGCCATTGGGCCGAGTACTTGCCAAGCACATGAAGCAAGAGCAAGTTTGGGCAGCAATGTGCCATCAATTCGACAGACAATGCAGAAGCAGAGACGGGAGCTAGTGCGGGTGCATTGGGTCGTGAAGCGATATAGAGAGGAACGAACAGGCTTAGGAGCTTCGAGATGCCTGTTCTTATGCTTCTGCCATCTATAGCTGACCGGATTTGAACAGGAAGGTCTGATGCAGCATAGGGAGTAACCGTAGTACCTAGGATCGGCGAACAGCAGCTCGTGGGGTGCAAGCTGTGTTCGTGTGACCAATGTGGTTGTTTCCACCGGGCCATTGGCTCCACACACGCCTAAACAGCTTTATTATTTTTGCAATATACCACTTGCCACTAACGGTCCCATGTGCCTAGGGGAAGAGGGATCAGACGGCCTCCTCGTCGAGAAGTAGGTGGGCGTCGATGGCGTCGAAAACCCAAACCGAGAATGCCGGATATGTTAAAAGCCGTCATTCAGAAGTCTACGGCCCTTCCCCTTCATAAACACACGTCAATTCGAATTCCGCAGCTTGCCTCCTACGAAGCAGCCTCTCCATAATCTTGGCCCAGATACCTTGCTTAGCTTTTTTTTCTTGAGGAGCCCGCGTTATCATAATAAAATGACTGGGTAGATATGCCTTTTGCATCAGCCAAATGTTTCTGCTCACTAAAATGTCGACAGGCACGCCGATACCGAGGAGCTCACCGACGAAGTGCGCGAAACATTCACCCACCACAACAGAACGTATCAGCGCTCCTGTGTAGACCGCAAGATATATTTCGTTCCAGTTGACGAGGTCTGCCGCCGTTTAAAAATTACTCTTTTTTCGAGACCGGCCTAGAAACTGATGTCGACATACTCCTCGTAGGATGAGACCATTCGTTTACGCCTCCAGCACGACGTCTTGAACATGACGTTTGACGGCAGAACCATCTTCCCCCCCATGGGAGTACTCAGGAGAGTACTCGACTGTGGCTTCGGGACGGGATTATGGGCGTTTCAAATAGCCTGGGAGCATCCTAGGTGCGAGGCATGTATAGCTTTGGTTCCTCGGGCTTGTTCCTCTTCACAATTACCGAATACCCAGGAACAATCTTTCTGAGGGTAGTCTCCTTTGATCCTCGCGAATTTCACGCGAAAAGGTGCCCTAGCACTCCTAGCGGTCTGACAGGACTGTTTTGTTGCGGGCTCGTCTGCCCCTGACAGCGGTCCGGAAGCCAGATAGCTGCTGCAGCTAGGGCATCTGGATTGCAAGAAGACATATTCGGTGAGCTCGGTGCTGGTAAATAGCATGCAGAAGGAGTCGGTCGCACTTTCGAAAGCTTCCCTTTGCTAACTTGGTAATGTTTAGGTCATTGGCATCGACGTGAGCCCCCATCATTACAATCCCGAGGAGAGCGTCGAGAATCTTTACCTCAATGTCGATAACCTCAATATGCCGTAAGAACCGAAATTGCCCGGTTGTTAGAGCAGAAACTCAACGCGTCTTGTTCCAGGCTTCAATTCCATTCCAACCATTTCGACCTGATCAATAGCAGGCTGCTAGCGGGAGGCATCGACCGCAACCGATGGCACGGATACATGCGAGATATCCTCCGATGCCTGCGCGGGAACGGGTGGTGCCAGATGGTGGAAATCGACTTTACTGCCCAGTCAGACAACGGTACTATAACGGATGGTAAGCCTGATAGATGCCCGCACCAAATTGAAAGGCGACCATGCTAACAGTAGACTTCTAATAGGCCACGCGCTTCGTCAATGGTCGGATAAGTACCGTCAGGCAATGTCGCAGTTCAAAAACCCCGAGGCGCCGCGACGACTTGCTCATTGGATGAGGCATGCCGGGTTTACTGACGTCGAGGAGCGAAGTATGTGATCGAGAGCTTATTACCCCCTAGTTCAGCCCACCACGGGAATTAGGCCCGGCCCGTTCGACTCGCGTCCGGAGCGGGCCTCTTGGATCATTGATTAGTTCCTCCCGAGTCATAGAAAGAACAACGACTAATTTTCGGGGTCTGTTAGTGCTTCCTCTGCCAATGTGCGGTTGGTCTGATAGTATGTGCTACCCCTTATACTACTGGCGTTTTGACCCTAATTCGGTAGCACAGGTCAGAGAGAATTTGATATCGGGGTAGCAAATCAAGAAAACGTTCGGCTATTGCTTGGGTCTTTGGCCTTGTACCCGTTCACGGAGCTACTGGGGTACGTCCGATATCCTATTGATCTAGGATAGCCCTGTTTGGAACAGAGCTGACATTCGCTATCATTTGGTAGCATGTCGATTACAGAATTCCATGTCTTGGTAGCACAGGCAAGGGCAGAGGCCAGCAACCCTGCGCTTAAGGTAAGGTCCCGAGACAGTCCCTGAACTCGGACGTCCGCCGTTGGACTATATGTAATGCTAATGAATATTGCAATACGACAGCCATATTTTCGATTGTGAGCCTTTCTCTTTCCCCTGAGCTCGACGAAACGATGGTTCTGCCATGCTGACATAGCCTTTCAAGGTACGTTTGCGTCGGTAGGAAACCGAGGCGCTGAGGCCATTGGGCGCTTGCTTTGGACGATTCTTACGGAGGGGAACCTTGTCTGCGTTGGAGAACAAGGCAATGGGGATGTGGACGGCAAAAGGCAGACGTGGGATGAAAGTGTTTAGGTCGACATCGTATCGCTCGATGGCTCGAATTTCCTAAAAAAGAGAGACGTGGGGGATTATTGCATAGAGACAGACGATTGTAGGTGTGCCCAATGGGATTTCGCTATGACGTTGTCCGCGCTGCTTTTCCCGGGACAGGGACTAGACATCTCTCTTTCGCACTCTGTATGCTGGACAATCCGCGGATAGCGAGATAACTAGCATTTATAGATATGCTATTACCACAGACTCGGCTCGCAATTTGATCTGAAAGGGATTCTTCCGGCTGCTCACATTTAACCAGAAAGGGTTTCGGGCAGGAGTAGCATGGGCCACGGTGATGACGATGTTGGCCGAGAAGGTGACGGGGATGGAGTCGAAGATGGGCAGGAGGGAATGAAGACAGAGAGGGGCTAAGGGGATGGAGAGTTGGGACAGTAAGGAAATGGTAAAAGGACATGTGGAAGGTGTGGTCAGCTTAAGGTTTGCAGCCAAAAATGAAGCAACAAATCAAGGACTGCCATCTGCTCCTTCTACCAGAGTCTCGGGTCCAACATGTCCAACTCTGAACTAGTCGGGTCGAGACTGTCTCAACCCAACCCGAACAACCACAGAACATGAAGAAAAAACCGCCCACACTATGGCAATGGCACTCCTGGTAATGGCACGCACATGGCATACTCCACGCACACACCAACGAAACCACGCATACTCCACGCAGCCTACGGGGAATATACAAACGGAATACATCCCCAAACCCCATACCTATACCCATACACATACCCATACCCATACCCATACCCACGGTTACCCACGCGAGGTCCAACTTCGAACACATGAACACATGTCGTTTTTTATTCATACTTTAGGGTATATGGCGTATAACGGTACAGTCGGCTACGTAGTACCCAAGCAACAGGACCCCCAAGTAACCAATCTTACTGGCCAGCACCGAGTAAATACGCCCCCGTCCAAGTAACGGGTATGGAAAAAATTGCGGGCGGCTAGAGCCGCTGTCAACGGCTTCTCCTCTTTCCCTTTCTCTTTCGCCTTCGCCATCGCCATCGCAATCCCGCATGGCCCATTGCCGTCCTTGGTCAACCCACCTCAGGTCATGGGCGGACCAGCGTTGCTAAATGACCCAACGAACCCAGTGGGCCAAATACGGCCCAAACCCGCCAGCCCCGGTCGACGCTCGTTTCCAAATTTCTAAAATGCCGTGTTCTAGACTCTTTATCCTCTTGGGTACTGTTACCGTTACCTTACTTACCTGGTAGCTTTGCCTATTGCCATGTTACCTGGAGAAAAGGGGCAAAACTGCCAGCAGAGACTAGAGTCATGTCAATTTTTTTTTCTCTTCCTACTCACGACGTTGCACCGGCCGAGGACAGCCTTGCTTCTTTTGCTGGTAGGAATATAAACCTAGCCGGGCCAGTCGCTTGAAAAAAAGCGCCGGCTCGGTCTTGTTTTAACATAGGTATATTGAAGTTACCTCAACCCTCCTTGTGCTACCCCAATTCTCTCCGCCTGTGATTGATCGTGTGAGTGCAAAGAGATGGCCTGCCAAGTCACAGAGCAACGGCTGGGCCGTAACTTGTACGTGATGGCCGATGACTGATGGTTAAAGGCAGTGGGGACGCTCCATGAGCCCGTGTGTCCGCGGATGTAGAACGACCATCCCGACCCATGCGAGCCCTTCCTACGCGATAGTTCATCTCGCTGCCATTACCCGTCAGGTGACATTCACCAGATCCTTTGCTATCTAATATGAATCTGATGCATGTAATGTCTCCTTGAAACAGTGACGAGAGCTTGGGAGTTGGATGTTGTGCCTAAACACAACCAATGAACCCGACCGTCGATCATAGCAGCAGTTTGCTATCGAACATGGGGAGGGATCGACAAAGCACGCACGGCCTAGGCTCAACTCTTTTTTTTCCTCTTTGGCATGTGTCTGTCATACCCGTTTTTTTAAAGGGTCCGTCATATCACCTACTGGTCCGTCATATTAACCTCATAAGAGCTCTTACCTGATATAGCAAATGATAGGTTAGGGGTTAGTGTACATAGTATGGTCGCAGGACAGCAGGGGTAACGTAAGGCAATGCAGCAGAGGTGCAGCAAGACGCTGGATTGGGAAAGCCTTTAACTGTATAACGCCAGGTAGCAGGGTAGTCAGATATCAGATATCGTTATAAGGTGACATTTCCTTACCATGGGTATAATGAGCCAATGGGGAGCGGTCCCAAAACTTCATTAGCTTCCTCGTCACTGACCAACCGGCGACGATCGTGATATCCAGGGACCAGACTTTTTTTTTTTTTTTTTTTTTTTGACGCGGGGGGCCAAGCCACAATTCCAGACTTCGAGTCATTTTTACCTTGCAGCTCTGCGCTTGGACGCTGTCAAAGCTTGTCAGGCTCGACCGAACCGGAATTGCCTCACCGTACCGAATTTCCAGTTCGATTGGCACCAGCTCGGCCTAACTTATTTCTCCCCGGACCCAGAATCTCCATACAAGACCCAGGACCCCTTCGACCATCATACCTACCTCATATACACGACGGCCATTGGGAACTTGGTTTAATTACCTACAACTTCATCCACCATGGCTACCCTGGGAGCTTCCAGCCGAGCCGCACGGCGTCTGCGCTTCGCAACATCAACACCGACGCCGCTGAGCCGGATATGCGCGCGGTTCTACTCGAGCGAGGCGCCCCCGCCCCCGCTGCTACAGAAGATTAAGGCTGACCTTAAGACGGCGAGTACGTCATTCTGAAACATTGGTCCCCCTGAATCATGACACACCTTGCTAGAAAAGTAGGAAACAAGTGAAAAAGATGCAAGGAAAGAGATTAAGAGCAAGAAGAATAGACACACCACCGCTGACCTGAACCTCCCCAATCCCTAGTGCGTGCCAAAGACGCCACCCGTCTCACCGCGATCCGCTCCATCCTCGCCGCCACCCTCAACGCCTCCAAGACCGCCTCCCCGATCGCGACCGACGCGCAGCTGGTCGCGCTCCTGCGGAAGACGCAGCGCGCGTCCGCGCACGCGACATCCGAGTTTGCGGCCGCGGGCCGACAGGACCTCGCCGACAAGGAGCAGGCGCAGATCGACATCCTAGAAGAGTACGCGGCGGGCAGCGGGGTCGAGGAGGTCGGCGAGGACCGGCTGCGGGTCATCGTTACGGAGGTCGTGACGAGCGAGGCGGGCCAAGGAGGAAAGCCGCGCATGGGCGACGTCATGAAGAAATTGCTGGCGCCCGGGGGTCCGCTCGAGGGGAAGGACGTCGAGAAGGAGATGCTGGCGAGGGTTGTGAAGGAGGTGACTGGGACGAACTGAATTGGGCCTACTTTGGGTAAGATAAGATAGATGATACCTGCCCAAACCGTGGAGTTACCTAGGCCCGTCACACCCAGGTTTCAGTTTCAGCAGTGTCCGCAAAATGGGGGAAGCTGACTGGGATACTGACATGTGTGTATGGGACATGTATAAGAAGATACGTGTTGTAAAAAGGGCGCCGCTTACCAAAAGTTCTACATAGTGAGGGACGCGTTGGCGGCAAGCATACCTAAAGCATTGGGCATGAACCGGCGCATAAAAAGTCATATAGAGACTACATACATCTTCACTCTGGCAGATATCCAAAAATCTAGCATATGCATTCTGGTTTCGATGCCACACCTACATACCTACGTGACAGGTCAGGCGTATGTGCCCTGCACCGATCCCATCGTCTATGCCATGTTGTCCAATCTGACTAAGGTAGCCCGCAGAGGCGGTGAAGTATAGCGAGGCGATCATTGCGAGTTGAAAATCTACCTACACTTCATCAAGGAATCTGTTCGCGGACAAAGACGAGGCTAACGAGGGAATAATAATACCTAGGTAAGGTAGCAGTCAAGAAAAAGCACCACAAATTGTTGGACTGGGTGAAACCTCGGTTCGAAGCTCGTAGTATGACGAGTCAGATTTACCGGCTTATTCATACCTAGAGTAGTAATATCAAGGTATCTACTATTTCTCTGACAGCTCACAGATCTGCCGTATACCAATAGGCAGGTTTGCATCTTTTGCTTTGCTTTTTCTCTTCGTCGTCTTACCTCACCTGAACGCCTGCTGTCCATGAGTTTATTTCAAGCTCAACCCTAAAGACACTCCCCTCTCTTCTTGCCCCTGCCTTGCTCTCAATGCATCATGCGAGAAACGAAAACACGTACAGATTTGATGTGGAGAACCCCACGCAGGAAGGATATGGAACCTCACGCGGCGAGATTCTCCTCGTTCCGAGGACCTGCGTCGTACTCGGTCCCCTGGTTTGCGGTGGCCAGCCTCGCGCACAGGCTCAGCAGGACCACCGTCTCCGTCGCCGCGTAGTGGTTGAGCGCGTCCAGCAGGATCTGCAGGTGCCGGCTGAAGTTGCGCTCCCAGCCCCCGATGAGGTCGAACAGGTTGGTGATGCGCGCCTCCTCGTCGTGCAGCTGGCTGACCCCTCCGCCGCTGTCGTTATGCGACTTCTGGTGGTGCGACTTGACGGCCTGGTACCGCTTCCACTCCTTGTCCGTCATGTTGGGCGGCTGTACAGGGCCGATCAGGTCGGGGTCCGACTTTTCGAGCTCGCGCGACAGCCAGTTCATGTGGGCCGCGAATGCGACGCACGTCTGCATTAGCTTCGAGTGGATCTGAGATGTAATGTATATGCGTGAGCACATGCGCTATTACCGCAATAATCGTAAACAAAAGGAAAGAAGAAAAAACCGTAAAACACTCACCCGAATAAGCTTGCCATTGGTGAGCATGCAACCCTTGAGGCAAGTATCCAAGAAATCCACATGATCCTGCATCAGCTCGTCGACTGTTCTATCCGGCTTACCCGAGCCGTCCAAACTGCCGTCTTTGGCCTTGAGCCTCGACATTAGGGACTGCCAGTTCGGCTCGATGACTTCTAGAGTGCAAAAGTAGAGTAACTGTTGGACGAACACTATCATTCGAGCCCTCAGAGTCCATACTCGCCTCTTCCAAATCTCAACACGTCTCATCGACGATTTATGACACCAGACAACCCCCGTATTGTGAGTCTGCCACGTAGTTGTCAACTGCAACTCTAAATACCTCAGCGAGAGTAGATATCGGAACAGCGCTTGGTATCTCCATACTGTCCTTCGACTGATGACTAACGATACGGGGAACGGGACTGTATAGTCTAGCTGTAGTGAAGTGAAACCGACTGCGTTCTTATCCACTTCGGTAGGTTGATTCGTTAAAGCCGCCAACGTCTCGCCTTGCTCCATACCGGTAATATTGACAACGCGTTGCAACATTTTAATAAGGCTGACTTCGTTCATCTCAATATGAACATCCTCTTTGAACGGGTCTAGGGACACGATGCTTCCTGGTTGTCGTAGTACGAGATCGAGTAGCGACTGCAGCTTGACGGTGTTAACTGACTTAACTGGCTTGCGCAACTCTGACGCACTAAGTTCCATAAAATAAGTGAAATAGTCAGATGGGTCGAGAAAAAAATAATGCTTCAGTGACTGTAACCTCGCCGGAAGGGCATGTGTGGTTAGCAGTAACTTCATCAGCGATTCGTTCGCGTGGGCATAAGCGTTGTTGACGTTGTCGAGGAATCGCGGATCGTCGAAGGACTTGGGTACGTCTTGAACGACCTTGCTAACATCAACTCCTCCGCATTCTCGAACGACGTTTAGATACTTCCCGGCTAGGAGAACTTTGTCTTTGACGCCTTGCAGCTGTGAAGGTATATCGTCCTTTCTAATAGTATATCTCCTTCCCCAGTAGTCGTCGATATAGTCCTGCTCCAAAGTACTGCGTCCGATACTCTTTTGCTCTCTAATGAGAAACTCGCCATGGGGATCTCTGATCTCGCCGTGATGCATCCACTCATTCAACATTGCTGTGTAGGGCCGACTCGCATCGCGGAGTAGAGAGGTCAGCAGCGATCTGGCAGCAGGATCTCCAGACATCGTCTCTAATTTTTTGGTGATCAGGCCAATGGCCACGCCGCCCTTACAGATCTTCTTTCCGGTCATATTCCCCGGCATGAGGTCCCCGCCTCTCTTTAAGTTCTCAAGGACTTTCTCAATATCGTCGGGGTCGGAGTCTTCCTCACTCTCGACATCTAGAAGCGCGTTTTTCTTGAGAAATTCGTGCGCTAGTGAGTAAAGCTGGAGCATCATTTGACTTGTAGGGAGAGTATGAACATTGAGGAGGTGTAATGTGAAGGTCTCGTTAGTTAGGAATTGTGTCTCCAGCTGAGCGATCATTACTAGATAATCTTGTAACAGCTTTCTGATAGCGGCGCACAAGGCATGGTTGACAGCCCCAAACTCTTCTCTACTCTGTACGTCGACAAATGTTTCCAGAGCTAAGTAATGGGTCGCCATCTTTAACATCGACATTGTCAAGTCCTGTAGACTCGGGTCGAGACCCGGCTGTATCTTAAAATCAGGGCCCGTCAATCGATCTCTTTCTTCGTTGGGGTCGTACGAGTAGGCATATCGAATATACTGTCCCTCATAGCCCATGAATACAAATAGTAGATCCTCAATCATAGCTGCCTCCTGGGCTTCTAAGGACAACTCGTGCAGAGGCTGCGGCTGTAGTGATTGTGGCGCATCTGACGCTGAAGGGGGTATCGAAACACGAATCGCAAGGGGCGCAGTGGTATGTGGTGTTAAACTAACTATAGGGTCCCATGTTGCTGTGATGATTGCTGTATGTTAGTATGAGCTCCCTTGAGATTACGATATGCTGCTTGGACGTACCAGGCGGCGCGTCAGGCTTTACATCCTTCGCCTTTGCCTCCGACTGACGAGACTTGGTAAGTTCTTTCGCTCTCCATTTCTCTGGCGGAGGCGCATCTTTAGAACGTCGCTCGGGACTCTTGGTCCGCGTAATCAACTTCTCCTTGGTGGTGACAGTTACGCGCTCGGTCCTTCGTTCTTCGGTACTCCTGCTGGCGGGTCGCGGGTTGCCCGATGCGGTTCGCTTATGTGCAGGATTGGTGAACGACGACTGCGGTGATCGCGTACTTCGCTGCTCATGCTGGGATCCTCTAGAACTGTGGCCCTGAGCGCGGGGTCGCTGGTTGGTATCATCGGTGGTGCCGTTGCGCGTGTCTGAATTGGAGACCCTAGAAGACATGTTCACAAGACGGCGACATCGGGAACTGCTTTATGTCACGACAGCATGGGTTGTTTCGATTCAATGGATTTATTTGTGTTGAGTTGAGCTACTGAATTGTATCTGGGATCTAGGGGACGGTAGCGCTGTAGGTGGGAGGTTTAAAGTGCAATTGGGCTTTATCGATTAGGCCGATGCTGTTGGCCAAGTCGCGTCGAGTCAGGCGCGTTTTGTACCTCTGAGCGCAATTACTTCGGTAAATACTTCGTACCTGGCCTGCTGGCCAGCTGGCTTGCTTCGTCTTATCGATAGGTACTAGCTCCTGGTCAAAGCTCAAGTAGATCCCTGCTCGGACGACCCCGGTTAGTGCAACCACCCCCCGAAGCTTCGTAAACGGTGTAGCAGCCTTGAGCTTCAGAGCTGTTACCGAATAACCATTCATCATTCAACCTTCCACTCCCACCCTCAACGTCGCCAGCAACCGAAACGACCATAAACGACGTACATTTTCGCGGACCACAAACACCCATACACCACAATCTCTGTACAAGTTCCCCCTAAAATACCGGCAATATGTTTATGGCAAGATCTGAATATGGTAAGCACTCATCTCTTAACGTCTTGTCCCCCATCCAAGCTCTCTGAAAGCTAACCGTAAGACAGACCGGGGCATCAAGTATGAGCCTCCCTCGATCTCCCCTCCGTTGATGACGACGAACTAACCCAGCGCTCGCAGCACCTTCTCCCCGGAGGGCCGTCTCTTCCAGGTCGAATACTCGCTCGAGGCCATCAAGCTGGGCTCGACGGCCATCGGCGTGGCGACGTCGGAGGGCGTGGTGCTGGGCGTCGAGAAGCGCGTGACGTCGACGCTGCTAGAGACCTCGTCGGTTGAGAAGATCGTCGAGATCGACCGCCACGTCGGGTGCGCCATGTCCGGGCTGCAGGCCGACGCCCGCAGCATGGTCGAGCACGCCCGTGTCGAGTGCCAGAGCCACGCGTTCAACTACAACGAGGACCTGCGCGTCGAGAGCTGCACCCAGGCCATCTGTGACCTGGCCCTGCGCTTCGGCGAGAGCGCCGAGGGCGAGGAGAGCATCATGAGCCGCCCCTTCGGCGTCGCCCTGCTCATCGCCGGTTACGACGAGGACGGCCCTCAGCTCTTCCACGCCGAGCCCAGCGGCACCTTCTACCGCTACGACGCCAAGGCCATCGGCTCCGGTAGCGAGGGCGCCCAGGCCGAGCTCCAGAACGAGTATCACAAGGTGAGAAACAGCAAAGAGCGATCCAGGTGGATTATACTTGTTAATGACATTGACTGACCCAATATATGATATGTAGTCCCTTACGATCGAAGATGCCGAGACACTGGTCCTCAAGACGTTGAAGCAGGTGATGGAGGAGAAACTAGACTCCAAGAATGTGCAGCTCGCCAGCGTGACCAAGAAGCTGGGTTTCAGGATATACACGGATGACGAGATGGCCAAGGTTGTAGAAAGACTACCGGCAAATTAAATGCGCAGTCACATCACGAGGTCATGATATGAAACCGTGTGGCAACAAAAAAAAAAAAAAAAAGAGAAAAAACACAGTTAGATCAAGGCGTAGAACTAAGAGACTTCTACTCTACTAAACTTGATGGGGTACTCTAAGTAGAATCATCACAAAGTTTAATGTACCATTCTACCTATACTAACCACCAACACTTGGCCGAATCTGTTTTCTGAATTTTCTCTTTACGTCTGTGCACCTTACACCGAGTCTCTTATCTTCCTGATCCGTAATATCGTCTGTAGATCTCTCGTTAAAATTGCCCTGTGTTCTCTTCTGCAGGAGAAGCTACATACGAGTTCTAAAGCGACGCCGTGCCTAGACTAGAAGAGTTATGCCAAGATAAAGACGCCCCTCTACACAGGACCTATACGACGTGACGCCTATAGAGGTTAGGATAGTCTAATGGTAAGGACGCCGGAGTCTCCATTCAAAAATAATAAGTGAATTGAGACAAGCACGGTAGATTAGGTTCGCATACGCCCTATCTGTGCCTTTCTACCAGAGATGCCAGCTCGAATCTGGCTACTAGCAATTCTTTTAGCTCTTTTACTTTTCTCATTTTCATCTTCTTGGATCTCTTGTATTAATAATTCATTACCGACTTTTCTCTATCTCTCTTCTATACTTTTCCCTCATCTCATACATGCCCCCCCCCCCCTTCATATATCCCTTACTTTATCATCACCCACATCAATACCTAAACCTAACCCAGGCAGGTTCATCTCTCCATTCACAACATAGCCCCATCACGTACCTAGCCCCTTACCAACGCCTACCTCCCCTCATTTAGCCTCTAACTCACCAGCCTCCAGATCCAACTTCTCCAGGTCCTGCTCCAACGCCAGCAAGCCCATCGCGTAGTACGCCTTCTCGGCCTTGGCAAGCACGATCTTAGACCCGTCGTCCTCGACCTCCTGGATGAGGCGGTCGAGGCGTCGCGCGTTGACCCAGACGGATCCCGGGGGGTCGACGACGCCGTACGGGCCCGCGGACCGCGTGTACGGCGGGCCCCGGCCCAGCTCCGCGGCTTTGGTCCACGACGTCTCGCACCCGACCGCGATCTGCCGCGCCGACTGCCACCCCGTCAGCCGCGCGATGTCGTGGAGACGCCGGATCAGCCACTGCCGCTGGGGGTCGTCGCGGTACTACCGGTCGTTATTAGTCTTTCTGTTACCAAGAGGGGGGAGTATTTAGTTGGAAAGGAGTTTGGAACAACGATCCGACTTACCTGGATCCCCGCCACAAACAGCGGAAAGCAGCACTCGATAAGCGCGGCCGCCATCAGCGTCGTGACGTTCGTCAGCTTCGCGATGTTCTCCTCGAGCCCGGCCGCGATGCGCCCGACCTCCAAACAATAGCCCGCCGTGTTCCGGGCCGAGAGGCCGGCGGCCACCATGGCGATGGGCGGCATGGCCGGGTGCGCGCGGTGCAGGACGATGAGCCCCATGTAGTAGTTCATCCAGATGCCCGCGATGGAGTACGTGCGGTAGTGGGCGGCGAGGCCGAAGGGGGTCGGCCGCGCCGGGTGCACGTCGATGCCCAGGGGCTCGAACTGCGCGCCGAACTGGCTCCGGAGCGTCTCGAACGCCCGCCGGATGCCCTCCCACTCGCGGTGCGCCGCCGCCGTGCTGGCGTCCAGGTCTGTGTCCCCCGGCATTTCGTTGTCGTCGTGGTCGTCGGGCCTTGCCGGCACTGGTGGTGGCTCGTCCCGCGGCGGCGTGAAGCCCCGCGGGTAGACGAACTTCTCTGGGTGCCGCGGCACCATCCCCGGGAACATGCCCGGCGAGGCCCCGCGGCCCGGGTTCGCCTTGAATACGGCGCGCTTCCGGCTCAGGTCCCGCGACGCGAAGTCCGACAGGCGCCCCAGCAGGAGCATCAGGTGGTCGTACGTGCCGTAGCTGCGGGTTGTGCGTGTTAGTGCGTCACTCTATGAGTAGTGGGAAGGAAGGCGTAGACTAACATAGCGTCGAGTTGTCCCACTGGTGCTCTCGGCGGACATTGGGTCCATACGTTATACTCCAGACTTATTCATGTCAGCACGGCCATTTTCGTATTTCTTGTGTCCAAAGAGGAGGAGAGGGGCACAGCATGTTAGTGTGGACTTACAACAACCGGGTTCCCCCCAAGATGCTCTGGTACACATCCATCTTGCAGTACCACCAGAACAGGTCGGTCAGCTGCTCATATCTCTCCATGTCCTTCGACGTGTAGGTATAACTCGATCTACGAGGCCTGCCCTGCGCCTCGGGCACCATCCCCAATTCCTCGTACGAGAGATCCCTACCGGTGATGGCGCTCAGCAGCTGCACGTTGATCTGGTCCCAGTCCTTGTGCAGGGGACCCGACTCCTCGTGCGGCAAGAACATATCGAAGGGGTCTATCGCGGAGTTCTGCATGTCCTCCAGTCTCTTCCGCATCTTGATCGCCATCATATCGCGCGTCATCTGCGCGAACGGGATCTCCTTGATGATCAGACGCGCCCCGAACAGGTGTCTGCTCCACTTGTCGTGGTCGGAGCTCCACACCTCGTAGAACGCCAGCATGAGCGTCGCGGCCAGATTCGAGGGTTGCGCGCGCCTATAAGGACGGCCGACATTCCCGGCGATCCTCCTCAAAGCTATGTGATAGTGTTTCAGAGACACCGTCGGTGGTACCTGCTGCAGTTTCGCGATCTGGAGGCTTGCGATGGCGAGGATTGCGTGGAGGAGAGCGGGGTGTTTGAATGACTGAATCGGGAACGTGTCTGGGCAGGTTAGCACGCTGGGATCGTCACGAGACGGCGGGGGATTAACATACAAGTCCAGATGTTCTGACGGACCTTCGGTATAGCCTGCCCCCCATAGCGTGGTGACGGGTCTTGCTGGGGATGTCTCTCGTATAATGATATACTGGGCCCCGTCACGTTCACAAAGTGCCAGAATACCGCCGCTATCTGCGGGTCGTTCAGAGGCGAATTGCTGACTGAAGGCTCGTACGTCGCCAGGAGACTCTCGGGCGCAAAGGCCGAAAATGTCCTCGTCTCTGTTCCGAACATGTCAAGGGGCTGGTTGATCCTCTGGAACGCAGCCAACCCGTGCTCGTTGAATTCCATCTCCCCATGCTGCTCCCCAATCTGCGTGTCATCATCATACTCATACATGTACTCATCTTCCGAGGCCAGGAATTCGAATTCTTCAATTGACGGTACTGTGTCCTGTACGGGTTCCTCGGGCATAGCAGGGGCCTTGCCTTTGTCGAATTGAGCATGGACTAGCTGGTGTAGCAGTGGTTGTTGCTGCTGAGCAGGGGAGATACTTGGGGTAAAGTCCTCGGAAGCGAGAGGCGTGAACTGGTTGAAATCCGGAGACGTGTTCTGCCTCCATTGATGCTGCGGGTGCGAGAAGGCATCGGCGGTAGTTGGCGGAAAGAAGGTAAACTTGGATGGCGCGGGTGGCGATACGAATCCATTGGGATCGTTGAAGTTCAGAGGAGGCGAAGTGGTCTGCCCAGCTTGGCCAGCATAGAAATGGGCTCCGGGCTGGTGATAACCCAGCGGCGGAGGCTTCGGTGCGATGAACTGTAGGGCCTGCGACGAAGACTTCTGCGCCGCCGTGAGCTCTCTCACTAGCGTGGGAGGCGGCGCCGAGTATTGGATTGGGTTGGGGCCAAAAGGATTGCTGGAGTATGCGCTGAGGGGATCCTTGAATATGACCCTTTGATGGTAGCCTTCGCATTGTCGCTTCGACTTCAGGCAGTTGTTACATGTTGGTCTTCCCTCATCACACTTTATTCGGCGCTTTCGACATGCTTAACGATAGTTAGCGCCTGTCACCTTACGAGAGCTGGTCAATTGGAAAAAGGTATTGAAGGTGAAGCTACGTACTCAGGCAGCCCGTCTTGGTGCGCTTTCGGACAACCGCCTTTTTGGGCGCCGATCTCTCGTCTTCCTTCTCTCCCGTCGGTGACTGCTCTGGTGGAGAGTCGGGAGAGCCATCTCTCATGGCATGGTCTGTAGGATCCATCCCAGCAATCCGGTAAGTTTCGTCTAATCCAATTGTTTATGGGAGGTGTGAATAATCGTCTCTGCGGTCTAACCGTTTCAAATATCACTTTCACATGGCATTCAGACGAAAGGCCCGATTCGGGGCTAAGAGGGCGTAACGACTACAGAGTGGCGCCGAACATCTCGGGACTTGGTCTCTGGGCTCTGGGGTAGGTGGGTAGCTGGCCTCGAACACGAGAGTGAGGCTACTTGGACCCCAACGTCCTAGTTTATCTGGAGCTGGGTTCGGGAAGAGAATTGATAGTATGGTATAGCATCCGCGGATCCGAGTGGCTAGTAGGATAGGATGTTCAAGACATAGGAAATGGACAACGGGAAACACGCGTAAAGATAAATGACACCGTCTCCTCCCATATAGCTTATATCGTCCCGTGAAACAGCCAGTGTAACGACTTGGAATCCGGCCGTGATTGCAGCAGCGAGCAATTACAGGAGATCAACGTCCATAGGTAGGACGAGGTGCGACGTGGGAAATTCGAACTGTAGATGACATTGTCTGGACCTAGGCCCTAGGCCCTCCAAGGGAGGGAGGCATTTCAAGAGCTGCAATATGTAGGTTAGATGGTTGCACGCAGGCACGGAACGCCGCTAAATGCAGGGTATCCATGATCCGTGGGATCGTTCTATGGGGTTTCTACGGGTTCTATGATGGGGGTTCTATACTGGTAACGGGAGGAGGGTAGGAATGGTGGGGTGATCCCCTGATTCCAGCAAGAGGGAACCCTAGCGCCTCTGGCACTCAGCGAGGCTGGGCAAATCTGTAAATCCACACGATCCCTGAATGCTGCGGTGCCATTGGGGGTTATTTCAGCTAGCTGAGTGATTATATGGAGCGATCCAGGCCCGGCTTCGAGCTACAGATCCATCGCTCTTAAAAAGCCGACAGCCATCCACAAGCTTGGAAAAAAAAAAAAAATAACAAAAAATAGGCCAGAGGCTCACCTACCGGCAAGTTTGGGGGGCGAGCGGTGAATATGCAAGCCGTCACCATACATGCCCATACATGACAAGTGACAGGGAATAATACCCATCAACTGACCAATCACTTGCATGGAAGATACAAACGAGTAACGTTCCTATCTTATTTGGGACCAGGGCCTCCGAGCAGCTAAGGCGGAGGAAAATCACCACTGGAGGCGTCGTCACTACATAGTACGCAAGAGTACGGGGATGCGCAGCATGATAGACAGGAAATGAATGAAAAGGCAGGATGCGACAGCGGCCAGCGGCCATTCCTCCTTTGTCGTATTGGAGTTGGAGGTACTGCACGGAGCCGCGAAGGTGGGCTGGGTAGGTCCTCTGAAATTGCAGAGAAACTGAGTCAAATCAGGTCACGGTAGATCGAGTGCGACGTCTGATGGCGCACCTACGCTGGTGACTTAGCCCTCTTGTAGCCATCTGAGAACTTGAAGCATTGACTTCGGATGGACCAATACCTCACACGCCAGCTGTGTCACCGAAAACGCACATATTCTTGCACCAACGAACATTGTCCTACACTCCTACCTACATTTACGTTAGCTCGGCTAGCCGTTTGTATTTCAGACACGCATAACGGAGATTGATTCGATGACTAGTGTAGTCATATTCCCGGATTTCAAGCTTCTCGTACAGCTCGAAGCAAATAGATTCCCAAAAGCCGTACCAGATGGAAGGTGTCGACTGGTTGGTTCGAGAGATTACCGGGCCCTGAGAGATTATAGGATGAATGGGCCCTTGATGTACTGTATTGGTGTCTCATTCCACGACCTCGCCACAACACATGACACAACGTCATCAATTCAACGTTGAGTGCCGTCAGGTAATGCCGGTATCTCTACAGCAAAACCCGAAACTTTGTAGCTTGGAGTAGGAGGAATAAAGAGCGGGTGTGGAAGCCTACGCGCGTGTCTCGGGAGGGAAACCCTCCCGCTTGACGCACGCATGTACAGCTGCTTGTACCTAGATATAGGGACGAGTGACTACAATGCTAGAATAGACGCATGTTTCTGGAAGCAGGGTCCGCTGCATAGTAGTCACAGCCTCTCGTACGTAAGGTAGGGTATGCGATGCCCTGTCCCGTATATGACTACCCGCGAAGATGCAGAAACGGTCTTGGTGTGCCCATGGTCATCAGAAACTCGACGACTCATATCAGACCGACCGAGGCGGGTAGAGACATTGAGCAGTCTGAGTGGACGTCCTGCAGACGGGAGAATCGCGGGGCAGTCTCATCGGCACACTACAGAGGTAACGAAGAATCGCGAGAACCATAAGATAGTATTGTCGTCCATACATTATCCTTGAATGGGCTGGGCTGGCTGGTACCAAGATTAGAGGGGTCGGCTTGCATAGCGGCCAGCCGCAGTGCAACGGTTGATCCTACAAGGCGACCTGTAGCCTATCGTCTTTCACGTTTCCTCTCCGGACAGCGTCCCGGCCCTCACTGTAGTCATCCCGACCGGCTTGTCATTCTGCTTGACGGTGAACGTGTTCCCATTATACTTGGTTTGCAGCCTCACGTGGGGGGGGATTCCAGGTGACGAGTCGGTAGAGTAGGAAAGACGTCAGCCATGCGGTAGCAACCGGCTGATTGGCCTGTGATACTAGATAATCTGCTGCTGTAGCGGTAATAGTCACAATAACCAGGTTAGATTCCAGCAAACAATGAGCAGTTTGCCAGCTTTTTTCGGCGGCAGCCGAGATAACCATCAAGGGATAGTCATCAAGGTTGAGGATAGGAGATACCCTATGAGAAGAAACGTAAACAGTTATGATTATCCGATGTTCGATATCATATACCGAAGAGATGGATGGCACAGAATTCGCAATTTGCTTGCCTGGCAATTGATGGGTAGAATCAGGCCACTCAGTGATTTTGATGATTGCGGTTGGTCGTTTTACGACATTGGTTCCGTCTCGACGTTTCGAGATCATCTCAAAAAAGAGGTAAGAGTTATTAACCTAAGGAACTCACGTGAGGTAATTGGCTGCAGTTCTAATGCGGTGCTCACCGTAGGTACCTCGTACCCCATACCCACTTCCACTTCTACAGCGTAGCACCGGTGATCCCTGCAAAAAAAAGTTTCCAACGACGAACTTTCATCTCATCTAGGCTCGATGAGAAACTTCTTTCTACACTTTTCAATCCCCAAAGATCTTAATCAGCTCACAATTGAGAGAATTGTGTTCCCTTGACCATCTCAATCTCACTTCAACAAACATGTTTGCGGTGCCGGGTTGGGCCGTGTCTGCGGACAATCTCAAATCAGAGACAGCGAAGGCTGCACCTTCAAAGTTGACCCAGGATGAGCCTGACAATTCCAAGAAGCGGAAGAGGCCCTCTTCCGGACCCAACGTCACCGCATCCAATGTTGCAGATCTTTGGGAGCAGGTCATCGAAGGAAGGTCGGGAAAGAAGGCTAAGTCCGGCAATGAGGCGGGACAAAAGGAAAGGCCGGAAGGCATGCGCAAGAAGATGACCCTGAAGGAGAAAAAGAAGCTGAAGAAGCTAAGAGAGAAGGAAGAGAACGAGCGAAATGGGGTCGATAAGAGCGAACCTGCACCAGTGGAGTCACCTGATGCTGCTGAGCCTCCCAAGGAGGAGAAGAAAAATAAGAAGAGGAAACCCAAGGACCGAAAAGAGAGCGACGACAGCAAGCAGGCCGAAGGAAAATCAGCAGCCATCTCGGAAAAGCCCAGCAAGAAACAAAGCAAGGACTCTACTGCTGCTGCTACTCCTGCTCCTCCGGCGGCACCCAAGCTAACCCCGCTGCAAGCCCAGATGCGGGAGAAGCTCGTGTCGGCACGGTTCCGCCACCTCAACGAGACGCTGTACACGAAGCCGTCGGCCGACGCCTTCCAGCTGTTCGCGGACGCGCCCGAGATGTTCCAGGAGTACCACGAGGGGTTCCGGCGGCAGGTGGACGTGTGGCCCGAGAACCCGGTCGACGGGTACATCGAGGACGTCCGGCAGCGGGGCCGGCAGCGCGCGCCCCAAAAGTCCAAGCACGGGCATGCGCCTAATTCTTCAGGAGCTCTCGTCCCGCTGCCGCGCACCGGCGGCACGTGCACGGTCGCGGACCTGGGCTGCGGCGACGCGAAGCTGGCCTCGGCCCTGCAGGCCGACAAGAAGAAGCTCAAGCTCGAGGTCCTGAGCTACGACCTGCAGAGCCCGAGCCCGCTCGTCACCAAGGCGGACATCGCGGACCTGCCGCTCGAGGACGGCAGCGTCAACGTCGTGGTTTTCTGCCTGGCGCTCATGGGCACCAACTGGCTGGACTTCGTCGAGGAGGCGTACCGCGTGCTGCACTGGAAGGGCGAGCTCTGGGTCGCCGAGATTAAGAGCCGGTTCGGGCCGGCGGGCGGCGGCAAGAACGCGAAGAAGGGAGGAGGAGGAGGAGGCGCGGCTGTCGTTGCGCACAGCGTCGGCAACAGGAGAAAGACTGGACCGGGACCGGGTGGCAAGAAGGGGAAAGGCAAAGACGCCGAGGCGGGAGGCGAGAACGACGAGGCGGAGCTGGCTGTTGAGGTGGACGGGGTTGACGACAGGCGCGAAGAGACGGACGTTTCGGCGTTCGTCGAAGCACTACGGAAGAGAGGTTTCGTCCTGCAGGGCGAGGTCGACTTGAAGAACAAGATGTTCGTCAAGATGCACTTCCTCAAGGCGGCGCCGCCGTCCGTCGGAAAGGGAGCTGTTGCCCTTGCAAAGGAGTCTGCTGGTGGTCGCGCTATAGGTCCCAGGAAGAGCGGCATCAAATTCATCGACGCGAAGGAAGACCATAGTACCCAGGATGAGGCATCTATTCTGAAGCCATGCGTCTATAAGCTACGGTAGGCAAGGGGTAGCTATTTGTTTATAATCCAACCGTACCGATCCCATATACTTAGTTACATACACCATATACCAGATTAAAAGTATCAAATGCCTCACGGATGTTTTGTTTTTGTTTTTGTGTCTCTTCTCGGTAAGGAGTCGCAAGCTTCAAGTGCTAACGACTTCTAATGCCTCCAGGCTCATGCATAAAAATTCTCAACCCAGTAATATAGTCCACGGTACGCCCTCTACTTGCTATGTGTGAGTTGTGATTATCAAACCTTCAAAGCCTCAACCCGCCGTGCATTACGCTACGCCTTATACCCTCGATCGATAAGTCATAACAGTTAGTTATTGAACAAGAGGGAGGCTGCGAAATCAACATTCCCGCCCGTAGCCTCTAGCGCATTAATCGCCGCCTCTCGGTCCCAACCTAGGGATACCAAGGCATTGATGTCGTGTTCCGGGAATGACCTGCGTGGTTGTGCTTGAGGCTGGGATTGCGGAGCGCTCCCAGGTGGAGCCTGGGTAGGGGCTGGTCGGGATGCGATAGATGTAGAGGGGCCAGCCTGTGAGGCCTCAGGCGAAGTAACGACTCCGGAACGAGCACCAATCGTTGTGCCACCCGGACCTTGAACAGTCGGCTCCTGGTTCACTGCGTCTTCGGTTTCCTTGGGAATGTCTGACTCGCCAAGGAATTCGACTTCCTCGTCTTGGAAGATGAGTTTATTATTTGCGAGATCGATGACTGCCTGGTGGCCCTTCAGGATGTCGAGGCCGATCAGCAGGTCAACCGCCTTGCCTTCCATAACTGTGAATGCAGCAGCAAGATGCTTGGAACCAAGTTGCAGCTGAGTGTAATGGACACGACCAATAATGTTTGCTGTTCCGACTCCACGAGCCACACCGGCAAAGCGTCTGTCCACGAGACGCATGATGTTACAAGCTTCGGCGCATGATGGGGACATGATTGTGGCTTGGGCACCCGAGTCTACCAAGGCCTTGACCTTCACACCATTGACTTTAACGTCAACGTATAGTAGGTGTACACGACCGAAGGCTTAAATGGAGTTAGCACTGAATGATAATTTGAAACGTTCGAGCAGGGGTTGTTCGCAACAATACTCACATTCGGGATTGTACTCCATCGCATTCTGAAGGTTCTCCATGACGCCTTGCTGGCGAATCATATCCTCGATCTTGGCCTGGGATTCGGGATTGAATTCATCATTGTTCAGAGCTTCGATCTCACGCATGCGTGCCAGGCGTGCCTCCTCCTGCTGGTCGGCACTCTGGCGAAAGATCTGTGCGAATCTTTGGGGGTTCTCTAGAGCTGCAGCAAGGTGGGGGTTTGCCCGCTCCAGTTCGGCCCTCAGCCGAGCATCTCCGAGGACTTGTAAGCGGATGAGTTCCGGGTCTTGAGATAGAGCGGAAGTCTGCCTTCTCGGAGGCTCTCGGTGGGCGGGGGCAACACCGGTATTGCCTCGCATGTCCCGCACGTGCAACGCCAGCATATCCCCCTCGGAAATGTTGAGCTCTTGTAAGGTCTTGGAGTTGTCAGTAACGAGCTGGCCATTGTGGTAGATGTTTTGCGAGGGCGAGGGTATGCCCTCGGCTTCGATGGAGCTTCGTAGGTCGGCGAAGGTCATATCGGGGGGAACATCTAGGTTTATGAGTTGAAGCTCTGAAGCCTCAACATCGGGGTGGTTTACGTTGACGGTGATACGCCTGCGTCGGAATATTAGCTCAGATGTGGAAAGGCAATAAGCCCACGATCATGATGTAAGAGGACGCGGGAGCTTACATCTTGACTTGGGGTGGCTTGAGGTGACTTGAAAGGAAAAAACAACCCGAGATGCCTGCTTAAATGTCGCAATATGTACGGTCGAGGAGTGAGGATTTGCTGGGAGAGGTGGGGGGGAGTGGTGTAGTTGGCTGTTGGCTGTAGTGGTGAAGTGAAGTGGTGATGGCGTGAAGGTGTGAAGGCAGTCGAGTGTGGTGTGCAAATCGGCGATCAAGAAAATTTGGCGAAAATAATGGTGCAGAGAAGTGAAAAGCAACGAATGGTAGGGTCGAATGCGTTGCTTGTCTGCCTCGACGATGTAACACGGGCACATGCAACAGGAACAGCAGCGGGTAGGTTATCCGAAGATGCGATGGTTAGGTACCAGGTAGGTAAGGGTAGCAGATGGGATGATGTTAGTGTAGTGCATTCACGTATGCAATGTAGAGAGCTGTAATGAGCTTCTTGCGTATTAGCCTTACACCTGCCACCTGCCTAGCATGTAGGTTAGGTATTTGTGTTTTAGTGCTAGCACATAACTATAGTACCTTATGTAGCATGTAACCTAGGTTATAGTACTGCACGCGTACCTTAGAATGCAATCAGGCCCCTCCTTCCTCCATGTCAAACCCCCCAACCAAAAACTACATCATCACCCTCTTCCAGCTTCCCTTGCTTTTGCTTGAGGCATGTTCTCCACTTTATCACTGAGAAGTCCCGTTCCCGTAGAACCCCGCTAAAGCCTAGGCCCTTCTACCTATTAGCAACTCTCGCGGTACATAGGTACATTTACCTGGCAGCCTGGTAGGCTATCAAGCCATCAGCTGTGATCCGTCAGCCGCCAGCCCTCCAGCTTCGATTTCTGATTCGCGAAGTTTTTAAGTAGCCCCTCCATCTGGATGAGATCTCTTAACCTAGCTGAGGTCGCTGAGGCCCTGACGCGTAGGGCTGGTTGCACTTTACCCCCCAATACTTGTTCTAACTTCAGTAATACATATTAATAAAACAAGACTATTCCGTACAACTCCATGTCAATATTGTATAAGACATCTCTACTTGATTTATTTGGTAATATTGTGCATGTTTGAAGCTATCTCTCGATCTATTCTTTTTTTTCGTGGTCTTTTCTTCTTGCTGTACTTCTGTACATGTGCGATTCTTTTGGCCCGGTCCTTCGTACATAACGAAAATTGTTTTCTTTTCGCTGACTGTCGATATCCTTCGAAACTCATAGCATATATACCATATTAGTCAGTCGCGTTAACGTCTGCCAAGCTCCTCTTATCCGGTTCGACAATTCTTCTTCCGAATAGCCCCTTGCCCCTCAACCTCTTCAGTCTATCTGTCCTGACTCACTGCAATTGCCGTCAGAGCCGTGTCGCCTTTCGGGTCTCGACAAACGGTATTGGCCACTATCCTTATTAGGTAGCGATGTAACCCAATTCATGCCGAATGTAGTACCTGAAAAAAGCCTCAAACTTTTAGGAGGTCGTAGGTTACTAGCTAGGTATGTTCGAGACTTTGTTTCATGAAGCAGTAGAACGTGGCAACGAACACGTAAGTGATGGCAGCCGTATATTACCGTTTCTCCGTCGAACAGTACATGTTATTCTCATCAGAATCAAGTCGAAGCAGATAAAATGGCTCATGATCTTAAGCCTCTTGTTACTTTATCATCCATGGATCAGCTTCAATTAGTTTGGTTCGCTATTCACGGTAGGCTACCATCGGGTTATGTAGTTGCTTTGCCCAGAAGTCAACACCATGAGTATACTGGCCGCTGACTTTCTCCTTGGTGATAATGAGATATCAACTTATTGTGGCTAAAGACCTGCGAATAAACAAGAGAGGTGACTGGATGGCTTTATCGGTTTGACTCACCTAAACTCAGGCTACTTCTTGAATACCTGAGCCCCTAAATTCGTCAAGTACATTAATTAATACTCGTAACTTCGCGCACATGTACGCCGTTGTCAGATGAGGAACTGAAGGGTTTTGATAAACCCTTGAGCTAATGCCGCTTGTTACATACCTAGGATAATATCGAGTAGCCGGCTGCTGGCATTGCTCATGTCCTGATCCTGATAGAAGCCCAACAGGTTGTCGAATATCTAATGTAGCCCCTTTTATTACACGCATACGCTCTGATATACCTCCATTTCTCTGAAAACACCTGCAGCTCATTTTGTAGGATATTTCCCAGTACCACGTAAACCATCAGCAGCCCCTTTTTCTCTCAAAGCTGACCTACTGGATTTTTTCCTTTCACAACTTTCAGACTCCCGATCTTGCCGCGTTACCGAGCCAATACTAACTTCACGTCAATACAAAGCTGCTTGACACATGAAATATAACAGCCTGGGTTCTTTCATGATAAGCATCGGTAGATAAAAACGAAGTAGTAGTGGCGAAGGAGAACTAAGGTTCCATTCAAAATCGAACTCGAATGAAGACCCCTATTTCCTTTCAAAGATATGTACACAGCTATTAGAGGTACCTGAGTGATCGTTTACTTGCTTTTTCTTGCTTCATTTGGCCAGTTCTCTGGTTCCTGCGGGACTGCTGTTTCCTGTTGGTACTGGATTGGCGACTGGAAACAGAAGTGCTTGCGTAGGTACCTAGCCAAAAGATTGACGTTACTTGGTACAGGCAATGCCGGACTTAATATGGTGGCATGAAGCACTGTTCCGTACCCACCAAAGTATCACGATAGTACCTAAGGTATGTACTTAGGAATAAAAGTACTGATCGTGGGCTAGCTGCATGCATCTACATCATTCAAGGCTATCTATCTACTTGGCACTGGCTACGAGGTACTGATGGAAGGGTGCGCGAGGACCCCGGCTGTGAGGCATAGGGGGCAGGCGTAGATGTAGATAAGTTAGGTAAGCATTCTAAAAAAGTAATTATCGATTCCACCATAGTAACCTGCAAAGCTGCAATAATATAATGTACCTAGACAGCCGAAGATACAGTACGTGGTAGTCTAGCTACTTCTGCCACTACAGTAGAATCAACTGGAAACGTCGTAATATACCGTGCCAGCCGAATAAGCACAAGTACACAGGTATCAAGGCCGTTTCGGGGCAACGACGTGACTGATTATGACTGATTACCTACCTACCTGCTACGAAATATTTTTTTTTATTTCGCTTAATCTGGCATAGCGGCGCAAATTGCAAGTGATTCTGGTGCAGCCCTAAGGTCTATTTAATTCGAAGCACCGCCGCAAATTCTTCTCGCAAATTTCCACTCGCAAAACACAACACAACACAACACAACACACCATCCACTCTTCGCTCTTCACTCTTCACTCTTCACTCTTCACTCTTCACTCTTCACTCCTCTCTCTTCACAATACAAATAACGCATGCCTTCTCTCTCTCTTATAGTGGCAAAGTGATAGCCTTCACAATGCTGATGCATCATGCAACCTTCCTTCACCAATAGACAACACCACCCGCACCCGCCTCGTACACACCTACCTCCAGGTGTAACTAGCTGCACTTGGATAGTATAAGGTAAGTACCTAAAGCACATCAGCACTTTCCGGGTGTACATATACTTACTCTCTTTCAGTCTATCCAACCTAAAGAGCACTTTGGGATTGCATTTGTGTTGAGTGTTGGCCATGTCAACACTCATTGATGCACCAGACACTACCACGTAAGTCCACTCCCTCATGTCTCCTTTGTACTTCACAACACTCAATGCAATACTAACATAATATTCTTAAAGTTTTCTTACCGCCACCTCCTTAGAAGAGTATTCCAGACCAAGCTTACGGTTTCGACCGACGAGGTCAATAATCAAGTAAGTCTACCACCCACGATGCCACAGTCTTGTTCATTATCAACCATGACAAATCAGTACATTAATCAGGTTACTGACAGAAATAGCCTTATAGATGGTAGTCGGCGATGAAACCCCACCCTGTAGCCTGGTCCCTCTTATAAAGAGGTGAGACCTATTACAGGCTGGTCCCTCCACAGGAGGTGAGACCAAGGAGGTTCATCCTATCCCCACCAGCATACCCTTCTCATCTATCAACGGACGAAGAAACAAGCTAGCTACAGACCTGGTGGGCGCTGAGACCGCAGCAGCGCCCACCAGGTCTGTAGCTGCACAATCCAACACTTACAGATCTGGTGGGCGTTCCTGTGTAACACTTACACACTAACGTACACACGGGGTAATCCCGAAGTACTCCTTCATGCTCTTGGCGTCAGTGACGACAAGAACGTAAAGGGAGTCGGCCAAGACAAGAACGCCAAGGGCATGAAGGAGTACTTTCACCACACCCACCGGCTCGAGTTTCAATCAGTGTAAGTCCCTACAACATACCACTATATATAATGACACTCTGGCTAACAGACACAGGTGGGGAAACACACGAGCTTGGGAGTCAAGTACTGGGGATAACAACGGAAGACCAGTACAATTTTGCCCACGTAGCTTGGGGGGCCAGTAAGTGCTCCCTACGGTTATTACCACCATGCTTTCGATTGCTAATTTTCTGGTATATTAGGGCCGGTAAAGAAATGGCTACAAATGGCCAGGCCCTGCCGGTTCTGGCGGTACCGCGCCCATAGGGCAGCGACGACGGAACCGGCAGGGCGGCCGTGTACGTGCCGGGGTCGGCCCCCCTGGTTAGACGACGACGACACTCTACAGAACAACACAACCATCCTTCCCTGGGGCAATCGGGTGCCGTTTCGACCAACTCCCCGCCTCAGGGAAGGATGACTCCGTATCTACAGGATCCAATGGGGTTCTGCCTCTGCTGGCCCCGTGGCAACGCGAGTTGCGGCCCCACCCAACCAAATGTGGGTGCAGCCAGAGGGATCTCCCTTTCGAGGGTTTGTCCCTTTGGTGGGTTTGAACCCACCTCCCACGCGAATTGGCACCTTTGGTGAATTAGGGACAAGTCCTGTGTGGCAACTCTGTATATAATTTTGTGCGGATACTTGGTAGAATACTTGTTTGGATACTTGTACTTGGCTTTCGGGTCTTCTGTCACAGCTTGTAAGGGGTACTGTAATCTAAGGCACTTGACACTTTTGACGAAAATGTGGCATTCCCTCCGTTACACGTCTTCGCCATCAGTGACATATCTATTCCGAAGACTAGTATACATCTTTATCAAATTCCCTCGTCTATCCTAGGCGTCTTGAGTAGTTTGAGAGGCATGGTGGACACTGCCGAGTAGTCTTGGATACGTGAATGCGTCTAGGAAGAGGTCATCGGCGAGTTGGCGATCCCGTGGATGCTCTTCAGGCAGGAGGTCTACAGGTCCAGGAGTTAGGGGAGATAGTTCGTCCATACATGGCATTTCCTGTACCTATCTATCTAGCCTCTTGATGGCTTTCATATCTTCGAGATGGGAGGCTTGGTAGGTGGCCGGAGCTCTTACAGGTTCTATGCCCGTCTGCCTTCTATCTCTGTAATGTCTCTGTAATGCGCCTCATTCCGTTGTTACCCAATAGTAGCACCGAGACTAACACTAAATTCCATCCAAATCCCAGGCCAAATCATCCTGTCTCTTTTAGGCCGATGACTAGTTTTTCCTTCGTTCGCTTGGCGCAAGCTTCTCTTATACTATGCGGAGCTGAGAGACCATCGCCTCAAGATCCGTCCTACTTAGGAATCACGCAGCGTCACTACTGGCATGGATCGTATAGTGCTATGTTACTTCCCGTAACTCGGTCGTGTTTTCATACGGTGCCTATAGGTATTGGACATGTGGCACAGGGAGGGTTATCTACCCAAAGTATTAGACGTTGTCCGCCATAATCCGAATATACAAAGCTCCTATTAGGTAATTAATTGTCAAAACTTGCCCGAAAGCAAGCAATAGGAGTACTAAATTGGAATAACCACATTGAATTCAAGGATGTGGATTTCCGCGCGGTCTGCAGTCGCAACACGGATCTAACAGCATCAGTGCGTGCTCCATGCCTAGCACTTACTGTCTTATCATTACTCTGCTCCTAGGTAGGTTACGCGTAGCTTATTACCTTCATCATCTATCTTCTATCTAGTCTTGCTATCTGTTAGCCTCATTGACCAGATGGAGCTGGATCTTCCCCTTATGAAAAGTAGACCCAATGCCACAAGCATGGAGCCTGGAAACAATGTTTTAAGATCTGATGAGCCCCATGGAAACGAATATGTACCTAAAAATACCCCTGGCCGAGGTCCTTGTCGCATCTCGGTGGCCACACCGGACGCATCAGCCCGGCCCCCCTATCACATGTAATGCGACCTAAGATATGCAGCCCCCTTTACACGTGGGCAACGAGATGTCGTGGTATACCAAGGTCTCCAACGGCACGTTCCTCGTCGCAATTGTATGATATGTGTACGCGGTCTACGCAATAACGTAATCCGGGGTAAGTCCCGCCCATTCTCTCCTCTCTTATACGGCATTGACAGACGCTTGAAGACGCTTGAGGACGCTTGAAGAAGGCTGAGTTATTAGTAGAGGGGGAGAAATGTGACTAGCGATCAGCCAATTATGTCATGGGCGCTTAGGCTTTGGTTTTCGTCGAAATTCTTCTGAGGAGATTTCCATGTCAAGAGTTTAGACTAGAGCCGCAAGGCGACACCATCTCGACTTACCCACTCCAAGTCGAAGTGGGTTTTCCAGAGTAAATCTTCCAGAACCCAGGGTCTCGAACGTACGATCGAGCTAAACAGTTTCCCTATTCATCCAATATTACCACCCTATAATAGAAAACATTACCAAACATATGAACAAAAAAAGGATCAGCAACAAGGGGAGCTTTGATAGAAGACACGGTGAAAAGGAGATTATGCATAACAACTACCGTAAGGCAGAGCGCGATGTGGGTCTGGATTCGTCAACCCTCCACATGCCGTTTCAAGCCCATCAGGGCCCTAAGAGTGACCGACGATGCTTGAGTCGTCGAATAGTCCAGATTCTTTGAAAATTGCGTCTCCCTCATTGGCAGGCGGCTTCACCAGGGGGCCCCCTGGTTCCCTGCAACTTGCTCCCGGTCCTTGGGCAAGGCTTGGCTTTTCTGCGCTGCACATTCGCAATCTTCGCTATCCTCGTAAGTGACGCGTCATGGGGGCACCCTTGACCAGCTGCGGTTGAACTAGTCCATCGTGGACGTTTGAGTGCGGACGTGTCCGCGATGGGGAAGGGAAAAGCAGAAAGGCGGAGGCGGCTAACGAGCCTCGAGATGCCGGGACATCACAGTTAGCCTTGGAAATGGACATGGATATGGGGCCTCCCAGTTGATGCATGACAGGCATTACGAATGGCAGTCTCCTGAGTCGCCATAGGGTGGGCTATGGAGAAGGGCAGCGGAACCTTGCGCAGAGCCTCTGCGACCTGTCAGCCTGTGCGATCGAGTTTATAAAAGAGATCTGCGTCGCCGGTTTTCGTTAAGGATCTTCACTCCTCACTCCTCACTCAAGCCAGTCTCTTAAGGTCTTCCTCCATTCCCTCATCCCGGTCCCGTTTCTTCATCCGTCCGTCGCTATATATCAAGCTTCCTTCACCATGGTCACCTTCACCAACCTCGCCCTCGCGGCCCTTGCCGGCTACGCCGCCGCTCACCCCGGCGAGTCGCACTCGGCGCACCACATGAAGCGCGAGCTCGTGGCCCGCGATAACGCGGCCCAGGTCGGAGCCCGGTCCCTGAACTCGTGTTCCAGCTCGGCTGCGTCCCAGGCCCTCAAGGCGCGTTCCATCAAGCGCCGAGCCGAGATCGTCAAGAACATCCGCAAGAAGCGCGGCATTCAGGCTCGTGAGTAGATACCTATCCCAACCCTAACCATCCAGTCCGGGAGATGAGACCCGCATGGGCAGGGGGGTTAACATGCATGAAATGAGATGATACTAACCTCTCTTCAATCAGCCGCTCGCAAGAATAAGCGCACCTTGGAGGAGCTCGAGGCCTGGGAGGCCGTCAACCACAACATGACGGGGACGTACGACTACGACATGTTCACGGCGCTGGAGGACGTCTTCAGCGCCAACACGAGCTGTATCCTGGCGCCCGAGGTCACCGACGGCCCCTACTACGTGGTGGGCGAGAAGATGCGGTCCAACGTCAAGGAGGCGCTGTACAGCGACGGCGTGGACCTGTTCCTCGAGGTCCAGTACATCGACGTCAACACGTGCGAGCCGGTGCCGGCCGTCGCCGTCGACATCTGGAACTGCAACGCCACGGGTACCTACTCGGGCATCTCCACCAGCGGCAACTACGCCTCCGGCGGCTACAACTCCACCTACCTCCGCGGCATCCAGCTGACCGATAACGACGGCGTCGCCAGCTTCGAGACCATCTTCCCTGGCCACTACAGCGGGCGCGCCGTCCACACCCACTTGCTCTCGCACACCAACGCTACCGTCGAGCCCAACGGTACCATCTCCGTGTGGTAAGTATCATACTCTTTATTTTTTTTGTGGGCAGCATAGGCTATAATTACCTACCCAAGGTACCTTAAGGCACAGCTGCTAATATGGTAAAACAGGAACGCACCCGTCAGCCACATCGGCCAGCTCTTCTGGCCCGAGGACCTGCGCGCCGAGGTCGAGACCACCTACCCGTACACCACCAACACGGTTGCGCTTACCACCAACGACGAAGACCAGTGGGCGATTCTCCAGGCCGATGCCTCGTATGACCCCTTCCCGCAGTACGTGTACCTCGGCGACGACATCTCCGACGGCCTGTTTGCTTGGATCCAGATCGGCATCAACGCTTCGGCCGACTATTCCGAGGACGATTACTACGGAATTGGTAAGTCTTCTTCATCGCTTTCGTCACCAGGTTTTAAAAGAGCGCGAAGCTAACTCATCTACCTGTAGCTGCTTACCTCGATGCCGAGGGCGGCCACTCGACTGGCTATAGCGTCGGCGGCGGCAGCGGCGGCGGTAACGGAACTGGTAACGGAACCTCGCCCAGCGGATTCCCCAGCGGATCCCAGAGCGGTGCCCTCCCGTCTTCGACCAGTGCTTAAGCGTTCTAAATTTTTCTAAGGACCATCCGTTTGTAACGCACCAGGTGAGAGGACCTTAGGAGATTGGCCTTTGGGAATCGAGTCAAATCGTGTTTAGATCGGGAAAATCCTGTTCAGATGGATTCAAATTGTACAGATTCAATACTTTTGCCATGTAAAAAGCTTCTTACGCCACAACATATACAGAAAAGGTCTGTATATGTTGTGTATTCATACGAAGGGCTGGGCCAAAAGCATCGCACATGTGTGGAGGTACCGGTCACAGTGTAAAACAAGAAAACCCATACATTTGCACTATACTCTATTCTCTTGATGTTTTTATCAATTTATATTTTAGAATTGGAGTTCAAGATCGATGTAGTGTATAAGAGTCCGTGCACTGTGACTGGTACTTCTACAGAGGTGTAAGTCGTCTGGCCCTGACCTTCGTACTTGGGTTAGGTATTATCAGTGCCCCATTACACGGTTGCATGAAGCCAAGGGAAAGTCTACTATGATATCTGGACTTACTAGAAAATATTAAGTAACCTTAGACATGCAGGCTTATGAGATACTCACCCCCTTTGTCAATAGGGCCGAAAGTTCTACGACGGGTAACAAACAAAAGTTAAGAAACAGGTTCTCAGAAGTCAGTGGGAGAGTATCTGGCTGTTGGGATAGGTGTCTCCGATGAGACTAAAAGCCGTAGTGCCGAATGAACTATAGCACGTCATTAGGGTTACCGCAAATGGAATGCCGGGGTCAAGATATAAATTGTTAAAGGAAAGCCGCCCAGCGATGGCAGGCTTGAATGTACGTCAGTGGCAAGGCGTTGAGCCCATCTCCAATCTTTATGTATCCTTGGATTGTGGTAGCACACATCGAATCGAGCCGTTGTATGCAAGCAGCCGGATCCACGATATTGGGAACTCTTTCTAGCTGTTCTAGCACCGGATGAGGGACATTTCTGTCTATTGATCGAACCGGACGGTGTCCCGCTGGCTGCGTCCAGCCTTTCTAGCACATGTGAGAAATGCAAGGCCGTTTATTCGTCGTATCGTAGCGTTTGGTGGCTTTTGCTGGACGGAAGCTGTGTAACTATCCCTAGTGTGACAGTGACATGCTTGAATGCATGGCTGGGTCAGGCTGGATTAAGGTAGCTCGTGTGCGGACCGGTGTTCGACTGCTTCCGCTGCTGTGACATTGTCTAAATCACGTGGAATGTGGTTTAAGACAAGGAATATTGTGGTATGCTTTTCTCGTGTTTTTAATATAATATTGGCGGCCTTGGCGGGATTGTCTCATGGTTTTTCGATAGCAGTTGGATGCTTGTAACGAGTGTACGTAATGAGAATGATAGGACGAGGCGGACAGCCAATATTTAGCTATTTGTTAATTGCGTTTTATTTGAGGTGTGTCCCTGCGCTGAAGATGAGCATCGAGCTTTTGCATGATTTGAGGGAGTTCGAAATTGTCTGGCACGAATTTGATTTAAAATATGACCTGGCATATTAGATATTGAATGGTTCTGGATCATGATTCGAGGGCACGCGGAAAAGAAGAAAACTGGAACAATTTGAATTAAATGATATCAGAAGACGAGCACAAAACAAGCTGAACGACAAACCTAGATTGAGTGGGTGGTCTGAGTTATTTGGAACACTGTCCATCACCCACCAACCGTGAACCTAAAGATAAATCTTAGAAGGTTTTATTTGGAATGTTAGGCACCTTCTCTTAGCATGATGCATAGATCGGGTCTTCTCGCCAATATTCCGTCTTTGGTGGGATACCAGGTAGGTAGACTCTTGAAGCTAAGCGGGTGTTCTCGTACAGTGACACAGTGACGGCAACGCAAAAGCGTATAAATCGATCTGCTACGAAGCTTGAAGGCCGGCTACTCTGTCCTATTCTGTCGAGTCTTTGGCATGAGGAAGATGAGTGACGGCCCAAGACAATGCCTGACCGAATTGGATACCGGTGTTGGTGTTGTACAACGTATGGCTGAATTCGTCATGTAGCACAGCAAACTTTGGGATCGAAGGTCAATTTCGACTGGAGAGTCAATTCCCCCAGTTTCCCGACTTCAATGGTATCCTGACCACTGACGAATTTAGGTCCGAGTTTGCCGCGGAAATAATAATAATGATATGAGAACAATAGATGAGCTTGTAAACAATAAAGACACCCTCTGCAACGAGATAGAAAAAGATGTTTCACCGACGTTGTATGGATTGGGCAAGTTGGCAAGAATAACGGTTCGGTACTATAGTACGAGATACTTTCCAGGCTTGCCAGGGGGTGTCACGGGAAGTCGCTTCCCCACATTTGACGTGCAGTTCCAGTTGGGGGGCTGGGGGGTAGCATCCAGGTACTGTCCCACCGAGCCCACCATCAGGTTCACACTAAAGAGCCCACTAGACTCGCTGGAGACCTTGCTAGGGACCCCCATGAGTTCCACTATCTACTATGTACAGCGCGAGGTGCGTATATGGTATATGCAATGTCAGGTTCGGGAGAAGCCAACACGATGCCAATGCCTGACGATAAATAATGCAGGCCGCTGGGTTAGGCAAAAACTAGGCCAACGACCAATGTAGACATCATGTGAGTTACACCCCATGATCAACGTGATCAATGCCATCAATGCCTATGCGCGCTCATCAGCGCCACTGCCCAGACCTCAGACAAGCCAAACCTTCACCTCGACGCTGTGAACCTCTTACTAGCCGCCAGATATAGCCCTACACGTACCTTGACCGCCCGATCTACGTAGACCTGCCTCCTGCCCAAAGATACCTAAGGTATGCATATATATTCACCATATTATATAACCCATACATACCTAATGTATAACCTATCCAGCTCGTCCCAGAGGCTCTTCTCTATGCCATTGAGGGGTAAAAAGGCGGGGTTTCGGTAAGGATCGTCAGGTCATGGCCACATACAGGTGACGTAGGTAACTTGGCCTTTTCGAGCTTTTCGAGTGGTGTCGGCCCGTGGGGTGTTTCTGAAGGGGGCAACAGAGTCGGCTGTGCTATTAGAGATCGTAATGGGACTACTCTCATTAGCAGATTCGGGTTTCTCCTCGGGGTCGGTGCTTGAGAAGAGAGATATCCTTGAGAAAGATCCATGAATATAGCAGCATCGAAGCTTGGTGTCGACTCAATAAAACACACGGCATACTATCATATAATAGTATATATGAATATCGACCTGCCTAAGTAGGTAAGGGTATTCTCTCGACGTTTCAATAGCCATTTAAGGCTAGGTTGCTGTCTTAATCTTAATATATCTACACGACTTTCGAAAGAAGCCGCAACGTAGAGATGATTCAATGCGCGTCATCCATTAGCTTCTAGGTGAGACTGCGAGACTGAGACAGTGAGGCCGGTAAGACAAAATCCATAATATTAACCGAGTATATACATCATGTAGGCAGGCTGGTAGGTAGGACAAGGAGTCATGCAACACACATATTCTAGTAGCATTCCGCGATATGTGGACTCCCTCTTGCTTATGCCGCATTAGAAAAGACTTCAACCCGTACTCAGAGAAAACGCGTCTAGACTCCATCTAGAAGGTTTCTACCGTAGGTGAATTTGTCTTCACCAGGAACCAAAACAAGAAATCTAGGCCCAAGCAAGGGACACAAGGCCTGCAGGGTGTTCCTTGTTGCACAACCGACGGGAAGGCTTTGGTGTGCTTGGTCAGCTTTGCGTGCCTCGTGGGATAAACACAAGTAGGGAATGGAGCGATAGGCGATGAGCTGCGAGCTGCGAGCTGCATGGAGCAATGCGGCGTAAGCCTATTCGAGGCGGGGAAGTACCGCCATTAGTAAGCTCGGTATGCAGTATATGCCAGTACCTAAATATATGCAGCTACGCGCTTAGTACAAAGCGTGGGGTTATAGGGGACTAGGGGATTAGGGGATTAGGGGAGCAGGGGTAACCAAGAGGGCGTGGCATGTGTGGATGCCGCGATCACGCTTATTGCGGGGCCGGGGGAGCCGTGCCTCATCTCATCGTGGCTCTCCTGTCCCTTGATTTGTTAACCCTCCTTCAACATCCCACTCTCACAGTCATAGTCCAATTCGCCCTGCAGCAACTTATGACAAAGGTGTTCCTAGTTTCTTTTTTTCAATCTAAGTCTTCACGATTACGCTGACAAGCCCACAAGCCTCGGGTTCGGGGAGAGCAATCAAAATTATCTGCTCTGCTCCCACATCCCACATCCCTTGGCAACCGAAGTATCGTGCCATCCTGCCGCGGTTGCATACAAGCATACGAGCATACACGTCTCGTCCACTCTTCTTACATAGTACTGCACACTTCTCAGATCCTATTCCCAGGATGGCCACCGTAGACGCAGCTTGCTCCAGCGTTTCCAGGCCTGGCGTATCCGGTGGCTTCGTCACTTGCCCGGCCGCATCTGGTCCGGGACAGCTCCTTAGCCCCGACTGACATCACCATTATTTCTCTGCCGCCTTTCCTAGCCGGGGAGAGTATGATTTCGTACCTAGAAGCTAGGTTTGTTTAGCTTACTATCTCACAGCATGCTTCGTGCTAGGTCTAAGTAGGTACCTAGCCTATATACATCTAGGTATATGTACATACATACCTTGTATTGTAATTCTGCCGCTCGCCAACTCCCCAGCTTCTGTCGCCATCCTAGTTAAAACTTATATACCGTCTGCTCTCTCATCCCTGCAGAAAGGTGTGAAGATAATCTTGCGAGTTAAACAGAGACAATTTGTTGCGTAATGGCCGTATCCTCCCATCCGGCAACTATGCCATCTGCCGTCGAATCGCTATTTGAGCCTCAAGGGTTGAGCCCCGAGTCCAAGTTGGAGAAGGGAACTAGTAAAACCGCTGGAAGACACCGTAATGCTGATATTATTGACATCCGGCAGGCTGCCGTGGAAATAAACCTCAAAGAAGAAATCCCTAAGTTACTACGGCCTCGGGAAGGACCCCGGCGATTGCCGACCTTACTACTCTACGATGAGAAGGGCCTACAGTTATTCGAAGAGGTCAGAGAGAAAAAACAAATAGTTTCGCTCCACATTCGACGTCTCATGCTGACCGCTTTTTTTTTTTTTTAGATTACATATCTAGAAGAGTATTATTTGACCAACTATGAAATCCAAGTCCTGCGGCGTTCCGCTGCTAGCATTGCTAGGGCAATCCCATCCGGATCCCTAGTGCTGGAGCTCGGTAGTGGGTAAGTCTTACTGCCGTTCCTGCCGTTCAGGTCAATGGGCTGACCACGTCTCGGATAGCAACTTGAGGAAGGTAGCTCTTATACTCCAGGCTCTTGAAGATGCCGGCAAGAAGGTCGACTATTATGCCCTTGATTTGTCAGAAGACGAACTGTCAAGGACTCTAGCTCAAGTGCCAACTTTCCGTCATGTTCGATGTCGCGGCCTTTTGGGAACATACGACGATGGCCGTGAATGGTTAAAGAGACCGCAGATCGCTTCCAAGCGCAAGTGCGTCTTGTCCCTCGGGTCTAGCATTGGTACGAATTCGAGCAGCTACAGATACCTAATCAGATTTTTCCCCCAATTGACCAGCCTAAATAGGTAACTTCCACCGGGACGAGGCAGCCTCGTTCTTAAAAGGTTTCGCCGATGTTCTCCAGCCAGCGGATAGCTTTCTGATTGGACTGGACTCATGCACCGATCCTTCTAAGATCTAGTAAGTCATGAAACGCCCCATTCCCTCTCCTTCCAAGCAATATCAGGCTACTGACGCCCAACCGCAGTCACGCATACAACGGTTAGTATCATTGACATCTATATCGAGCTCTACTAAACTCTGTATGCTGCTTTAAAGACAAGCGTGGCGTCACACACAGGTCAGTGAACGATGACGACGTGCATACACACACCCGGATGCTTATCCCTGTGCTGACTGGCCAAGCTTCATCCTGAATGGGCTCGTCAACGCAAATAGGATCCTCGGGCACGAGGCCTTCGAGCTGGATGGCTGGCAGGTCATCGGCGAATATGTGTACGATAATGAGGGCGGGCGCCACCAGGCCTTCTATTCGCCGGTCCGAGATACCGTCGTGTTTGGGGAGACCATCAGAGCACAGGAACGTGTTCAGGTCGAACAGAGCTTGAAATACTCGAAAGAGGGCTGCAGAAACCTGTGGAGATCGGCCGGCATGATCGAAGCTGATCGTTGGATGACCCCAGATGAAGACTACGGTGAGTGGTCCACGAATTTTCTTGTCCAACCCCCAGAGTATGGGGTTCGTCCTACTTCCGCGACGCCCCCTTCCGCGCCAATAATTAGGACTTTCTCCACGCCTAGGAGACCCTGCAGTCTGCCATCCACGTGAACCAGTCAGGAGGCATTGACGTCGTTTGCGGCGTGCCTGCAATATCCCTGTGTCTATCAGTCGTGGCTTTAAATGCGGGGCCGGCCCAAACCCCGTGGGATCTTCGAGTGGATATCAAGCTGGGTTGACTGACAGTTTGTAGGACTTCACCTTCTCACGAAGCCAAACATGTCATTCAGTCCTGGCCCTTCCGAATATGCTCGCTTCCACGTCCCGTCCTTGGGTGACTTTGAAAACCTATGGGCTTCATGGGACATCGTCACCAGGCGGATGTTGCCTAACGAGGAGCTACTAGACAAGCCCATCAAGCTTCGGAATGCCTGCATCTTCTACCTTGGTCACATTCCTACCTTCCTTGACATACAATTGACCAAGGCAACCAAGAATCCCCCAACTGAACCAGCTTTCTACTGCTCCATCTTCGAAAGGGGAATTGACCCCGACGTGGAAAACCCGGAAATCTGCCATCAACACTCAGAAATTCCTGAAGAATGGCCACCTCTCGAGGATATCCTGGAGTACCAAGAACGGGTAAGGGACAGGCTAAAAAGCCTCTACTCTATCGGCCTGGAGAATATCCCCAGGAACATCGGACGAGCTATCTGGGTAGGTTTCGAGCATGAGATTATGCATATGGAGACATTGCTCTATATGATGGTACAGAGTGACAAGACCCTCCCGCCGCCTCATACTGAGCGTCCCGATTTCGAAGCTTTAGCACGAGATGCTCAATCCTCAAGGGTCAGCAACGACTGGTTTGATATACCAGAGCAGGAGATCACGGTCGGGCTGGATGATCCCGAAGAGGTGCGGGACTCGGCCAAGCCCTTCGGATGGTGAGTGCTGCTCATTTGCTGCCACTCGATGAACTCACTAACCTTTCCATAGGGACAATGAGAAACCATCAAGGCTTGTGCATGTCCAGAGTTTCCAGGCGAAGGGTAGAGCTATTACGAACGAAGAGGTATGTTAAACCAATAGGCAAGGAGAGACAGCTCTGACTTTTTCCAGTATGCGTTGTACATGTACGACACGAAGACGTCGAGACCTCCCGCTTCTTGGGCTGAGCACACCCTAGAGCATGTCAATGACACCAATGGCGCCAGCGGGCATGGAGATGTGAATACCCACAGTAGCGACTTTACTAATGGCCAAACGGATGGGAGTGGCTGCATTCCTGCGTCTTTCTTGGAAAATAAAGCTATACGCACCGTCTATGGACTGGTACCCCTGAAGTACGCTCTTGACTGGCCTGTTTTCGCTTCGTACGATGAGCTCGTCGGGTGTGCTGCCTGGCTTGGGGGTCGCATTCCCACCTTTGAGGAAGCTCGAAGCATCTATGCACACGTTGACAAGATGAAGAGGAAGGAAGCAGAACGCCAGCTCGGCAAGACAGTTCCAGCAGTGAACGGGTGAGTTCTCTATTACTGCTAGAAAGCCCAATATTAGCTAACATCAAGGGGCTGTGTAGCCACCTGGTCAACGATGGTGTGCAGGAGACTCCCCCGTCAAACGGCCAGCATGCCGTCGGTGATAACCCGTCCGGAAACGACGAGTTGTTCATCGACCTCACCAATGCTAATGTCGGCTTCCGCCATTGGCATCCGGTGGCCGTGACTGCGCACGGCAATCGCCTTGCTGGTCAGGCTGAGATGGGAGGCGTCTGGGAGTGGACCAGCAGTACGCTCAGGCCTCATGAGGGGTTTCAGCCCATGCCTCTATACCCTGGATATACCGGTATGTCACGTTGGTCTCTCTAATACTCAAAACAAGGTATACTAAACACAAAACTTTAGCCGACTTCTTCGACGAGAAACATAATATCATCCTTGGCGGGTCATGGGCCACCCATCCCCGAATCGCAGGAAGGAAGTCCTTGTATGTTCTCCCTCTTTCGTCAATGGGCTTGTGTAATCTCACGCCCCTATGGGAGTGCAGAGAAAAGGAATGGAAACCGAAGACTAATTCGATCTAGTGTCAATTGGTACCAGCGCAACTACCCGTACGCCTGGGTTGGCGCAAGACTGGTTCGTGACATATAAACCATGACACGAACGGATACCATATAGCTGCCCAGCCTTTTTTTATTCAAGACTCATCAGGCTTTACCAGTTTTCAACAACTGGGGGATTCAGCTCAACGACAACCCGCTGTAACGTCCGGGGCATATTCAACATTAGTCCCACCGTAACCGTAGCGGCAACCCAACAACAGCCATCTCTCGATTTACGTATCGGGGAACCAAAAATTTTCCTTCTTTTTTTTGCATGTAGGAAAAAAGAATGGGGGAGAGATGGAGCATCTTAGGAGTTTCTTCTTAAATTTGCTTCGTCCAGAAAAAGCTTCTACATGCATTATACGGCGTATCCAAAATTGATGATAAACAAAAAAGGCCGCTCGCTTGGGGTTGACGGATATTTTCTAGTGTCAACGACTATGATAGCGATTCCGTAGTTAAGAGGTCAGAGAATGAAATGGCTGTTACCGATTTATGGCAGTTTCCATGCCGCTCTACTCTATCTCTAGACCAGTCCAGGCCAGCGTCTGAATACCTAGATTCCTCCATTTCACATCCCTACCCCTTTACGTGCCTCATATACCTATTCGCTGATCGAAAATGAGCCAACTGTGAAGTCTGAGAGAGTATAGAGTATCCAGCTTTAGTACATGACGAGTCACGAATAATAGGGTATGGCACTCTTGCATAGGAATTATTGTCTTTATTTTGTTCAGCCTGTGCACCCCAATATGTGCTGCAGATATTCATACAGCAAGCGCCAAACCCACCCATCATATTCTGATCTAGTAGTCTCGTGGTACGGTTCCCAGTGCCACTCTAACAATATGTGATAAATATCACAAGTAGACTAGCGCCCCGCACCAAAGGTGGTAACTCCTGAACTCCTCTAACCATGCTAAAGTCCACTGTGGATTTTGCCATTTCGCGGTGATGGGTATGTAATTCGGCACCGATGTTCCTGCCATAGATTGGGACTACGCAGATTCTAAACTCTAGGTCACATCGATAGCTACTGGCCGGATTTGCTGTGTTCGCTGGGCACTTGAATGATAACCTCATGTCGGCCATTACGCTCCACGCTATAGTCCGACGAGTCCATATGCCACGGTAGACTGAGGATCAAGCAGACAAACTCGATAAATTAACGTTGCCATGGTGGTAAGCAAAATTAATACATCAAGTCTATTATCTGCTTGGCAACTGCCGTCGGAGTGAGAACGCCGTTTTCCGAGAAGAAAGACGTAATAAGTTCGGGAGGCTGTATTTCATTCAACATTAGTAAATATAAAACAAAATCTAGCATTTGTTGACAATCAAACATACCGTATAATCCACCGGGTCTTCGATGGGGTGCTTGGCATCCTCCCGCTCACCGTCCTCCGCCTTGCTCGCGTGGAAGTCGAGCAGCTCCTGGTCGAAGCCGAGGTCGAACTGGTTCAGGGGGAACGTCGTGCCGAACTTGTGCTGTTCGGTGGCGACGTAGAAGTCCTTTCTGTGCGCCTTGGCCAGCTGCGCCAGCTGGTACGTTCCCATGCGGGAGATGATGCCGCCGTTGGCCGTCACGGCCTCGGCGCCGACCAGGACCATGGTGACGAGGTGGGTCTTGCTTATGGCGTAGGCGGCGGCGGACTCGGGCACGGTGGCGACGGGGACGCCCTTGGCCCGGAGGGCGGCCACGACGCGGTTGCTCTCGGCGCGCCGGGCCTCGCTCATGACGTGGATGACGCGGAAGCGGTGGAGGGGGTCGCCGGGGACGGACTCGGCGGCGCGGCCGAGCAGGGTGCCGACGACGCGGGAGCCGCCGTGGGTCAGGACGGTGGCGCCGTCGGCGACGTAGGGGCGGCCGACGGCGGCGATGTGCTCGCGGGCCTGCTTGGCGCGCTGGGCGAAGAGGCGGCCGTTGCGCATGAGGTGCTGGCGCACGACCTCGAAGTTCTCGTGACTGCTAGTCTCCTTGCCGTCGGGGCCTGGCTGTTTTAATGATAGCACCAGGTACTGCTGGAACAGGTCGGTGCCGTGCGTCAGCGCCACCGGGTTGCGCACCGCGCCGCGAAGCTTCGCCGACTGCGTCTTGATGAGGTCCATAGTCTCAAAGACGGTCTTGGCGGAGGACTGGCTCAGCGCCTCGATCAGCGCCTCGATCGCCGCCACCGGCATCGTGAGGTCCGGGTCCTCGGCGAGGAGCTTGTGGTAGGCCGTAACGATGCTGTGTTCAGTATGGAATGGTTAGCTGGGCGGAACTTGATAGGTACGATGAGCTTCCCATATGTAACATAGAGCTTACTCGAAGGACTCGAGGTCCGGATTGTTGCGAATGGGTAGCTCGCTCTGTGTAATCCCCGCCATTGTCGCAGTTTGTGGGATTGAATCGGTGGTATGGTGTAGAAGTGGAATACGACGGCGGGTCGGGGCTGAAGCGAAAAGAGAGAAAAGCCTCGGTGTTTATACTGCCAGGAGATCTCTAGGCTCTAGGCTCGACGGAGTGTAGCAGTTGTGATCATGAAGCTTTAAACTTTTTGTGAGTCAAATCGCGGGGCACGTCACTGCCGCTGCCGACATTATGGATTAATCGATTAATCGATTATCGCTTATCGTAACACTATTTTTGCATACATACTTCATGTATGTACCTACCTAGGTTAAGGATGTACCTAAATGCAGGTGCGGCTATCGTCCCCACATTCCTAGCGGGAGTGCTACAGGGATTTCTAGGGGTCGGGTCAGGTACAACACTCAGCACCTACCTGGTACCTATTCATACCTATTTTGCTAACACTTCCATCTTACCTCAAAGGATGTGAAGATTGCAAGCACTGGAGAGAGCACGTCATGTTCACCAGAAGAATGCACCTGTTAAAGGTCCTTTTCTCAATATGTAAGTACCTAAGAGGTAGGTATATCTACTAACCCTCCCTCATTCCTATTGTCTATTATTATTCGGAATATTCATGTGGCCTTTACGTTCAGAACCAGCACAATAGCTAGACACCCTTTTCGTTGGATAAATTGTCATCCTAGCATAACCTCATCCCTACGAATAACCACCGTAGTGTCTTCACGGCTAAAGGTAGCCTGTCATCGCCATGCAGCAAATTCAAATAATGTCAGACCTTCACATACATTTGGATCCCAAGGGAAAACCCATCGAGATCGAGCCAGTGGCTCCCTACTTAGCCCTCTTGGGAAACATTGGCCTACTCACCTTCGACTTGTATCGCTTCCTGGAATGTCAACTCGACAAGTTCGCAATTGTCTTCTACATGTTCGGCACCACTGAGATGAAGGATTTGACCTAGGAGTCAGCCACAGCGCATATGCGTATGTTCGAGTTAAGAATGAAGCAGAAGCAGGCCGCATCGGAACAGCACAGGGGCACGTTCGTCTTCCTAAACAATACCCGGTTCGACCTTCCCGGCATGAACACCACCATTCTCGGGACCACGCTCTTCAGCTTCCCGCACCCGAGCCTCGAAGGCCGCGTCGACTCCTTCTACCGAGCCCGCAACGCCAGCGGCGATTGGAACTACGACATGCACTTGCGCGGGTTCCGCCGGTCCGTCGGCTTCCTCCAGGAGGAGGTCAAGACGATAACCGCCCAGGACTCAACCCGGCTCATCGTCATCTTCTCCCATCACAGTCCCACCCAGCATCCGGAAGCCCTGGCGTCGCAGGCCGCGCCACTCGCGTGGAAAGACGACCACATCGACTGCTTCTCGACGGACATGTCACAGTTTGCGATCTGGCACCACCGTAAGGTGGTGCTGTGGGCCTTCGGCGCTACGGGACACAACTGCAAATATCGTCACGACGAGTTAACCCTCATTTCCAACCAGAGGAGGACCGGGTCGCCCGACGGGTCTCACAATTGCCGCAGCTTCGACCCGTCGTTGACTGTTACTTTTGTTAAGGCCAAATAGGACCGGTTGTCGGAATGGTCCGATTTGGCTTGGGATTGCTCGCCCGCGAGAAGGAGGAAGCGATTCTTCTTTCAGATCTAACATGGAGCGAGCTCGTGGTTGGAGGCTAGTCAAGGTTTGGTTTCGAGGTTCGTGTGGGCAATGTCGATTGTATAGGCCCTCGGTACAAGTCGGTGGCAAGCAGATCAGCCAGCATTATTTGGGAACCTGTAGCGTATGAGGTAGGTCCTTTGGTGTTTGCTGGCGGGTTGTAGATTGGCCAAATTCCAAAGCGAGTTTATGCAATTAAGATTTCATGAGCTTCGCCTGGGTGATGATGAAAAGGAACTCTGAGACTAATAGGAGAGACGAGTAGAAACTCAGAGGGGCGTAACGAGAAGCATAAGCTGTGGTAGGTTATGGCTTAACGTGACAACTGTTGAACAAATACGCAAGTTGGACAGTAAATGATGAAGTTGATTCTTCTGAATTAATGCAAACTGGCTCGATGGTATCTTCAGCAACTGTAAACATTAGACATACAATAACACATTTCGCGTCGCGGGGCTTAGTACTAAGCAAGGTAGGCAAGCAGAGACGACCACCCCCTTCTTGGTCAGTGAGATGATATGACCTTCGACTTCAATACCAGCGGCGGCAAGACGGGCTGCTCGTAGAAATCCTCCTTTGCATCACCGATCGTGTAGTCGGTACCGGCCTCGTAGAAGAACGACTCCTTCACGTCAGCGAGTAGACGGCACAGCGCCATCAGATCGCCCGTCGGGTCGACTAGTCCTATATCCTCATGCTCATGCAAGGCATGCTCGTGTCCGTGCTGATCATGTTCATGATACCCCTCCCCTTCCGCAGATTCGCCGTCCTCCAAGACCAAGTCGACCTCCTTCACCTTCGGAAAGCTTTGCATCAGGACGTATTTGTTGTAGGTCTCCCAGGGCCGTCGGATGGAGGGCCTGACGTAGTCGATGGCGAGGTTGACGGTGTCGTCGGTACCCTGGACGAGCTCTGTGAACAGCCGGCAGGCGTCGTCGTAGCCCATGAACGAGGGCCGCGGCAGGTAGAGGGTGTCCAGGTTGGGGCAGAAGTATATCCGGGGCTCGTGGGACCTGGTGCCGAAGGACTTCTTGTAGATCCGCAGGGCTTCGAAGCGCGACTCGCGGCAGACGTGCAGGATGGCCGGAGGCGCCGTCGACGATGCGCACCGGTCGTCGTCGCCGTCGTACGAGACCTCGACGACCCTCTGGTGGCACGAGTGCCGCCATATCTGCAGCCGCAGCTCGGCGGGCAGCAGGGGGAAGAGATCGAACGAATCTGGCAGACCCGACATGTTCCGGGAGGAGGAGGAGGTTGAGCTCACGCGAGAGGCTGCGACGGGGTGTGACGACGGTGACGGGTCGGCAACGACAACAACGGCGCGGCTACGGGTCTCAGGATTACTACGGCGGTTCAAAGATTGCGAAGCCAAGATCACTAGCTGGGCTGGCAGGGCTGGGTAAGGTATATATGAAGAGCGAAGAGCCAAGCCCACCAGGAGCCCGTCTTCATCTAGGGGAGCCCACACCGTTGCCGAGCTAGGAGAGTCACTACACGACGAACGGGATGGTCCCTGTTGCGTTGCTTGCGACTGCATTATTTGGGCTTGTCCCACGAGACCGGATTGGGCCACGGCTTTTTTTATTTTATTTTCCTTCCCTGGCCCCGGCAGCCCAAGTTGACAGGACGGAGACGCTAAGGAGGAAGATCGTCCGCTCAACTTCTGGATCTGCTGCGACGATGTGGTTTTCGCCAAGATGGCTGATCGAATAATCTTCCTACGTATCAGCCCGGGCGACACACCACAGAGCGAGAAAACCCGGGGCGGGCAAAAAGGCCAGGTGAGGAAGCTCACTCGAAATCCCTTCCCGTCTAGACCCGGGGATGACGCAAAAAAAGGGATGACTATGGCTTAGGCTAAGGAGAAAAAAAATAGTCATTAAGAATTGCCGAGGATTTCATGCATGGAGTACCCAACCAGGCAAGGTATAGAAGGTATAGTAGGCCTCACTGCTTCAAATAAAAGGGATTAGCTGCGAGCAAAAATATGCTTCAGGTCTGGAGGAACAATAATTAGTCGATCACGAGAAGGCCCTTCGTTTACGTGGTGAGAAGGGAACTCCGTGCTGTTGTACGCAGTACTTGTATACGCTAATATCTTTTACTCTGGTTTGCCTGTGATTCGCCTTTGGCTTGGACTTTGGGCAGGTAATAATAAGACATGACACAAATGAGTCTGGCCAGGCCAGTCTGTCTTTCTCCTACGGCTTAGCGTTCCATTCGACAGCGAAGGAAAAGATCGGGTGAGGAATCGTATGACTTTTCTTTTTGGAGGCAGAGATGGAAAAAAAATTGCCATCCCTTTTTTTCTTACTACGGTACATTGTAAGACCTGGGCTGGGCCTCTTTTGTTGGCGGTTTACGCCCCGAACGTTCCCGAATTCGGAACTGCTTACAGGGCCTGTCAGGCCACAATCCCACTGTTTTTATATTTCTTGGCCAGCACCAGCCAGCACAAGGCTTCTAGAAAGGGCTGAGTGGGCGCTCACGACATCCTTACTAAGGAGCCTATTTACCGGCATTGGAGATGAATAGTTACAGCTTGACTGGCCTGATTTTTCATTTTCTTATGTTGATGGGCTTTTATCATATTATGCTAATAAGAAACATCTTTATTTTATTATTCTGACCTTGTAACACCGACGATAATAATGAAGGGAGAGCAGAAACGAAGCTGTGTATTGAAAGTACCAGGAAACATCAGCTTGTTACCAGGTTGAAAACCGCAAAATGCGATAGGCCAGAAAGCTCTACACACGGGCCACTCGGACTGTGGTTTAGGTAGCAAGCCCAGCTCATCCTGCACCGTCACTCTACAGTGGGCACACGGGTGAAAAAAAAAATATTACACAATTTTACAGCCTAATCATTTTCTTTTCATCCCAGCAATTTGATTAACAACTTCCTTATGCAGTTGTAGTTGCATGCACAATACGGAACAGACCCCAACTTCATTTCGAGTCCCCACTTGTTACTTAACAAGAAAAAGAAACGGGGCACCTATAGATGAACCTTGTTAACGTTACTAACCCCTGAATCCGATCTTATGACGTAGCAATTTCTATCTAAGTGAATCAGATATACACACAGTTCATGCTGAGAGCTATGGCTGGCATAATAGCTTCGTCGTCTTCAGCCGCTCTCACATTTGACCTCGTTGCTAGATGTTCTGTAAGATCCGGGTAGAATTCTGTCATCCCAACTGAATATTCTATCTAACCATCATCTTAGACAACTCGGGCTCGTGCTTCCATCCTAACCCTCCCTCATGGACAGGTTCAACTACCCATGTTCATGCCCGTTGCGACACAGGCGTCGCTGAAGGGCCTCACACCAGAACAACTGGAAGATACAGGATGCCGTCTATGTCTAAACAACACCTACCACCTAGGCTTGAAGCCAGGCCAAGAGGTCCTCGCAGCGATTGGAGGAGCACATAAGCTGCAAGGGTGGAACCACAACTTACTAACAGATAGTGGAGGGTACGACATCTTTGCCATGTGGTAGATACCAGATCGATTGAGTGGCTAACTTTATCTCAGCTTCCAAATGGTCAGTCTGCTAAAGCTGGCCAACATCACCGAAGAGGGCGTCCGGTTTCTGAGTCCTCACGACGGCACCCCGATGCTCCTTACCCCTGAGCATTCCATATCGCTTCAAAACACCATCGGCAGCGATATTATGATGCAGCTAGACGACGTGCTAGTCACGACCTCGCCGGACCACGTCCGCATGCGCGAGGCCATGGAGCGCAGCGTGCGGTGGCTGGACCGGTGCATCGCGGTGCACCAGAACCCGACGACCCAGAACCTGTTCTGCATCATCCAGGGCGGACTGGACCTGGACATGCGGCGCGAGTGCTGTAGGGAGATGGTGGCACGGGACACGCCCGGGATCGCCATCGGCGGGCTGAGCGGCGGCGAGGCCAAGGCCGACTACTGCCGCGTGGTCGTGACCTGCACGGAGATGCTGCCGGAGCTGAAGCCGCGCTACGTGATGGGCATTGGGTATCCCGAGGACCTGGTGGTCAGCGTGGCGCTGGGCGCCGATATGTTCGACTGCGTGTGGCCGACGCGGACGGCGCGGTTCGGCAACGCCATCACGAGGAGCGGCGTGCTGAACCTCCGCAACGCCCGGTACGTCGGCGACTTCGGGCCCATCGAGGACGGCTGCGGGTGCGCGTGCTGCCGCGACGGCGGCATGGGCGTCACGCGCGCCTTCGTCCACCACAACACCGCCAAGGAGACCGTCGCCGCTCACCTGCTCACCATGCACAACGTGTGGTACCAGCTGAACCTCATGAGGGAGGTCAGGGCGGCCATCGTCGCGGACGAGTTTCCGGCGTTCTTGAGGAAGTTCTTTGCGGACTCGTACCCGGATAAGGATAAGGAGAAGTACCCGACGTGGGCGGTGGATGCCCTGCGGGGCGTGGGCGTAGATTTATATACTGATGATATATAATTTACGTTGATTTACATCATTTACCAGTGATGAATGCTTGTTCGTTGCTGTCTACTCGATAGAGTATATTCTGTATATGTTTATCGTTTTAGCCGCTCAAGTATCATGATTGACTCCCAGATATTACCAATCCTAACCATAACCGTTTCGCCAGAGAAATCGAGTGCATCTTTCCAGAAGCAAACACTCACATTCCCAAGTGATACGATTTTGATCTAACCTAAATAATTGCATACGTATTTTTGCAGAACGGATGAAAAAACAACTCGTTTCTCCTCAACATCTCAAATTAGAGGACAAAGAAAGTAAAGTACATGTTACCCTATATAAGTAATATGTGACAACCACCGTAGTAAGCTCGGTTCCGATATATTCTCTGCAATATCCCTGATATGTGGCTCATTTACCTTAGTCCTGTGTGAGATAGAGCAGAACCCGACACACAAAGCCAAGTAGCCTTGGTCTTTTTCTTACTTCCTTCTCAGCTTCGATGGGCTGGTCTAGACTTTTATTCTTGACTTTGGTGGCGACCGCTTCCGGGTTTCCGATTGCTGTCTCATTAAGGCGACAGGAATAAAATTCCGACACTAGCTGTACCACACAGACGGGAAGAGCGATACAACCTTAGGTAGGCTCGTGAATCAGAGAAAGACAAGCTAGACCGAACGAAAGGGTTAGGTAGGACAGTGCAGCAACTTGCTAAGCTCCAAGCTCTGATAACCTAATACAACTACCTAAGGTAGACGCCGTTCAGACTTTGCGGGGAAGTGGAGTTATTGGACTCGACACCCAACCGCCGTCCAACCCCCACCACACTTTTCAAGGTTGCTTTGCCCAAGCAGCTGAGGAACTTGTCAAGCTGTCGGAGTTCCCAACAGCAACAGGACTTGCATACGTCAGTCCAACCCAAAATTTCATATCCATACCCATCTGGGTGTACCGTAATCTACGACTACCACCTTGAATCTTCATCGCTATCTCTCTAACCGAGACGGGATCGAGATCGAGATAATTGTCAATCTTGACAATCGCAATTTGCTTTCGTCGACTTATATATAGCAATAAGGCTCATTATACGACACAGCCTTGTACGACTCTTTTTTCCTCTATTCTGCTCGCAACCTTCACCTATTCAGCTAAGCCCAGCTCTTTGTCCTCGAGCCACAGTCTACACCGGGACATATTCTATTCCTAGTTCCTAGCTCGTCTGCTACGCGAGCTAGCCGGCCACTACCTACATCGGGAGGAGAAAACCGACAACCGTATATACACATAACACATAACATACATCTACCTAATACAAATACACACACACACACACACACCATGTCCACCCGAGCAATGTCAGACCTCTCGCTAGGCTCCGCCGCCAAGGCCAAAAACGTCAAATCGCTAAAGGCGGCCCAGCAAGTCGCCGACTCCTGGGAAGACGAGGAGATCGAGTCGGACGCAGAAGACACCGGCACCGGCACCACCACCGATTCCCAACCGCTGTCGCCGTCACTCGCCAGCGACAGCCCGCAGATCGACAAGTCCGGGCTTGCGGCGCCGCCGCCGACACCCAGCTCGCCTAGCGCACAGACGCCGTGGCAGCAGCCCATGTCCCCGGCGTCGCCCCCTGCCAGTGGTGGTGATGGTAGGTTAGGGATGGGATGGGGAGGAGACGAAGAAGGGGGCAGGAAGAGACCGGAGAAGACGGACGCGGTGGCGCGGCGCATGATCGCCAGCGCGCTGGGGGTGCGGGCGCCGCGGCCGACGGAGGAGCAGCGCGCGTACGACCGGGCGGTGCGAGAGAAGGAGCGCAGGAGGCGCGAGGAGGAGAGGGAGGCGGAGAGGAAGAGGAAGGAGGAGGTGGAGAGGGCGAAGGCGGCGATTTGGGATGATTGATTCCCTTTGGTCGGTTCGGTCGGGAGGAAGAGAATGGGATGGGTCAAGGATGAGGTCGAGGTTAAAGGTCGAGGCCTGCGTTGAATGCATGCTCCCGATGGCATTGCGGGTCCGGGAACCTGCTTGCTGCTTGTTTCAGATCGGGAACAGGACGGGACGGGACGAGATTGGAAAGGATTGCGATGGGCGGCTTCGTGCGTCTTGGCTTGGAAAACACACACCATACACACTCTTGCTTATCAATCTATACGGCACGACACGATAAGTGGGATTCCGGGGGCAGGGCAAGCGCTGTGTATTTGACTCGGACAACTTTGCGTTTTTCTCGGGAGGCGATGTTGGATTCTATCAAAAAGCGACCCGGCGGCGGCTCAATACTGGATTATCACCCCGCGATCCTTATTCGACATTTCAAGAACTATTTGTAGCTCACGCCAATACAGAAGGGAGGAGGAAATAGATATGAAAAGGTGGTATTGAAGGACTTCGTTGCATTGATGCCTTTTCTATGCAGGTGATGATGGATATCTCAGGCTATAGGCAGGATATTTCCTGCCGGGGTGTCATATGGATTATGTACCAAACAACACACCATCCTTGATGTATTCAGTGACATAAAACCTGCCTTTATCTCCTCTCCCAACTACTTGACCGCGTGAAGTGTCCCATGTAGCTACATGAAATTACGGTAGTCCATCCGCAGGCTCCTCATCAAACCCAACCGGCCTGCCCTTCCAGGTCAAAACCAGCTCCTTCTCCATGCGTCCACCCTCGCCCTCCGCAAACTGCAGCGTAGCCCCCAAGCCCTCGAGCCCCTCCCGATCGGCCCTCTCGTTCCACAGCATCTGCTCGAGCCGACCGTCCCGCGAGCACGACACGTACCCCATGGGCCAGCGGCTGCGCCCCAGGGCGTCGCGCACGCCCCTCGTCGCCGGCCTCTGCGCGACCAGCAGTCCCAAAACGCCGGACCCGCGCCACCCGGCCGGCGCCCCGACGAACGCGCCCTCCAACTCGCGCACGAGGTGCGGGCCGATCTGCGTCGACGACGACGACGACGACGCCTTGCACTGCAGGAGCACGCGCAGCGGAGACGGAGACGGGAAAGAAGACGGCACGGTCCACGTGCCCAGCAGGTCGATGCCGCAGTCGGCGCGGCCGCCGACGCGGCGGACGGCGAAGCCTAGGCGGGCGATGGCCGCGGCGACGGCGTACTCGTACCGCGTGCCGACGAAGGTCTTGGATGTGACGTCTAGCCCCGTGCGCGCGGCGTAGGCGGCGTAGGAGGCGAGGTCGTGGTGCTCGTTGCTGGGCGCCGGGGGGAAGATGAGGTTGTGGGTTGCCCGCGTGCTATTGTTTCTGTTGTTCAGATGGGTGCCGCCATGGCTGTTGTTGTAGTGCCTCCAGCGTGTGATGGCGTTGGCAGGCGATCTGATATATGAGGATGAGGAGGTGCGATGCCATAGTGGCTCGGAGCGGGAGAGAGGCCTCATTCCATCACTAACTGGATGGGCACAAATCGACTTTCTTGGAAAGCTGAGGTGCCCCTTGATTAAAACTGACGGAATGCTTTAATCCTTTGATCTTTATTCTTTGTTCTTCGATATGATGATATCCTGTCTTTGATGATAAGATCAATTTATGTATAAATCGAGCTCTTCCCGTGCGTACCTCTTTATCGATAAGCGATAACCGTTTAAGCTGGGGGGGGGGTTAGAATAATGGTAAATATGCTAGATATATTTCGCTTATTCAATAAATGGCTGAGAATTTTAAAAGGAACCAACCAGGTTGTTTTTCCAATTCCGCTTAATATAATAAGCCGATTTTTTTTATTTTAAGCCATTTGGAATTTAAGCAATTTAAAGGTTTTTAATAGTTAAATATTTTAACGGTTTAAAAAAAGTTAAACCAATTACAATTTAAGCTATTGAGAAGCTTCTAATAGTTGAATATTCTAGCGGTTTAAAAAGATTGAAGCGGTATATATCCCGTATATCTTCCATATCGAAAAGGAAAATATGCAAGTCTAGAGTATTGTCCATATATCCAAGTGTAAATACCCTCATCAATTATTCTTTCTAAAGAACATGTTTTTTTCTTTTCTTTTCTGCAATTACATGGATTTGAATTATTGATTTATAGAGCTACAGGCTTACAAGTTATACTACTAGACTACGAGGGTTACAAGTTACAAATTACATTACAATCACACATGTTTGAAATGCTATCGTACTATAAGAGTGAAGCTATCGCAACTTGATACCCCCCTTAAGTCTCCCGTCTAAACCTAATATATACCGTTGAAACTGATTAAGCCGAATAGATACCATTTGTATCAATTGAGCGTTTTATTTGATTTGAACGCTTTAAAATAGAATAGCAAATTTGCGAATTATAATAGAAGCCGGTCTGAAGCTGATACATTTGAAATCAGAGTAGCTTATTCAAATAAGCAGTACATTTGCGATATCTTATAAGTAAATGGAATATCTACTAGAATTGCAACACCCCTCCCCCGGCTAGGTTGGCATTACATACACCGAACCCCACCATCTTTCACAGTGAGCTCCAGCTTGTCGAGTGTTCATTCACGCATTAACATCGTCGGGACCGCGAACTAGTATGTCATCATGGGGGACCGTCTCACACAATTGCAAGATGCTGTAGACCAGGTAAGTCCCTCTGCTATATCTTTGATTTTCAACGCAAAATAACCCTCGACTTTAGCTGGCGCAGCAATTCGTCGCATGCATACACTATATCAATCGACATCATAACCTCGAGACTTTGGGCCCCGGCGATCAGATCAGAGACGTCAAACAGGAACCTGACCAACAAGAAGGTTCGCTAACTCTAGTCCTATTTGCACTGCTATATACATATCCTTATTTGCTATAATGCTAACCAAAGACCACAAAAGTTGATCCGCATCCGACCAACGTTTTCAAGGCGTCGCAAGTCGAGCTCGCCCAGGACCTTATCACGAAAGAGCAGCAGATCGAACTTCTCATCTCCATGCTACCCGGCCTTGACAACAGTGAACAAGATCAGGAGCGCAACATCAAGGAGCTGGAGGAGGAATTGAGAATCGCCGAGGCCCAGCGGCAGGAGGCAATAAAGGAGAGAGAAGATACTATGGCGAAATTGGACACGGTCATTCGCAGTATTAGACGCCCGTGATAATCATTGGAAAGCACTATAATGGATAATGACATTTGATACCCGGTCAGGCGTTACGTACCTTTTTTTTTTCTTTTTTTGTACATATCTCATGGGAAATAGGTCGTAGGGTAGTGGTAGTATTAGCTGCCTAGGTACTCTAAAATTAAAAAATTAAAGACCTCTTGGCCAATTCTACATACTTATGTGCATGATGTGGTGGTCATCCCTCCTCTGCTTCCATGTCCCGAACGCCTAGTTTATGCCGATGCCCACCCATAGCTCCGCAGATGCTACTATATCTAGCTTGACTTGAAGAACTGTGGAAATATATCACGTAACTCTTCCAGATGCCTGACCTGGTACTTGGAGGCTGGTGTTTCCGGTACCGGCAATCCTTCCTCGACAAGATGAACCGCCTCCCATCCCAGCGTCTCTGCACTTGCCACGTTGGCGTATGAGTCGTCTAGACGCAGTTAGCTCTGGGATCAATTGATACATGAAACCACCTATACGACATACCAATGAAGTAGCAATCCTCGGGTCGTTCCACACCGGCTTCCTTCATCGCCTTGGCAAACATATCCGGATGCGGCTTGCAGACGATGGGAAACTCGGCGTAGTCGCAGTACGTGAGGCCCTCGAAGAGGTCGTCGACGCCCAGAAGCCGCACGACCCTCCGACCGTGATTGACGTAGGCGTTGGTCAGGAGCCACAGCCTCACCTTGGAGGTGTCGATGTCCTCCAGCAGCTTCCGTAGCGCAGGGTTTGGCTTGATGATGTCCTCGAGGGGCAGCGCGTCGTCGACCTTGGCGTTGTAGTCGAGGGGGTCGATCTGGTGGTGCCGCACCAAGCCCTCGATCGCCAGCCCGTAGTTCTGGTAGTACTCCTTGTGCAGCACGATGGCCTCGGCTTCGGGCAGACCCAGGTGCGTCGCGAAGTACCTGTCTATCAGGTCGGCCATCAGGTCATGGACCTTGGCGCCTAGGTGGTTTGTTCGGTTAGCCATTAGAAATTCCCCGCAGCAGCTCGTCATGGGCGAGTCAGGCGCACGCACTTCGGGGATAGAGACAATTGTCGATGTCGCTATAAGGTGATTAGTATGAGACGATGCATAGAAATCGGGACGAAATCTTACAAGAATAGGACAGGTTTAGTATTTGTCGCCCCATCGGGCTGGGCTGCGGGAGATCCCATGGTTTGGCTATAGGATCCGCGAGGGGTACGAGAGCAAAGCTGGTGACGAGAACTAGCGTTTAGACGAGCAAAGGGTTCAGTTTGGACTCTGCTCTTGAGATTTTGTCTGAAAGTCACGTTTGCGCCTAAGATGTTTGACGGCCTCAGCAATGTTGCATAGAAGAAAGAATGACTGAGATGCCGAACCATTTGAGTGGTTAATCCTGGAGAATTGGGCCCTTAAGTAATTGCTATGATTCCAGCATTATCCATGAGTCCTCACCGATACTGATACTGCTCTTTTCACATTCGATTTACACCAATTCGTTAGAAAAATACGAAAATAATGGCCTAGCTTTTCTCTTCCTTCCAAGTCTAGTAAACGCCATGAGATTCTAATATCCTCGAATTTTGAGTCACCGGCAAGCCGGGTAGCCAAAATAGCGAATCCGAGTGCAAGCATCAATTGCGTAGCACCTTAGTACTCAGATCCGCAGCCAATGGAAATGACACTTGGATGTTTGTGGCTAGAACAGCAGCTGGAATGTCACATGAAACAATTCGAGGCTCTGGAATGTGAAATGCGAGATTCAGACCTCTAAGTATACTTGATATGTACATAAAGGAACTTTTATGCAGCTATACAGCACTAGCCGTTCCGATGGCCCCTGTTGGTTCTTGGAATTTGAAGTGATAAGGTAAGGGGCGACGCCAGAGGCTAATATAGAAAATCGGGTATAATGGCTCATGTGCTCATGTGATGTTTGATATTTTGCAAAAGACTTGTCTATATTTTGTCTTGTCCCTATCATTTACCTCTCTTGAACCTTTTTTACCCTGTCTATATCTACGTGCAGCGGCCTTAATCGCTGGCCCCAAACTTAGCGCGGTACTCCTCAATACTCTTGATATCGCTATCCGAGATGAGCCCCTTCATGCCGTTGATGATATCCTCGAGCTTCACGATGGAGATGATGGGGATCTGGTACTCCTTCCGGAGCTGGCCGATGGCGCTCGTCTTGCCATCGCCGTCGGGAAGGGTCTCCTGGCGGTCGAGCGCGACGACGATGCCCACGACGGTGCCGCCGGCCGCGCGGATCATGTCGATGGCCTGGCGCTTGGCGGTGCCGGCCGAGACGACGTCGTCGATGATAAGAACCCTTTTCCCTTTTAGCGGGGACCCGACGATACTGCCGCCCTCGCCGTGGTCCTTGGCCTCCTTGCGGTCGAAGCTGTACGCGGCCTTGGCGTACCGCGCGGGGTTCGCCTTGACGAGCGCGTAGAAGACGGTGGCCGCCAGCGGGATGCCCTTGTAGGCAGGGCCGAAGAGGACGTCGAAGCCGTCCGCGACTTCGCTGGCCGCGATGGTCTGCGCGTACGCGTCCATGATGGGCACGTGCAGCTCCCCCGTGTAGAAGTCGCCTGCGTTGAAGAAGTACGGCGACGTCCGCTTCGACTTCAGCTCGAACGACCCGAACCGCAGGGCGCCGCCCGCCACGGCCGCCTTGAGGAAGTCCTTCTTGTACTCGGGGAGAGACATGGCTGCTGCTGCTGCTGCTGCTGCAAAAGCTTTTTGTGAACACACAACTTTATAAAATTGAGCCTGCTGCGACGGGAAAGGAGATTTCCCGCTTTGGTCAGCTCCTATATGGCGAAGAACTGTATGAAATTACTCAAGATTTCATAGCTGTAATGTGACTTGATTCGTATGTATGGCCATAGATAGCCTGATTATTTGTGTGCTTTTCCGCTATGGGGACTCGACAACTTACCTATAATCTGCAGGGCTAGAAACTCTGGAAGATCAGCAGCCTGACTTGCTGCTAGTACCAGGTAGTGATTGTTATGTGGTGAAGTTTTCGATAGTCAGTTTGGAGAGGGGCTTGATAAGAAAAGATCAAGAATTTTTCAGTAATGGTTAGTGTTATCAGGTATCTATATCTACGCCATAGTAAGGCTACCTAGGTACCATTATTCCTTCAGATCATGACTATTGCCCAAGATTCACAATTGCTTGGATTTTACCTACATAGTAGGTTTGCCTGAAAACCGACTTGTTTAAGCAAACCTCAGGCATCGGGCATAATACATGTGATTGTCAGGGGTCGAGAAGCATAGGTTAGGCCTTTTAATGGGCTAGCTGGATATGCTGGATAATTCAATTAAGCGATAATCTGGCTCCAACCGGACACAACTTAAAAACATAAAAAGTTCCAGGCACTCAACTCGTCATGCGACACGTTTTTCTGTCGGTCTTCCTTTCAACTTTCCATTCCGGCTTCACCCACTTTGGAATTATTTCCATTCTGCGTAAATCTTCATCTGCCACTAGGTGATTGTTTCATCTTGTTTTTCGTTGCCCAAGGTACTTCGCTTAGCGTATGGACGTTGCTGGACTGGTTCGTTACAAACATGGCGCAAGTTGGCACTGCAACAGAACCTATGGCCAGCTACCAGCCAGGCCTTAATGGTATCCTCACATCCGCCGATCTCAATGAGATTCGCGAATATCACAAGGTTGTCCAATTCCGAGATACGATAGTATCCGGAAAGCACCCTCGTATTAAAGTGTCTAAACCTGTTGCTGCCAACACTCAACAGTCTGATTCTTTCGCGACCGACCGCGTCGCCCCATCCACATCTGCACATGCTTTGCCCGCTCCTAATCTCAACACTTTACAGATGGACAATATGCAATCATTCAAGGCAAACTCACAGCAGCCTACTGCTGTCGTAGCTACAACAGGCCCTACTTCAGCTGCTCCTACCATCGCGAGACCTCAAGGTTCTCGCAAGACAAGTCGCAACCATGCTCCACATGGCAAGTCTCAAGACATCAAGGCAGGACTTCAGCGCCAGAGAAAAAAGATCGAAGATGAAATCAAGGTCCGGGATGGGAAGACCATCGCTTTGCAACACTCTGATCATCTACCTGGGTTTGACCTTTCAGATATCTTAGCAAAGGCACTGACACTCGTACAAGCTACCGCTCCTCCCCATGTCAATTCTCCTAACGGTACTAATGCTTCCGACTCGGGTGACTCGAACAACACTTTCTATTCTAGTCGCCCTGATACGCCCGCCACGCAACCGTCGCCCCGACAGACTGCAGCACTGCATACTATCCAGACTCAAGACTCGGCTGCTTCTACGCGCCAACGCGCCACGTACGCTCCGCAGCAGAGCAATCCTCCTCCACCCCCTTCCGTACCGACATTGTCATATCAAACAGACCTTGGCCGTAGCGCGCAACCTCCTCAGGTGACGAGTAGTTTTCAACAAGCCCAACTAAACCTTGGCAGCTTGCCTGCGCCTATACATGATCATGCAGTCCACCATCCTTCAAAAACTAGTCGTGAGGGGAATCAGATGACACAGTCACGTCAAGTACGTGAGGTAGAGGCACAGGTTATCAGTTCAGACAGTGCTGCTCCTAGTAGATCCGACAATTCTGGTAATACAGACTCGGACCTACCTGTTGACAACAGCCGCGCCCATGTTCAGCATCATCTATTTCCTAGTGGTCAGTTCATACCGCGAGACTCACCCTTGGTCCGCGCTCATGATCTCTCACCCCTTGCACCTCAGCCCAATCATGTTTCCCCATTGGCGATAGCTCGCCAACCCCCTATGCCCGAGCCAGAGATTAGCATCTTACCCGGTGCGCCGGCTCAAGTAACGGCCTTGAGACAAGAGCATATGGTCATCACCAGCCCAGAGAGCTCTCCCCAGGGCGAGAGGGGAGGCAAGAAGAAGAACAAGAGCAAAACCAAGAGCAAGAGAAAGGCTGAAACGAGAACATCAGATATCCCTGCATCTCCGGAAATTAAGCCCGAACCTCGATCTCCGTCGCCCTTGACAGCACCTCAGTTTGCCCGACCTCAGAAACGATTGCGATCTGGTACTAGACCAGAGCAGGAGATATTGTACGATGAATCGCGAATCGAACGACCTGTCTCGGTATTACATCGTGAGCAGTATGTGGCGGCGCATGGGCAAGTGGAGAGACCGTCTTATGGGTTGGAAGTAATAGATGACCCCTACACACAGGTGCGCCAGTCTGTTGCCTCTGGTCAAAGACTAGAACGCGCTGTGTATGAGGAACGACGACCGGATGGCGCGGCTATACAGTACGTGCGCCAGGTCCAGTCTCCTTATGGCTATCCGCCTTCATATGGTGCTGTGGAGTCTCGTCCTCTACGCTCGGCAAGTTACTCGGTGAATCCACAATATCGGGAAGTTTCTACTTATCAGCGCGACGGACGAATGAGTACCCGGCCTTACGCTGATCGTGCTAGATCACGATCTCCTATCGTTGTTGAGGGACGTTCGCCTGGTATGGCGCCTCCTGCACCACCCCCTACTCGGATCATAGTTGATCAATATGGCCGCGAGTACCTTGATCCCCCGCGCACTAGCACTGCTGCCCGCCAGTCAGTCGTGCCAGCACCGAGACCGAATGAGCGTGAAATTGTTTACGAAAGTGTGCCTATGCGTGCACCATCCCGTATGGCAGCAGATACTTTTGAGGAAGGTGGAATCATATATCGACGTGCCTCGCCCACGTATGCTCCTCGACGCGTTATCACGCAGCCGGAGTATGGAGTCGACTACAGAAGCTATCGAGAACGTGATTACTCAGTACGGCCCCTGGGCACAGTACAGCCCCTAGGGCCGCCGGCACAGGAATATGCCCCAATCCGAGGCGCAACAGAAAGACAATTTCCTGAGCAATTACTTCTTCCACGTGCCACAAGCGTCCGACCTGGAGACGCTATACCCTATTATAGCACTGCACGGCCTGAAGTGCCTCCCAGACAGTACGCTGCTAGCGTCCACCCTGAAGTAAGAGGTGCTCCGGCCATCCGGGAATTCAGTGTCAGACCGGCGGAGCGAGATGTATCCAGACGCGAATTCAGTGTTCGGCCTGTAGAGCGCTATTATGATAGGGCGCATGTGGACGAAGAGGTTACTTACATTGAACGACCTCGACCAGCCCAGCAGGACATAGGTATTTACCCCGATATTAGTCGAAGACAAGTATACCAGTAAGCACGTGCTACGTGCTGAGAAAGTGCACGAATGGACCGATACCGGCCAGGTCTGAAAAGGCGGATGAGGCTGGTGAGTTATGCCGCGGAATGTTGTGGTGGCTAGTCACACAGCTTATGGAGTTTTGAGACCTGCTGCTATTATGCTGAGAGCCGTACCTGAACATAGCATGGTTTTGAGGGATTCAGGGAGTTGGACGGATATAAGGATCGACTCGCCGCGTAGCTTAGTACGAAGGGTGGCATGCAAGTACCTCTACGCTCCGACGCTCCTACGCTCCTAGGTACCTACATTTAAGGGGACAACTGACTGTAGGAGCTGTATATACACATGTAATAAATATCCTTAAGGACGATGATTTGTGAAGCAATGCTCATCCCGTCACCAATACAGTGCCTATGAAAATGTTGTTTATTGTAAATGATAAGAAATGTTGGTCTGCATAGATCAGCTGAATATCTCATCCCTCGTGACACACGATTGGAAACCCCCTGTCCTGCATATACTGCAACCATAAGCTTCCCGTCACTCTTGATTGTTGGATGTGATATCCAGTGTTAGCTGAGTCCGGGTCGGTATTACACTCCGACTGAATGAAAGCCTGGCGTCTAGATGCAAGCCGTCTAGGATTCAAGGTTCTGGCTAAAAGAATTTACAAGATGATCACCTGCAAGGAAACGACGGCGTTCCCGTCTCCAAATTTTATAGACTCCTAATAAGTCCCTTTCTTTTTTAGCTTCCTTTCTCTCTTATGTTATGGTTAGGTAAATAGCTGATACTAAGAGGACACGCTTTCGGCATTTCCACTATGCGGGCTCGGGAATCGGGATTGTACAAGATCTCGCGAAGATGGGGTTGCCAGCCCTACAGATAATCCGTCCCACCACCGGACCCTCGGCAGTCATCCATCCCTTCGACGCGCGGCCCCGGATTAAATATTCGTCAAAGGCCAATTATAAAGATAATCTTGCCTGCCGTGTGCAGATATCTGTCATGTGTGTCGTATATATATAAGCTCTATTGGTCTTGAAAAAGGTGAGATGCAGGCTTAAACTACGAGCTCGCGATAAATAGGACGCCTCGTGGCATGTCTATCGCCGAGGGCTTGCTGACCTATGTATTGTACGAAATGCAAGGGGTGCCATTAGATCGTTTGCTCGATCTGTAGCGTACGACTCGACCTTGGACGAACCGAACTTACGATTCGGGGGGAAGCCTGGGAATGCAGGAAGAAAAGAAACTTGGATACATACCGTAGCTACATATATCTAACCTACACGAACGACAGGTTCTGTTTATCTTGCGTTGTAGCTCTTCGTCCAAAATGCTACGTGTTGTCTTCTGCTTTAATTAGCCCCTGGACAATTCATAAGGGATGGATGTAAGTCGGGAGATTCTGCCAGCTCAGCTACAAGATATGCCGTAATCACAATCCATACATACATAGCTCTTACGAATGCAAGGTCTCATGATGACTATGATCCTCTAGATACAGACATCGATACACTTGAGATACGAATCACTTCTGGCATTCTAACTATTCCAAGTCCCTTTCACGCTATACAATGTAAGAACCTGTTACCATGACGCAAGTTCCCTCCCATCTCTTTCGGTAACTTGAGGCTTTGTTCGTGTCGGTTCAAACTTCCAATTTACTCGGCCGTGATGCGGTTCCATTGTCCGTCCGTCTATAGGGGGTCGGTTCTTGGACTTGGCCGAAAGTGGTTCAGTGTAAGGTGGCTGTGTCTGTTTTGGCATGCACCTCATAAAACGAGATAGGGACAGGAAAAAAAAAGGAACATATAAAATTGATCATTCGACATCCCTGTATACCTTATTTCACGTGTTGGCTCCCTCCATTTCGTCCGGAAGATGTTCAGATGAAACTTATTACCATGACTAATAAGCCATAGGACTCCAAGCCAGGTAGAAAGTGGACATTTCGACACAAAGGTAGATGGATCATCGATTCATCGACTCGAGTGCCGTAGGGCAAGCTAAGGCCAAGCTCTAGCAATAGATAGCTGAATTAATAGTGCATGTAGGTATTAGGGCCCACTAACGGGACCTTGACTTACCTCATGAGGGATCTATACCTTAGGTACCTAAGGTAGTACTGTATCTGCGCGCGCATTACAAACTTCAAATGTTCCAAGAAGGAAACAACACACTATCGGGCATGAAAGCCAAGGGTTGGTTCATTTCCGGCAATGACCAGGTATGTCTACGGCTACGGAACGGTACTCAGACTACCTAAGGTATATGTATTTACTATTTCTAAAGAGATAATGTACGTAAGTGATAGATAGGAAGTACGCAGCTAATGATGACGCGTGAAGATATTTAAAGAAAAACCACATATGCCTTTGAGGATTTAGGTGATACAGGTTGTATTATCTTTGTTACAAATAAACCACCGCTAGAACCAACAGTAGGCTCTAAGCAATCTTGTGCCATCTACACAGTAACAAGTACAACCGGGTGTTAGCCGCTCAGGTAGAGTCGCAGGTACCTAAGTATGAGGAAAGTCTCCGATAGCCCCCCTTCCCCCCACTAGAACTGGAATGAGTTTGGGCCGTTCTACCAACCGCGCTAAGCCCGCACAACATTACAGGGCAGTTTACCAAGCTAAGGTGCATCGTACTGTGGTCAGTGTGGTACGTATGGCCACTCTTTCAGGGCTTTTAGGCCAGTTCTACCTGAGGATTGGCGTTTTTATTGGTCACTGTGCTGGGAAAACCAGCTGCTGACTGCAGCTTCGACACACCCGGCACCCGACGCTTCGGGCTTTTGGCCCGTTCCATCGATTCTTCCCAGTTCTCATCCTCATCCATAGTAGTGAGTCCACAGGCCACAGTCTACAAGTCCACAGTCCACAGCCCGCAGGCCACCGCAAGGTTAGTCCACCACATCTCACGTTCCAAAAATCCATCCTTCATCCCGTCAATTCCACTTTCTCCTCACCATTCTTCCTCTCAAAACCTCCCCACTAACTGTAGTAGAGGTTGTCGTCTTTGCCAGAAGAGAGAGAAAGGCGAGAGTAAAAACCGCTTTTACGACCACATCTTCGGTTTTTCTCCACTTCCTTATTCCTTTCTCTTATTTTCTCTTCTCTTCTGATTCTCTTCTTATTTTTCACTTCCAAGTTCTTTTAACGACGAGATACCCCATTTTCTCTTTCCGCCCTCTCTCCATACCCCGACCTTTAGGTTCGCTCTCCCCCCCACGGCTTCACAATGCAAAAGCTCGCCAACATGCGTCACTGGCCCGAGAGGATGAGCCCCAACTTCGGCATGTCGTCGAGACCGAATATGAACATGACCGCGATAAATCCGCATCAGAAGGCCGGAGCTCCGGGAGCTTCCCTAAGTCCCTCGCCTGCGGCCGATTCCACGATCCACTTCGCCTTCAACGTCCCTTTTGCCTCTGATCTAGCAGGTCCCAACACCGAGGAGATCCTGCATGCGACCGGCGAGGGTGTATTCCGATGGACCCATCCCGGAGACGCCCCCGACGACATACCCGTCTACGAGTTGCCCGTCCATGCTCAGAACCTGACCAATTTGCGAAACCTGTGTAGGGAACTTACTAAGGGTCCGTTGCCTATTGAGGCTCACGTAGTCTCGAGCATTCCAAAGGGTTATAAGTCGCAAGTCACGACGGTCTGTCTGTCCGGTTCCCCGGAACTTGTCCACAAGAGCCGCGAAACCATCCTGAGTGATACACCTCTAGCGCTGGTATGCAACTTTAGGCCCACTCCACAAACCATGGTAGAAATACATCAAGCTAAATGAGACATTGTAGAGGTGCACTACCGTCGACGTAGATTATGGATTGATCGTCGACTCCCAGGCTGGCACGTTGCAAAAGAAGGTTACCGATGCCCTAGACACCTTCGCTGTGTTCTGCGGCGTCGACATTTTCATATTAGGACCGAAGCTTACGCCTACGGTCGACGGCCTCAATGGCGACGTGGAGGTGATCCGAGATCAGAGATGGCGAGTGGCCATCTACGGTGATATTGAGTCTACAGAACATGCCAAGACGCAAGTTCTTATCTTCATCGATAAACTGGTAATTGGACTCTCGGACATGTGAGCGATATCGTGCATAAACTAACATAGAATGTAGCTTGGCCGTGAACTGGACATGATGCGTTTTGAGAGCACATTGCACCCGATTGTGTGTGGACGCTCGCGGAAGAACATCAAGTTGATCGAGTCGGTAACAAACACCGCCATCTACTTCCCGCCGTTCGCTCAATTGCATCGATACTGCCCACCGAATGCAAGCCGTCGTAACCCCGAAGAGATATTCATCACCGGCGAGAACCCCCAGGGAATCGAGCTGGCTAAGCGCAAGATACACGAGCTGGTGAACAGAACAAAGCTGTTTATTAAGGATGCCGTGGTCTCGCCTCCCAAGATTGATAGTATCTTGCTTGGGCGGATGGACAAGGTTCGGAAGATCATGGAGACCAACGGCACGTACATCATGTTCCCTCCGCTGGCCTCGCAACGCAATATGATCCGAGTTCAGGGTGTTGAAGGACTCCATATCGAGCGTACTATGAAGGAGATTATGTCTCTTGTATGTACTCTGATAAGCACTCAACCGATTTTGTATATGCTGACCATCAATTCAGGCCGGACAGTTTTATTATGCATCGTGGTGGATTCAGCAAGCTGGCATGTCCCAACTTCCAGCTCCTAACGAGATTCGATCCATGCTGGGTGACATTTGTGCCAATTCCGACGCGGATATCTCCTTTGAGAAGATGTCGTTTACTATCAACGGGTCCGACGATGCTGTAAAACAAGCCTTGAACGTTCTTTCTCAGATCAAGTTTGTGAATCAGACTCAGCATCAGATTCGTGTCAAGATCGAGCTAGCAAACGAACATAAAGAATTCGTCTCCGGCAAGAAGAACGGGAAGATCAACAAGATTATGACGCAGAGTAAGTTGAAAGAATAATCTTTCCTGGGCTCTACTAATATAATATAGGCAATGTTCAGATCATATTCGACAGTTTCCGAGAATATAACTTCGACATTGACGTTATTGCGCCTTCTTATGACTCGATGAAACAGGGAATGACCTTGGTAGAACAGGAAATGCCAGCTTCGATTTCTTTCCATGTCCCTGATCAGTATCACAAGCGAATCATTGGCATCGGTGGCCAGCACATCCAACGCATCATGAAGAAACATTCCGTCTTTGTCAAGTTCTCGAATGCTATGGATCGTGGTACGAAGCCCCTGTTTTGCTATGCTGTCGAGATTCCAAGTGAACTAACAAACATTTTAGGTGGCATGGGCCGTGAAGATGACGACGTCAAAGTTGACAATGTTATTTGCCGAACTCCAGCTCGAAACGCTCAGAACCTCGAGCTGGTCAAGACGGAGATCCTTGACATGGTGGACAGAGCTGTAAGTTGATTTATCAGCCGGTGGATGCTCAGATGATCGATCTAATACATATCCCAATAGCATTCCGAATTCACTTCTCAAATCGTGCACGTTGATCGTCTGTACCACCGACAACTTATTTCTCGTCTGCAGGAGATTGAAGAGTTGGAGAAGAAATGGAACTGCAAGATCATCTTCCCTAGCACCGAGCAGGCCAGCGATGAAGTTACTGTTACTGGTCCAGAATGGCAGGTGCCTCTCTGCGCCGATGAGTTCTTGGTAAGCTAAAACTATTTCGAGTCCTAGCAAGCTGTGATACTAATTTCGTCGTGAAGGGCATGGTTCCTGAGACCCACGAATTGGTTTTGACTAGGACTCCGTCTTTGGTCAAGTTCCTTGAGTCGCCCGAATTTGTCAACGACCTCGTTTCGAAGCTGAAAAATCAACACGAGGTGACTCTGGAGGTTCATGAGAACCCCGAAGAGAAAACGGAGGATGGAGAGCGTACTACGACCCTTCTCTGGAAACTCACCCGCAACAACACAGGTGGCCTCCGTGATGCCATTGATTTTCTCATGCAACAGTTTGCCGCTGCAAGCGTTGACGCCACCATCGTGAAAGGTGCCATCCCTCGGCCCAAGTCGGACTCGTTCGAGGACTCTCTACAATACTTCGATTCGAAATTGCTTCAGCACGCACCCACTCCTGTAGGAACGGATTCGCCTACGAAACCAGCCTTTGGAGAGGACATGACCCAGCAGCGAACCACAACCATCTTTGACAAGCTTCGCAAGCCCTCTCAGCTCTTGTCGTCTCTTGACCGCAGAAAGAACAGCTCGCACTCGATGAACGCGTTCTTCAAAGGGTCGAACAACGTGTCCAAGTCGTCTCTGATCTCGATCGAATCGACCCGCAGCTTCAATGCTGACCGTAACCCCTGGAACGATAGCGGCGTCAATCTTCCAGATGATGACAGCAACCCTTGGTCAAGCCGCCACTTTGGCAATGGCTTCGACAACAAACTGACGCCCAACAATATTCCGCACGGCGGCGACATCACGCCACGACACAGCACTCGCGCGTCTGGCGATAGCGGTCGACCGTCGACTTCTCATTCTACCAATTCAGGATACCCCGGTCCCAATGGACCTTACCGTTAGATTCCGTCTTTTAGATGCTCTACGTGCAAAACAATACCCCCGGCTGGATATACCCTGGCGTACAAATACCCGATCCTATGATCATGCATCGGTCGGCTTTGTTTTATCCTTTCTATCGACGTTTTGCTACTCTTTGCTTTCCAGTTATTCGTTACTGATTGCTATTTTTTCCTCTTATTTCTTCTAAATTTTGGGCTGCGAAATGACGGGTCTTTTCTTATACGGAACGAGTTTTCACTGCTTAACGCTTATATCCCACACGAGTTCATCTGGACATGATACCACGAGCTGCTTAAGAGCGGAGATACGGCGTTGCAGATTGGAGTGGGAGGACGCCGTCGGATGATACCACAAGAAAAGCACAGAAAAGTCGATACACAACGTTGGGGGAGGGAGGGGGGTCTAAAATACCAATTATGTTTGTGTCTGAGCTCGATTTTCCAGCGGCGTTGGTTTTTATAAGGCTTAAGTTCCATCACTTTAGGCATCCATCGGGTATCCTTAACCCTTTTTACGTGCGTTCCATGGCGAACGAGGATCGAAAGCGACTTTTACGGAGCCGAACCTAGCTTGTTTTCTTTTCAAGCAGGCGTCGGGCTTCAGGAGTGGGAAGAGGATGGGGAGGTAGACTGAAACGCGGATAGGTAGGAATGAGCGGGAGGATACCCACGATGGATGATGTGATGATGTAGCTAGCAGGCTACAATTGTACGATATCACAGAGATGATAGGCAATGATACCCTCTGGTTCTTGAGCAGATAAGTTGTTTCTTCTATGCGAATAGCGGCGCCTTTACGATTGCAAGTGGGCAGCATATGGCAATAACATCTGTTGTCTAGGTCGATGCTGTCTAGTTAACATGGTCAATTGACATGGCAAGGTGAGTCGAACTGAGGCAAGGCGAAGAGGATACGAGGTTCCATACTAAGACAAGGTGATTCGGCAAGGGCAAGGTGGACAATCTCTACTCTACTCGATATAAAACCCAACAGATATCGAAATGAAAATCTTCCCGGCAGATGTAAGTACGTAAGGTATCTATGAGGTAGCTGATTATACTTTCCTAGTATATGTATGCCTAGTCTATGTATGCACCGTGCACCGCATGCACCTAGTTATGTAGGTAGGCGGTCAAGGACGTGACTTCCTGGTAAAAGGGTATACAATCCGACACCCGTCTCAACTGATTCCATCCGAGCTTGCGACTTCCTGTACCTCCGACTTTTACCCTAGGGGTTACCTTATCCTTCCATTTCGCTCAACTTTGTAATCTTTCTCCCTTGCATTTCCGGGTCTTGCACTTATCATTTTTCTACGCTGCAGAAACCTCACTGGGAATACGAATATCAGAACACCGACGCCTATCAAAAAAATTCCCAGTCAAGTTTTGAGACGAACACGCGTAGCACTGCGGACTGGTGTTTTTTTTTTTTTCCTAGACAAATTCCCACTGAACCAAAGTCGAACGCGCTATCGCATAGACAAGACGGACCAACTTCTGTCACATATTACTTTTTTTTCTCGCATACGGCCTTCGACACGTCCCTGGCCCCTGCCGCCTTAATCAAGCCACCAATACTACCTTGACATACCTGCCGAGCTCCATTACTTGCATACGCCATCCCGAGTTTCAGGTTTCCAAGGTTGATCATTTGGCCAATCAGCGTTCTTCTGCTCCCTCCGATTCTGCGACCATGGCTACTAAAGACGTGCCGGACTCCCCTACGAAATCTCCGGAGTGGTCTTGGTATCCTCGTCCTGGCCCCCTCGAGGCGAACTGGACGGAGCCGAACCTGGGCCCTGCCCCCGCGGAGGCCCACGGCAACGGCAGCGGCAACGGAAGCGCGAGCGCCAAGGCCGAGTCGGCGCAGGCGCAGGCGCAGTCGCAGGTCCAAGCGGCGGCCGAGACCGCTGTCGACGACACGGAAGACCTGTTCGACGACAAGGCGGTCGAGGAGAAGCGCAAGAACCTCGGATACACGAGCCGCCGCCGCAACAGCAACAGCCGTCGGTCCGGCCGCCACGCAGAATTCCATCAGTTCTCTACGGTGGAGGCCGTCCTGCACTTTGGCTTCCACCCGCACATCCGCCCGCTCAACATCTCGGACTTGGACTCCTGCGTGGCACTGGAGAACGCGGCTTTTGTGAATCCTGAGCACCGATGCACTAGGGAGAAAGTACGTTGTTTTTTATTTCGTTTTGTTGAACCGGGCTATTGCAGCGTCTACGTAATAGTGTACCGTTTGCATCGTGCATCGTGATGTATACCGTCGCTTTCTGTCATTACATCTTCGTTTCTCTACAACTATGACAGCGTCCAACATAGCACATGTAGAAGAATTACAATTCCGCTGTCTATTATTATACTTGCCAGCAATAAATGTAGCTGACTTTTGCTTTTAGTTCGAGTACCGCCTCACGACATGCCCTGAGCTGTGTCTCGGCCTCTTCTGCACAATCGAACCCTCGGATGTCGATGACATGGACATCGAGCTCGTCACGCTACCCACAGCACATCCCGTACAGACAGGTCGCAAGGCCAAGAGCGTACTGCTGGCGCACATTGTGGCGACACGCTCTAAGGATCTGGTGGTAACGGATAACGCCATGGACTACCCGCGCGACTTCCGCACGCGCAAGGGCAGGAACGACACGGACCTCGGCCACCAACCTGACGGCGAGACCATCTGCATGCACAGCGTGGCCGTGCACCCGGGGCTCCAGGGCTGCGGATTGGGCAAGCTGATCATAAAGGCGTATCTCCAACAGCAGAAGGGTGCGGCCGCAGCTGAGCGGTGCGCGCTTATATGCAAGCACGTAAGTCAGATCTTGCCGGCCGTTCAGCCTCGGCTCAGCTGAAAAAAGGTTTATTGGTGTACTGATTCAATCTCATTCTTAGTATCTGATTCCGTACTACGAGCGTTTCTCCTTCACGCTCTACGGCTCGAGCAAAGCTACCTTTGGCGGCGACGTCTGGTACGACATGGTTATCCGCGTGCAGAATATCCCGTCTGCGAGTAGGTCGTCGCGATAGGAGCCGCCACGTCCTCGTCCTCGTCCTCGCCTTGCTCGCGCGCTCGGGATGTGTACGCTTCAGTGAAAGTCGGTTGGGTGAGGCGTTGCCGGCTTGATGTGTCAATGAGGCAGGCACTCGACTTCAAAAAAGATGTGATATGGGGCGGCACAGAAGATGATTTAGCGACATAACACTGAAGAACTGCGTGCGGCGTTAATTACGGCTCGGTTAAGTGACGAGATGAGATGAGCATGTTTTCATTTGCTTCGAGGGTCATCACATCCCTGAGCAACAGTTTGCGAGATTCTGATACCCGATATCCAATCACGAGAGAGCGAAAGTAAAGCATATGGGATTTCTTTTCCATTATTTGCATGCTAAGTCCGGTCCATACCGCCGGGGAGACCCTCTTCACTCTTGCGTTTGACTTTTTTACGATTGCTGCGTAATGGCATGCGGGAAGGGGGAAATATATGAAAAGAAAGAAAAAAAGAATAGATCAATAAATAAAGGGAAAGTAAGGAAAATGGATCAAGCATTGACAGACTCTTCTCTCGCATGCGTGGAAAGCTGAAGCAGAAAAAGGGGGCGGGTGTACTTAGACAAGACAAGACCAGATCCTCGATAGATGATACATGTCGTCGGACTGGCACAAACGTACGATGATTTCTCAGCTTTCAGTGTCTTGGTGACTTTGGTGTAATGTAATGTAATCCGTGGAATAAATGTCGATGTCGCGTGACTTAAAAGGTTTAAACATGTCAGTAGGTAAGGTAATAAGTAGTGCCGTCGTGTTCTTGTTTTTTTCTTCCCGGGCCTCCTCGGGGGTTGCGGGTGCATGGGATGGGATGGGATGGATAAGACCGATATAGGAGACAGACTCGAGGCTACTTTGCCCGGGTATCTGGGTATTAGCAGAGGATAATGACAGCTGCCTCGAAGGCGGAGGAACACGACGAGAGATGAAGCCTAAACCGGTAAGCCGAGAGCCAAGCAAGTATATACCTGCCTGGGTACACAGCCGGCTGCCGGGAACTTGAGACTGGCTGACTGACTGACAAACAGATTGTGTGCATAGGTACGTAGGTAGGTATGATGATGAATATTCAATATTCCTTATAAGTATGTACTGCTGCTTACGCCGGGCATAAGCAAGTGATGACATGAGGAGGAAGTAGATGGCGCTCCTACACCCCACGGAAGCTAGGCATGGGTTTTTCTCCAGGGTCACGGACGGCTTTGAAGGTATATCGTAAATAGATAGGTACCTAAGGGACATATATACGTACCAAGCCTTCTATTCTTCGTCCATGGTGGTCAGGCAGTTCATAAAGGGACTCGCTAAAGAGTAACAGTAACAGTTACAATAACAGCAAGCAAAGCTACTCAGTACCTAAACGAGACCGCGTAGAAGAAAGCAGGAGAGCCGAGCCGAGCAGAGCAGAGCAGTGGAAAAGGGGTCCAGGTCCCTAACTTCCACTGTAAATTCGAACTTGGAAACACGAAATGCCTCTCGAAACTTGCTCCTGGTACTAGTACCAACCTACAGGAACCCCATGAGAGAGATATGCAGATATGCATAGTCTCAAACGATACTACTACGTCTTTTCTACCATTATTTTCCCGTTGGCTTTTGCTTACTACGAATAATCAGCTCTCTCGAAAGTAAATCGTACGATTTTTTTTGGCTTTGGGGTAAGACGACGCGAGGGAGACATACATACATACATAGTAAGTACTACGCTACAATTGCCGGCGCTTCTAATGAAAAAAGGGATAGATGTTTGAATACACACACCGTAGCACTCACTTGGTCATATGCATCTACGAGTACATACACTCAGCAATAATACGGAGTTATTCTAAAACGCTTTGATTCCATGCGAGAAAACCGCATCTAAAGTTATATCAGATATCGAACCTTTTCCACCGGAACGCCCAAAGTGCAACCCAATATGCCATCATCAGAGAAAAGCCACATGCCGCAAAGGAGGAGTATTGAGTATATGCAGTGCTTAACGTCGGGACGTCTTGCCCATGGATCGTTTTCCAGCAAACTGTGACGTGTGTTAGTAAGAGCCGCGAATAGAAATTCTGAGTGTAAAATGAAACATACCAAATGTTTCGGCAACGTGGCACCGATATGCCGATCCGCCTCTCCCTGTCTGGCCATGCGGTTCATCTTCCTCTGGCTCAGCTTGGCCTGCTTCTCCGCCTTGCTTCTCACCACCTCGTCCGTGACACCGTCCTCGCGTCTGTTGGTCGCCGGCTGGCTTCTCGCGCGACTCTTGGATCTTAGTCTGTCTCTCGGCGTCTCGTCCACATCCATAGCATTTGTATCCTCGGTGCCGAGACGACTCCGGGTCATCGAACGACCACGGGAAACCGTGTTCGCCCTGTCCCTCAGCTGCAGGTCTTCTGTGTCGATACCCATCTGGTCGAGCGCGTCGTCGAGCTGAGAGAGGTTCTTCTTGAGAGCCTTGCGGGGTAGTACAGCCCGGTTCTTGACTCTCTTCATCCTCGACTCGTTGCGGATGAGAGACTGCTTCTCTCGGATGATTTCCGCCTTCACACGGATATCCGCCTCTTCGGCATCATCAATCTCCTCGTCCGAGTCGTAGTATCCCTCCGCCTCGAGACGTTCTTCCTCTTCCTCCAGGGCTTGCAGCTTAGCCTCGATATCTGGGTCGATGAAGTCGTAGACATTCTTGCCGTCGTAGATCTCCGGTATCCTATCATGCTTCCACTCTGGGTTCTCGAGGATGTAGTCAGCCTTGAGATCGACATTGTAGACACCAGCACCACCGTTCTCGGCCTCGACATCGCGGGCCAACCTGCGGCGCTCGGGGTCTTCCTTGTCGTATTTTCTCATCAGCTTGACAGCTTCGGGAATGAACGTTTCTTGCGTAGCACCGCCCATAGGCTGCGCCACGTGGATTCTGGTCATTACGTCCGCTAGTCTGCCACCGACAGCACCGCTGCTCGACGTGCCGGCCTTGAGCTTCTGAGATACACGATCGGCGAGGAGTCGTTCACAAGCAGCATTCTTGACTTCTTGTACTCCCTCTTGCGTATTGCAGGAAAGCTGAAGCAGTTCCACCTCGCCGGAGGAAACCAACGACTGGAGTTCGCCGCTTGTTTTCTCATCTAATTCCTCGGGCCTTAGAATGTCGATCTTGTTAATGACAATGAAGACGAGCTTATTCGAGAACAGAGGCTTGATGCTCTTGAATAGTTGCATCTGAGCTGCGACAGAGTATCCGCACTGTTCTGAAAGATCCATAAAGTAGAGAATGGCCGATCTCAAGTGGGCAATGGCGGTAATAGACTGCATCTCGATTGTGTTCATCTCCTCGAGGGGATGATCTAGGATACCAGGGCTACTTTACGTTAACATTATCCATTAATAGGGGCTGATTTTAGCTATTCTTATCTCCCTCTACATCAAAGGGAGAGGAAGGCCATCAAAACTTACGTATCGATTGCCTGGAAGCGAAGGTACTTGTAGTCAAAGTGACCAACGAACAAACTCTTGGTTGTGAAAGCATACGGCTGTACATCGACATCTGCTCGTGTCACACTTCGCAGGAAACTCGACTTGCCGACGTTAGGGTAACCGCAAATGAGGAGCGTCCGGGTGGTAGGATCAATGGCGGGAAGACGACCGAGATGCTGACGGACTTGGTCTAGATACAGCAAAGGATCTTTCAGGCGCTTGGTTATCGTTGCCATACGACCAAGGGCGGCTTTCTTGAGCTGCTTGCACTGGAATAGACTCTGCGCATATTTGAGTAGGCGCACGTAGTCTCGGGATATCGTCTCGATCAGGTGCTTGGCCGTGGAGAGGTGGCCAAGCGCAATGCGGAAATGGTCGGCATCGTACAGGGTGTTCAAGAGATCCTTATGGAAGGGGTGGATGTCTTGTAGGCGCGGGAAGCTCTCGAGGATCAGAGCGAACTTCTCTGAGAAGGTCTCCTGGGTGAATTTGACCTTTCGGGTGTAGAATCCTATTGCGACCAGTAAGCAATTGGCCAAGGCGGGAGCAAGGGGCGCGCACAGCCGTGGCGAGGGGAGACAAACCTCTGATACGACTGATCTTGAATCCGGATCTGATCTGGGTGGGTAGTCGTCGCTGGGTTCTCGATAAGACGATGTCCAGAAACTCCTGCGACGTCGGCACCGGGGGGATGTCTTTCCAGGTGGTCTTCATCTTGGGCGACAGACGGCGACGTTGTTGAGTTATAGATGTTAATTGAGTTATTCTTTTTGGCCCTCCCTCAACTTTTTTTTTGATGAAAATTGGCGAAGTGGAGGGATGGTGGGGACTGTGGCACTTTGCGAAATCTTGGCGCAGAAAAATTCTTATCGATTATCTTAACTTATCACTGATAACCAAGTCTGTTCTTTCTATCTCTTTCATCTTTTTTTTTTTTTGCTACCATACCATCTCTTAATTCTCAATTGCCAGGTACCTATAACTCGTGAATAATCCGTATGCTCATCTGGCACTTTACAAGATAGATCAATTGGCCCAATCTTCTCAGCTGGTGGTAATAATGAAGACATAGGTACCTAGGCATTTGATTGGTTTAGGTAGATGGCATATCGACTTTGCAAATTCCGACTGTCTTGAAAAATGCAATTCAGATACTAGATGAAAAAGCATACCGTCTAATTCCATATTGAGTACCTACCTAATTATGCAAGATTCTCAGAAAAAGTCAATTACTCCAAATATCGCTTATTGCTTATGGCTTATGAATGGCTTTTCTCCTATTTTCCAGCCTCAAAATTTAAAGAGTTTCACCACCGAGCTGACACTTCCCAAATAGTCAGTCGGTCGCACGACCCAGATTTTACACAACAAGTTTCAAGTCATGTACGCGACGTGAAAGCTGAACCGTGCGGATTAAAAGCAGCATAATAATTTTCCAGGGGGATAGCCTATACACCCGGGATCTGTTGCTGGACGGTACCGGTACATAACAGAAGAGAAGAGAGGAGAAGAGAGAAAACGGAGGAGATCCCCGACACCGAAAGGACGTGAGAAATCATTACCTGTCTATCTTCTTCACCGCCTTCTCGTTCTATTATCAACCCATACCACGCCAGCTTACGTTATTGAAACTTACCTCTGGTCGTTCACACAACACATCATCGTCCTTGAAGACCGGTGAGAGGAGAAGAGAGACGTCGGATATCGTTCGGAGACGGAGAAAGGAGTCACAGATATGACCCTGTTGCAGTAAGTCCTGCATGCACACCTAACCTGACCTTACCTTACCTACATACATGCCTACCACCTTACCACGTACATTACACCATGGTCACATAGCCATAACCGTACACCTTGTCAATATTTATCTTTTTGCATGTGACAGATAATATTTTCCATTATTTCTCGTTCCATCCCATCTTCGGGCGTCACCGACTTCATCATGAAAAATATAATAAAAAAAATGAAAAAAAAAAAATATTATTATCATATCCCCTGTTTAATGCATATTTTGCTAACCCTGGTCACCAAAAAATAAAAGATCGTTCCGCAACCTATCGCCACGCGCCCGCGTAGGCGTCGGACTGGGTCTCTTGGCCTGGGGCGCCATCGGGTTGCATCTATCCGACCGCGCCGAGGAGCGGTACGGGTTGACGCCCACCGAGGACGACAAGGCCGCGCTGGCCAAGGTGCTGCCTCGCATCACCGCCGTCGAGAGAGAGGGCGATAGTCGTGGTGGTAGTGGTGCTAGTGATGGTGCTGGTGATCGTCAAAAGGGCCAGGGCCAGAACCAGCGGTGAGCCAGCCAACCACTCCAGAGCCTACTCCAAAGCATGGCGCAAAAGGCAAGGCAAGCCAGGTGTACGCCAGGCGGCCGGCCCAACTGGTCAGCTCTCTCTGCCACAATTGCCGACGGACCTATCGGGTGTCTAGCCAGCCTTAGCCACCGCCTACCCCGGGCCGTACAGTAGAACGGCACAGACCTTAACTGTTCTACTGTGTGTGTCCCAGGGTTGGCTGCTTGCTAGCTATGTATGTATGTATGTATGTGTGTATGTAGCACGGAGAGAAGGAAGATTTGCGCGCGTTGTCATTCGACGCCAGTAATTATTGCTCCTCAGGAATTTTTGTTCCGGCACTTCTTACAGTGCCAGCCAGGTTGGGGGTCGAGTTTCCCGAAGCGTCTGATGACCTCAAAAGATCTTTGTATGGGCGGGAGGACAGGGGGTGTTTAGGAAGCAAGCAGCAAGCTACCTGGGTATGAAGAAACACGGGTAAGCTACCCGTACATACATGCAGCTTCCGAAGATCTCTCGAAAACATTTACATTTATTTACATCTACACTAGCAACTTCACTTTGGCGGTATTCATCAAGCCGTCATGTACTGGTACGGCAGCCACATATCATCCATTATACAAGCCAAGCCCGTGTGAAGGCAATATTCGTGTCGGGGTCTGGACCTCGGGACGGGGAAATAGAGTGCTTACTCTCTCGTATGTACAGACGATCTTCGTCAGATAGCTCCCGTTTCGACGCTCCCGCCACAAGCACCTCTGCTACGAATCGCCCATCGTGAGGTCCCACGTCGTCATCATTTCTATTCATAGTAAGTAGTAAGTGTTGTTGTTGTCACGTCCCTGGTCACATTACCGACAGCAAACATCTACCAGCCCATCCAACTAGGTCAACTCCGGTTCGAAGCTATTGAGCTACCATATCCGTCTGGCTAGGTAGCTTGCTAGCCCCCTACTTGCGTCCATGATGTAAATATGCACGAGCGGGCTAGCTAGGCCGTCGATCGAACGTGGCAAAAATGGGCGGTTAGCCGGCCGAGGGGAAAAATAAAAGAGGCGTCGCCACGCATATGGGGGTTAATAGTGTTATCTCGTGTTTCATATGTTTCTAGAAAAACGACACGTCCCCGCGGCAATTCCCTCTTGAACCCACCTGTATGCTGCAAGGAACCCAGACGAAAGGAAGGAATGGATTCGGGCGTGTGTGAATGATGCCTTTGTAGAGCTTGCTCAACCACGTACAACTACTTTGCGTCGGCAACGGGTTACCAGATGCGTACCCAAGAAACCGCAAGGGAGTGTGTGTAGAGTAATACTGACCACCTGGGTTATGGGATGTATGTAGGCGTCGTGTAATGTAATCTTCCTACCACGCCTCCTCCCCATGCCCCCCTGGTCATGCCAAAGGCAAGGGATGTTCAGAAGATAGCCGCTACGTGGCGGGCCCGTGGATGCTGGACGCTGCAGTAGTCAGCTGCAAGCTTAGGTAGGTAGTTTTAAGACCACGATGGTACGGAATACGTATGTAGGTAGTTTCCGTTGGTCCCAAAATCTTCAGCTGCTTGTTCTCTCTCCCCAAGATCGCAATATACTATGTACGTATGTATGTAGAACCTTGATCGATCGTATGAGCGAGGGCACCCAAGCAAAAGCTTGTCAGGTGCCTAGCTGCCAAAAACAAAACGTTTGTCGTCGATACGGGGGAGAGAGCCATGATAGCTACACCTTTGGTCCGTCCTTGATACTTGTTCAAATCTTGCCGTTTATTCTGGAGTCTCCCATCGATACTTACAAGACGGTAGGTAGTAGGCAACGTCCCCGGCCCAGACATGACGCTATCATGGAACGACCCTTGTTACACTCGAAGAGGAAAAAAAATAACAAGCAACAATTGTCTAGTATATTGCTTTTTTATTTCCATTTAGCTCGACGTTGCATCTACAGCCGCGTGAATCCAAAAGGCGAAAGAAAACCCTACCTAGCGGGTTCCACCCTGATGTGACATGACAGGTCACTTTTCTTCTTATATGTACTGATCCCGATTACATGCTATAGAAAATGTTTTTCAGTCGAATGCTACCCTAGCTCTTGTCTTGTGCTACTATGTATACCCATGCAAATCTTCAAAGATTTTCATTGCGAAATCATGTGTCGTAGCATAAGTTCGTGACATAGGTAGTCTAATACGATCTAAGGGTTGAAAAGGGGGTAACTAGTTTGAGACGATTTTGCTTTACAACGCCTCCTCGGAAAAGTCAGGACGAGGAAGACATAGTGCTTATTCTCATTCAATGACACTTGGTTGACTGAAACATATGGTGTCATTCTCACACTTAATACAATGTACAAACGCATTCTGATCTTAGGGGTTCTTTCTCGCACATACTCATTCACAATTCTCATTATAGCAACTCGCCAAGGTCATCATCAACACTTCGCAATCTGCACGTAAACTCAGTACAATAAGAACCGGACCGTATACTTTAATTGTTTTGATTTGGAACCTAGTTAGTCTACTCCGTGTCATCAACGATGAAAAGCTATGGCCTCAGTGAGTCCACCCCCTGAACATACGCACTTTGCTCGATACCCCCTCCTTTCACTCGAAACGTAACCACCTCCTTAGAATTGTGTAACCGGTGTAGACATGAACATCATCATTACCTCCCAAGAGGGATTTGGTAAGACCTGCCATCAAAGCCGGCCGGATTCTAATCGTCGAGTCTAGATGCAGACGCCTCAGCCAGTCTAGTTTGTTGCAAGCCAACCCGGAAATGCAGAGAAATTGCCGCCGTCAACCCGATCCGATGCAAAGAAGAATCGAAACTTTTGGAGAGGGCCAGATGGAAATAGGAACTAAGAAAGAGAAGAGAAAAAAAAAAAAAAAGGAAAAAGGATCGAAACGCCGCACATATGCTTTTTTTGTAGTAATGGAGACGATGTCAGGTTGTCTCTAGTCGCTGCTTCGCTCAAGCTTCGGTCTTAACGTTTGCCATGCCAGGGGAATCCACGACTGACGGTAACGGCTTGAATAATTGTGCCATGTCCAAGGTGAGATTGGTAACGCCGAAATCACTGTCGATGTCATTGACTGATCCGAGTTCCTCGCCCCTATGAGCGCCGTCCGACATAACCCAAGCCTTGACAGATTTAAGTAGTTGGATTACTTGCTGAAATCGTCGATCGGGACCCATTTGCAAATCCGCCGGCTGGGTATTCTTGAGCATCCACTTTGCGAGCCAGAAGAAATGGATCCCGTCACGACAGAAGCCATATCGCCGAGGATTCGAAACAGAGGGGGGAAACTGAATTGCCATATCCATATCCCAATAATTCTTGAACTTGTCGAGGGCGGTGCTTAAAGATTTATATGTCTGAGCCGAGAAACCAGCAACCGGTGTACCAGTCGCACTGTTGTTGGCGCTCGCATTACCGCTTCCCGTATCTGAGCCTTTCGCAATGATCCAGTCATTTTGTATAAGTGGAGTAGCGATTCCATCCAATGAGGCCAAGCGACCTTCACGTTGTGCACGCATGATCTGAGCGAGTATGGCATGAATAGTAATGAATTTCCCATACAAGTTAGTACTTCCGGGATGTATTTGGTAGGATCCATGGAATAGTGCCTTGAGGGTGAGATTCAATTCAGGCTGCTTCGTACGTTGCGAGCCATCAGGATTAATTGCTCGTGCGGCTTCCGATCCATACAGGCTCAGAGCTTGCGCGCAGTCCAGTGCAGATCGAGTCTCCCACGCAGCATCGTCAGCGGGAAGCGGGATACCAACTTCCAACCCGTCAATTTGAGAATCGCAATTAAAGTAAAGACCGCGTGAAACATCAAGAAGGTATACCATGTGCATTGTACGAATGCGAGATTCCTGCTCGACCCACTTCTCCCAATTAAACTGACCAGGATTCAAGGCATGGACTGGAATGGTATGTTGATGGAAAATGCTGTAGTGAGACGGATCTTGACTGACTTGCAGCAGATTGAATCTTCGGGCGATATCGGCTACCAGTGGGAAGAGCCTTCTAGCACTCTCGCGCTGGACAGGCGTACCGTTCCAAGTTAAAAGTGCTGACATTAGGATAAGTGCTTGCAACCGCTCAATGTCTTTCCTCTCTTTGCCGCTCCCGAACTTGAATGAGATCTGAGTACCACTACTGGCAAACAGATCGCAATCACGCTCGAGTGCTATCTTTAGGAAATTCATTACATCTCTGACGTTGGAAGATGCGAGGTGGTCAGAGTAACAGGCGCCGACACAACACATGGCGGCTATGAGGCCAGTATATGCCTCCATGATGCGGAACGTGGGGATGTGCAGAAAAGAAAAATGAACGTGAAAATGCGAGTACGAATCAAGAAAGTCTTTAATGTTAGATGGAGAAAAGAAGTCGTGTAGGCTAGCGGTCTGGCTTGAGGCGACCGTGCCGGGCGGGTGGAAGAAGCTATGAATTTGCGTAGAAAGCTGCTGGTACCGTTCTTGCGATGACGCCTGGATGCCCCAGTTTGAGAAGAAGGGAGACCGATCGTGCATATCGTTCGAGGCCACGCCTGGCAGGCCGCTGCTTCTCTCGGAGAGAAGGCTAGGCTCGGTTTTGATTACGGTCTGATTCTGTCCAATATTAGGTGGGAACTGACTGACGTAGGTTTGGTGCGCACCAGACTGTGGAAACATCTGGGACCAATCAAGGCCAGACTGTTGGTTTGAGCTTGAGGCTCCATACATGGGCATGCCATTCTGATTAGGAGGCATGTTGAAGTTTGCCAGCTGAGGGTTGATGTTGGAGGACATGGAGTTGGAGACGTCGCCGTTGTAGCCGCCGGTCATGCTTCTTCGATCCCGGTTGTTGTTATCATCCATGCGGCTCATACTGCTCGATCTAGAAAGCTGGTTCTGGTCGTTGGCCATGTTTCCCATACCATCTTGGAGCTGGACCATACCGAACGGGTGGACGACATTATCACCTGGCATGTTAGCCATGCCATTCATGTGGCCCATATCTCCCTCGTTAGCCTTCTGAGCATTCTGCTGCTGCTTCTTAACGTGCGCCTGGGGATGAGACAAATGGCTCACCCCAGTGGGGTTTCCTCGTCGAATCGAGCATTTTTGAAAGTGACGTTTCAGGATGTCACTTCGGGAGAACGTATCGCGGCACAACACGCACATGTACGGGCGGTCGCCGGTGTCTATTGAAGCAAAGTCAGCATGAAGTAGGCAAATGAAACGTACATATGAACCGTTGCGACTTACGGCGGAGCAGATGACGCTTCAGGTGCTTCGCGTGGAGATAGGTTTTGGTACAGTGAGGGCAGGGGAATTTGCCGTCGGCGTCCTTCTGAGGAATAACCGTGTTCTTGGAGGCTCCACTGCCCGTGGGGGCCGCGGGTCTTCCAGGCGCACTCGGTAGAATACCGCGGCGTCCTTGAGAACCAACGACGTGAGTAGGCTGCTCACTCTCCTGAATGAGAGACTGTTGGTGGGGCATCATGGGACTTCCGCCGTAAGGAGACGGAAGCCCAGTCTGTGGCATAACGCCACCAGCAGGCATGGGGCGAAGGACAGGAGGTCGAGCTGCTGCAGGTGCGGGTGCGATAGGTTGCGGGTGAGACGCTGCAACCGAAGTCTGAGTCTGGGGCATCATCGAGGACGATGTGGGATAACCCTGCTGAGGCGGGTACTGGCTGGTCATCATCGAATATGACCCACGCGTAGGGCCAGAATTCGGCGGGGGATACTGGCTCATGTTGTTAGGTGGCTGAGGAGTGCCTGGAGTGCCTGGAGTCCTAGGAGTGTGCGGGTGACTGCCGTAGATGGATTGCATAGCAGAACTGTTATGCTGCAGAGGCGGCAGTGTATGCTGATATGATGCGTGCTGCAGCTGATTGGGCGAGATCGCTGCTGGCGAGGGATACGAAGATCCGGTCGTGCCTATGCCGTTAGACGAGTAGGGATTTTGGTGGTGGCCACTGTCCATATCCTGCAGGAAAGATGACCAAGTAACAATTGCAGATGAGGCCACGATTGCTTTGTGAAGGAAGCAATGCAAGGTCTCTCAAAGCCGCAATTGTCCTATTCCTCCTCTTCTATTCTTTGTATCCGACACGCAATCGAAGTCGCTCGCGAAAGTCAATTGTGCACGCAACGAACGTTGATGATGCACGCGACGTGTTTGGGAGGGGCAGATACGCGTTGGTGAGATTTTTTTTCGGCTGATTCTGTTTACGGAATGCCGGAGGTCAAATGCCCGAAAATTGGCGTCGAAGGGGTCCTAAAAATTCCTCCACGCCTGTTACCCGATCTGAGGGAGTAGATGTTGACGCCAGTGCGGATGGTGGGTTCTCGCGCAATTGCAGTCGGACGAGGGTATTCCCAAAGGCGGGAAGTAGGAAAAGAATAAAAACAAGGCGATGAGGGGAACTCTGTTTTTGGGGTAGAATTGGGGATTGTATGGAGCAAGTGGACGGAAGTAGTTCGTGAGGCTCCAAACCCAGCAGCAAGAAGATGGGACTGTGATGGGGTCCAAATGGTGTTTGTAAAGTGGAGAATTTGGGTCCACGTTCCTCGAGGTGAGAGGTGTAGTCGACTTCTTATTTCAACCGAATCAATGAGTTTTTCCCCCTTTCCCCTTTAGAAAAGGTGCGCGTGGAAAACTTTTTTTTGTTTCGGTCGGTTTTATTATTTTGGTTCGCCTGCGTGCTAGTCCCTTGTCAGAAATCAAATTTGCCCGCGTCGTCTGGTAGTTTGGCAAGTCCAGGTACAAATACCAGTGCGCCTGAAAGAGAAAAGTGGGTAATGAGTGCCGAAAAGGACCGTGTTATGGGATGGTGGCCCTGGGTTGACCTGGATGGGTGGGTGTAGTGAATTGGCGGCGGGCAAGTGGATTCCCTTTAGTGATGAATAAATGACGGTGACTCGTCGAGATTTTGATGCATGCAAACTGCAAGTCAAATTTGAAAGTGGGTGGGTGTGTCAAGTTTGGGTTTGGGGCGTCGTGGGAAAGGAAAAAGGGAAATTTAACTTGGGAAGCGTTGGAAAAGGAAATGCGCAGTGGATATGCGCGGGTAGATTATGGGATGGGGGGTACCTTGAGCTGACACCGTATCTGTAAGGTGACGAAGTGAATAGTGAACCGTGGCAAGAATAGTTTTTTTTCCTCGTCTATTACTTTGGATAATTTTTTTTTTCTTTTCTCGGGTAAGGGACGTGCGTACGTGCCGTTTACTTGACGCGTCCGAACGGTGAAGAGACGAAGTTTAAAAGATAGGAGGAAGGCGGGAAAAAAACAAGAAAAAATAGTTAGGATAAAAAAAGAGCTACACTCACATCAAACCCGAGGTTCAATAAGCGGTACCAGATTCAGATTGTTTCGCCCCTCTCATTGAGGTTCTGCACGTGGACACGAATGGCCTTAGTATTTTATTTTCTTTTCTTTTCCTTACAAGGCGGTCAGGAAAGTTTGACAGCAGCACAGGGGTTCCCGTCAATGGCGGAAAATGGCTGCAGTGGAATATGTACGGCGGTAGACGGGAAAACCACGATAGTCGATTAGAGGTAAAAGAGTAGAGAAGAGGGAAAGGGGAGAAAGAGCAGAGGGAAGGTCGATTGCTTTAGAAGAGAGAGGTTGGAAAGTAGGTAAATACCAAGTTTAGGGGAGTGGGAGTCTGGAGAGGAAAGAAATTCTACGATCAAATCATTTCATCAATTCCAGGTAGGAAAATCAGTTGAATCGTCGCGAGTCGGGGGACCTTGCTTCGCAGAGTCAGGGCGCGGTTTAGAAGCCAAAGTATAGGTACAACGGCAATGGAGGAGGGCTATGCTACAACCAAAGGAACTCGAAGGAATATGCAGTTAGAAGCTATTCGCTACGACTAGGGTAGGGAAGTACCTAGGGTCTTAGTACCGCATCGGGTTAGCCGTGGCCAACGGGCTGTTGGCTCTACATAGTACGGCCTACCACATGTTGCAGGCGTTTTGCAGGCGTTGCAGTAGGTTAGCGCAGTAGCGCAGTAGCGCAGTAGTTGCAGGCGTGGCAGGCGTGCAGGGTGCAGGCACGGACTCTGGCCAGGGCACGCGAATGATTTGTGGCAGGCAGCACAGGCGGAAGGATCTCTCAAGTCACCAAGTCATCAACTCAAGTCGCGGAAGTACCCACACTGGGCTACGTAGGTATCTTAGGTACTGATTCTGGCTGCAAGTCTACCTTACGTACTTCCTAACTTGGTTCTCGACGTGTACGACCTACATACACCTACATGGCCGTACATTGCTAGCTACATTGCTTCCATCTGCAGTCTGTTTCTATCTAAGGCATACCGTTGAGGTATGGGATATGGGATGGATGGTATCGTCAGTACGGTATGCCTCTGGATACGCACCCAATTGGGTTTGCCTGATTCACCACCCAAACCACCTCGCAGCCCATCGTTAACTGATGCCGTCCTCTGATTCGGAAGCCTGGCCAATTGGTTCCCTTTCAGCCAGGCAAATATCCATTCTCATAGGACCGCTTCTCATTGCCGCCTTAAGCCACATCACACCTGACATGCCTCATTGCTATCATTGATCGCCTGTGCCTACTTTAGGATAATGACATGCGATATGCGAGAGCTCCTGTCTTCGTGTTGAGGGCTGCGAGGGCGAAGGCGAGGGCGCACAGTCCAAAGTCGCACAACACGATCGCCCTGTTTGCTACACAGTAGGGAGCGGTATATCAAACGAGGTGGAAATGTGTGCGCGCGTGGTTGCATATCCCCAAGGGTGGAAAGGAGATAGAAGTTGGTGGTTGGACAGGAGGTAGAAAGCTATGTCATGGTTCGATTTCAGTAAAACGCAACTCTTCCGGTAACGTGGGACATTCATGTATTGAGATTTGATATTGCTGAGGTATTCTTCAACCAACTCGAAGCGACATCAACCCCCAAACGAACCAGGTTAAGCCTAAGCCATTATCTCGTTTTCCTTTAACCCTTCCATGACATCGAACCATAGAAGCGCGAACCACCACTACGTTACTACCGTAGCAGTAAGGACCGTATCCATGATAGACACAACAGGCTCATACTCGTCTGCACCTACACCTTCATGCATCCAGGTGATGATGTAGGCATATTCAGAGACCAAAACAGGTATGTAATTGCAATCACACCTGATGCGCAAACCATGCATGTTCTTGGAACTACGGCTAGTTCCGATAGCTCCCTCACCCTCTTATCCTCTTATCACATCCCATCTCTGGTCACTTGACGCTCTGCCGCGACAACTTGTTATTTACCATCCCCTTTTCTCATCGTACGATAGGGGATATCGTAATTCGAAATGCGTACGTATATCGAATAGTCCAATTGGACACCAGCCTCAAACTCAGCCGTCAATGCGTTTACTGATTTGTTGGCCTACATGCGCCTAGTCTTGGATGTGGCTATCGATTGGATGATCGTCTCTGTAGCGGCCGACGGGAATAGCCAATCGAAGGTGAACGGATTGTTTTTCCGGCTGGGATACTTGAGAGTGCCCCTCGACGACCCATTCTGCCGTACTCGTAATTGAGATACTTATTCAGGTACCAAAGAACCCAAGAGGAGCAAAAGGTCTAACTGGTGCATGACTGCTGCATGGTTTTTCGTCCAACCCAGTCTCCAATCGTCCTACTCTAACTAGATAGTATACAATTACCAGGGGAACATGATACCGGTCTTGACATAGTAGCTTGATATAGTAGCAAGCTGGGGGGTTGGGAGTGGATTACGAATGCCATAAAGCTATTATGTTATCAAATTTTCCTGCGTGTGATGCCTGCCGCTCATATGCCTATCTCGCAAGGTACAGATCTGCCGCCTTATATCCGTCCTGCGCGACTCAAGTGAGCTATTGAAAAATTAGACTGATTCAAGCGAAGCTGCCCAGGGAGATGGGCTTCGTTCCAACTGCACCCAATGCATCACTGCATAGAGCAAGTTAATGCATGGATGCGTGCAGTGGCCGCGTTCTTTCCTATAGGATACCGTTGTAACTAGCACGGTAGTATTCATAGTAAAGTATCTAGATGGCACTACCGTGAAACCTAACCATAATATAGTAATGAGTGGTGCTGAATGTATGGACGCTCTGCCGGCATCCTTAGTTTAGTTTATGACACTTCAAATCTGGACAGCTAATCGCGGTTCCTCTTACCGGGAAGTTTAATGTGTTCTGTCGTGTCGTGTTTGCCTCGTTTGCATCATTTCATTATAACCACTTAGCCTAGGAGGTTAGGCTCGTCGTCTTACTACTATGTATGTACGAAATACTTAGCAGCAATAGTAGCTTGAGAAATCTCGTAACTTCTGATAGCTTGAAAAGGGGAAAAGAGAACTTCTGCTGGACCGCATCTTATTGCCGAGCGCTAGTTAGAGTGACGAGGCGGTGGAGTCTCTTCGGCCTCGTTCTCGCACTGACTAGGATCTAAGATGTAACGGCCCTTGCTGATCAACGAACCATTGCAAACTCGGGAGTCCTTGAACACAATAACCGCATCTTAATTATGGCTTAAACCTTTCACGCTGGTCTAGATTAAAGGATCTTCATCGCAGATAATAATGAACAGACTAGTAGGTGTTGCAATATTCATCACATCTCAACAAGGAGTCATGAATATTCCTTGAATAGAATGAATACTGGTGTCAAGTGCCACATGGCGATAGGTGCCGATTTACGGACTACTTTACCCACATAAGATACGCGAAGGTACTATGTAAAGATGCAGACTTACGAGTCAAGCGAAACAGGCCTAAAACCACTTCTTGTGTTCCTAGTTTGACCCCGGAACAGGCCCCTAGTCCCGCCAAGCACGCCGGGAATTCGTGCTCGAACTTGGGAGCACCCGTAGGATGATTTGCCATCATTGCCATTGGGAGACAATAACAATAATGTCATAGATCGATAGGAAAGCCAGTGACCGTCAAAGTATTCAATAAAGAAAAGAAGAGGAATTCCAAGGTTGTTCGTCAACCAGACCCGATCGTATGTTTCTATGTATAAAACTTACATATCCATGTGTTTGTGTTGTTGAAGGATATAGGATGCTCCTCGCTCCAATTTGATAGTGTCACAAACAAGGCAATGCCTCGGTCTCCTATCTGGGAAATAGTTGTTGGCCGAGACTCTTCTTCGCTTGGTAATACCGCATAGGCACTGGTCATCAAATTAGAATATTACGTTACAATCTTCAACAATTAGAGAGATTCGTACGCATTCGGCGTTGGTAGATTGGATGGGAATTTGCATCCCAAGGACAAATGTCGGGAAACTTAGGCGATCGGTTAACACTGGCCCTGAGTGGATAGAGAGACTTTGACCGCCGCCCGCGGTTCTGTGCTATACCCATACTGGCTGGCGTCAAGTCGTCAGTCTTGTTAGAGGGTGGAGTTCGTAGGAGTCTGATGTCGTAGTCTGGGACCTTGGAGTCGATCCTGGGAAAGCTCCAGGAGTTTGCCCCATACAAAATCCTTATCCACCGCATCCTTCGTCGTCCATTGCCGCGGGTTTGTGCGACACTGAGTGGACACCTCAGCTTCAGCCTCCAAAGGTGGGCAGATCTGAGATATGCCCGACATGCCCCCCGAATCTCTCGAATTAATCAAGACGGCATCCCGTAACGGACCCAGCTTGTGTAACCATAATGCTCCATTAAAAAAGGGCCAATGCTGTCTCCAGTCCTTCCACGAACGTTCTACAACGGGGGTATTGGCATTCCATCAATCTGAGAGGGGTGGGAGGGTTGTAACTTGTTTAACGTCAAGGCCCAGGCCTAATCGTAGTGCTCTGGGGTTTTGAACGACGTATCTTCATCAAGATGTCGTACCTTGTTTTGATTTTCCCCTACTCGGCGGGAGTCCCACCTCCCACATGGCGTTTTGTCATATAACATCATCCCATCGTCAAGATGCCTAAGCTAATGCCCGAATCAATCGTCGATATACGTATATACGTAGATGAGTTTTTGTGGATAGGTAGTTAGGTTGAAGAATAATAGAAATTTAGCTAACGCGTTCGTCTATTAGGTTACCATTCAGTCTGTCTTCCTAACTTCTAACTTTCAAGTATTTTTTTTTTTTTTCACTCCAGTAAAATACTCACCACGGGTTTAATGAGCAATGAGCAATGAGCACTTTTCTCTTCTTGGCAACCGAGTTTGGAAGTCTGTCGCACGGTAGTGCAGGGTCGAGAAGAAATGTGATTGTCGTGGCAGGGATGAACTAATAGGAACTTTAGCTGATAATGAGTCGCATCTCGTTTGGAGGCAGGCTATCACCAGTTTAGGTATGTACAATAGACTGCTGGGCTACTTAGGCCGTGTGAGTATTGTTCTCCTCTGGATGCTCTACAGACTATTTATATTATCAATGTGTACAACACGATACAAATAGATACACATTTACGCCTTTTCTATACATTGTACATGCCTACTTACATGCGATATATACATACATATCTTCAAGTATGACCAGCCGCTCGCATCAGATCCACGTTACAGTACTTATACTCTTCCCAACATACAGGCTCGAATCAGTGTTGATTATTTCGTGTGGGCTATGTGCGTCGTAGCAAACGCTCCTCATTCTCGTTGCTACTCGGCCTGTACCCGCAGCTCTGAATACTTTGTTAAGATATGAGAAGTAATTGTCTCAAAAGACGTGACATTCAGATGCAGATGATCTTGATATTAAACTATTATTCGCAGTCTTCCGTCTTGTTTTTCTCCCATCTGATTAACATCAGATTCTTTTGTGTATTGCACTGGAGATTGTGTGTGTACTCAAGTACTCATGTATACATTGCTTCGCTCAGCAAGGGTCTGACGCGGTACGTACCGAATAGTCTTCTTCGTCCAATCCATCCAATCCATGAACATAACGAACCTGGCGAACCTGGGAGTGGCGTTTGGCCTGCATAATTCTTTTACAAGGAGGTCCCTGCGCACAGCAACCCTATACCCACCAGGCCCCAGTGAAGCCGCAAGAGTGACGAGGAAAGCTCCCGAGAAAAAAAAAAATAGTACTGGTCGTGAGAGCTTCAAAACCGAGCGCTTTCGGTCAGCATTGACTTATGCATCGAGAGGCAAACCTGACCACAAGAAACAGAATTAATCATGCCGTGCTTGTCTTCACCTGTCTTCCGCGCACGCCGATAGGCTTAGCTGCTCCGGATTCGGATTATTCATCAGTGCCCTGCTGACCCTGCATCCAGAGGCAGGTAGCTTTCTTAATCAGATTCTCATCATCATCATCATTACAATCATCTACATTACATATACCGATACATAGGGGGGGTAGGAAAGGACTCGGGATGTACCCGGATACATTCGATACATCTGGGCTATTCTCTTGCACCTACCCGATACAATGTCATGCGATTAACCATTTCGCGCTAAGATGACCCGATTCTGGCTCATGGGTTATTGCCCGTTCTGGTTTAAAGCGCCTGTTGCTGTTTGGCGGTCAGTGCCGTCAAGTTTATTAGCATGATTCTTGCATCATCACCAGCCGCCCCCTGGCCGAGCTTGCACCGAAGTCCTATCCTATCACAACAATTCAGGGACTTCTGCCCCCCATCTTTGCATGCGATTTCTCATCGCCATGTGACTATGCACCGTCTCGAGAGTAAATGCGGTAATCATTGTCCAAGACCAAGACGATGCTTCAAATGCCGATACCGCCGCTGTTACGCACCACATCGTGTTTTCTTTCCATGGTCTCCATGGTCGGTCACGGCATCGCGGCATCGTGGCATCGTGACCCCCATTGAATGTACACCGTTGGGACGCTAGTCAGAACGTCCAAGCTTCAAGCAGATCTTCGCGACGAGGTCCTAGCAATGTCGGCGGAAAGGAAATCGCAAGAAATGAAAACACGAAGCATGTAATGTACCTAGGTAGGTATTAGGGGTCTGTCCCATATCGATTCTTACGAATTTTCAGTCGCAAGCTCCCACACACTCTGCCCAGCACCCTAGCAAGGCTGGCATGAACTATGACGGATCCCTCTTGCTGTGCCGCCGGCAATGATGTCCCCACCGCCTGACCAACAATCATTATATAAAGTTACTGCATCGCGCTGCGCGGGCGAGGCGCGCACTGACAAGCTTTCAGACACAGTTTATTCATAGAACAGGATTCGAATGCCAGCGTCTGAAGTCTGAAGCTGCCCTGTCCTATCAATCGAATGTTCTTCGAGATCCTCCTCTCCCTACCTTGGTGCCGATTACTTGATCTAGCACGGCAGGAAACAAGAAACAAGAAAATGAGTTACTATTAGCATTGCATCTAATGATCCCCCGGCCACTCTCTTTCTCGACATGGACGGTTACACCAGTTGCGACAGCAAGGCAAGCATCAGCTTGGTTTCGCCCTAGGGTTTGATGGGATCGTCCGGGGATAGCCTGTCTCGAGCCCCGAAAGAATATGGCCGGGCTTCCGCTAATGGCAACCCGCAGGGGGGACAACTTGTGAAGATCTTATGAGCTGCCAGCTCTGATAGGCCTCTATCAGCCGAGTCAACTGGGATGGTTATGTCCAAGCCGTACCATGCACTAAATTTATGAATGTTATTAGGTTAGTATGGAAACAATTAACGACCTAGGTTAACATATCCCTTCTACCAAAAGCTTTTTCTCCTGCGACGCTGTGCCAACGCAGTTGCAGCTTTTTCTTTATCACCTCTTTCGACTTTGGTTCTCTGATACCTTCAAACCAAGACATTTCTCTAAATGGAGTCAGCAAACCCGTATTAGATAAGTTGCTTATTCCCGCATTCTCATGCTTACGAAACCTATATCGTCGTGACCTAAACAGGCCTTTCGCAGTGGGAGGATTTTCTACCTAAGCTATGGCTACGGCCATGCTTCCTCGTGTTTGTTCCTGTCCAAGACAGTCTAGCGTCCCAAAATCTTGCTTCCCCGCAACTCCTCCCAAGCAAGAGGTACAAAGCATTGGCTCCCAGTGGTACGCACCGCCTTCAGAGAAATTGTTATTCGGAAGTGAGCCAACGAAGGGGGAGGTTGGTTTTGCTGGCAGCGTGGTGGGAATGGATCCCGATTTTGCCGGGATTTGCTCGAGTCATGCTGCTTGTGACTATTGCAGGTAGGAGGACGGGTAGTGCGGGCAGAAGCATACAATCCGCTGCGTCTAGACCTACCCAGAGCTGGGAACGGCGCACACAGGTTATCTAGATGGGTATTATTCGCTATGTGCGAGTGACGATCAGACGCACCCCCTACATACGCGAAGTCATCAACCTCGATTCTTTTCACAGTAATCATAGGAGCGCATCTATTTCGTCGGCCAAAAGCGCCGGGGGGGCTTGCTCGCCGAGTGAAACACTCAACCCACGACCTTTCGGTACATTGCTGGTTCCACAAAATAGGAAGAATGCTTGCAGGCTACGTCGGAAGCCATCCGACGAGTCCTTCGGATACCTTGGCAGGATGGCTTCCGCTAGCCTCCGCTGGTGGATAGCGGATTCCGATAGACAATGTGCTAATCCTTCTGCTACAGGCTTGGGTTTTGTGAAGGGTTTAGGTCGTAGTTTCGGAAGGGTACGTCAGTATACCTTGTCAAGGGCGGCGATATATTATGATAATGCCTGGACTCGCCATCGCATAGGAAGGTTGGGGGTGTTAGATATAGCTGTTACCGGCATCGACAACAGCGTCACGTTGCATGCAATATCGCCCAACTCGACTAGTCGACGCTTGAACAAAAATAGCGGTGGATTATATATCTGAAAAGCCATCAAGAATCGAAGTTGATATGCAACAATATGCCAGTGCAAAAGTAATATATCTGCTATACCAGACTCATTGGTATCATGTGAAAGAGCTGGTAGGCGGGTAATTGCCGAAATCTAAATAGCCCCCAACGTCGTGATATCGTATGTAAATCCGAAGATGGGCATTTTCGCCGTATCTATACCGCACCTTATTACCTGGGGGCCTGGGGGCTGGGGGGCTACGCTTGATCGATGCCTCCCTCTGCATGATACGTTCTTGACTGGGAAGGGCTAGCGGTTTGGAATATTCCATCTCATGGAGGGATGATCTACGAAGTACTACAAAGCATCACCAGCGGCCAGAGGCGCGATATCCCCAGACCCTTGTTTCCAACAGCCATAACGGCGTCACATATTTTGATCCCAAATTTCGGCATCAACGCGACTTCACCACATGTATCATGTATGACCTGCAGTTTTGTTCTGCACTACAACGTAGCAGTGTGTAGGTAGGTACTTTTTGAAGTGAGGCATTGCGCGACCAGGCTAAGTGCTAGTTAACCGAAATCGCTAGGCTGGTATTTCCATTCTGCCATTCGAAGGAGCGTTTAGTCAGTCCTAGTCCCGGCGCTTCTTGGGCACTGCCATCTAGGTAACGTGGGCTCAAAATATCTCCTACAGTTTTCATATTCACTGCCTCTTCAGCTTACGTACTCAAGTTGGGGGTTGGGATTTGGTGGATTGGATGGTAGATAGAGACGCACATCCTTCGCTTCGTGAGACAGGCGGCGGCCTTTTTTTTATTTCCTACACCTATAATTAATCATAGCTAGGCAGTTTTGGCTTCTTCAGCCTGCGCCCACGGCCAGACTTCTGGGGCTATTACACCGAAGCTACGGGAGGGCGGCCGTGAAACTCGGTGTAGCGTAGATGAGATTTCAAGCGCTTTCGAGTGGGTCTTCCTTCGTGCTCGAAGGCCTTTATTAGCGGAGAAAAACAACCTACGCATGGAACATCCTCGTTGCTAACTTAATGTTGTAGGTACAGTGCCCTAAAATCTCTATTATGCTGGATTTCGAATCCTACGTGCGTGGCTCGATTCTGTTCTATTCTAAGTACCGAGCTAGGTTGCTAGCCGTAGAAGTATGGGTCTGTCATCTAGTCTTCGTCGGTTGTAACGATACATACTGTATTCATGTAGCAGTTCTAGAGATATGGGTAGTCCACCGAATACCGGAATATCATCCAAGCAGCGCTATCCAGGTTTAGGATGGCGTCTCGGAAAAAGCACGTCCGCGGTACTTGCAAGTCCAAGAGTTTTCTTTTACAAAGATATACGAGAAAATAGTCAACGGAGAGAATGGGTATGGGCAGTAGCCCCTAACGAAGTCCAAAAACTATGAGGCAATTCTCTATAGGAGATCCTATAGCTACTATCTCCATCGTCGTTGAGCCTTATTCATCTCATCTCATCTCCTTTAGGCGAGTTCTTGCTGTGCCGCCGTTAGAGTCCCCCACATAATGGAGTCGAGTCTTGTTGTCTCCAGCGGCAGCTGATAGCTGTGACATATCATTGTCCCCTCCAACATTCTCCTCTTAACCCACTTGCCGCGAGCTTGATATTTGGGGAAAGCGGGCATCTCGAGGCAGGCTGGCAACTTCGGTCCCGGGCCCTGGATCCACTGACAACACCAGCCTAGATCTGTAACTCGAGTAGGGTCCCCATTCTTGCTATCAGCCGCAACAACGACAGTTTATCGACGAAAAACGACGACCGCTTTGCCTTCGATCAGCTCGACTCGGTTTCCCGCTATACCCCCTTTCCCAGGCGCGTATACGATCCAATACACTCTCTAGGCGATGAGAGCAACAACATTCGAATCCACCTAGTCCTAGCGAAACGCGTTTTAGGAGACAGCAGGCAACGAACAATCAGCATTGTTTTAATGGCCGTCAAGGTGGGGAGTGTCTTGCCAAAGAACATCCTCTAATAGTCCAAGCTGTTTAGATGAAAAAGAGAATAGACAGATACTACAATGCTTCACGAGACGACAAATCACAATACTACCCCGTAAAGCCTATCTCGAACCGGAACGATTCCTGTTCCATAGCATTACAAATCTATCAACAATGTCAAGAAAGCTATCATAGCACATACATGCTACAAAGGGATGAAGCACATTGTTCTACTTGCTAGAATCAGAGGAAACATCAAACCACCCCAATAAGAGAAGTTACTGGCTTTGCCCCTAAAGCACAAGGTAACCCTAGACGAGAGAACGTGATCCAATATGATCTACTGTCATCATCTGGCATTTGTTATATATTATACAAAATCAAACTTAGACATTGCTGTACCAGAAGATGGGGATGTATGTTAATCAGGAGCGCCTCTCGATAAGGTTGTCTAACACCTCGCGTTCGGGTTCGTCTACAGCACAGATTAGACGAAACTTTGGCAAACTACATCATGCCATGTAGGTATGTTTCACAGACAGAGAACAACACTGCTTTTATATTAAGCTGTAAGCTGTTACTGTGAGTATGGGTAAGTTTGCTTGCCAAACCAATGTACCTAATCTAGATTTGAGAGTTTCGTCAAGTTTGTCTCCTTACCTACCACAATCCAGCTGAAACTTGTCTATGTCTGCGGTCATCAGCAAACATGGGTATGAATATCCACAGCTAGGTACGCACAATGGGATAACATTGTATCACCTTAGTAATGGTGTTTTGTTCGAGTATTAGAGTCCTCGGGACTCTGGCTTCATTTGATTGTTTGCTTAGTAGCATTATGCACGATATATGCTCATATGTGGTTATTCTCATTTATGCAACAATTGATGCATGAGCATTCCAAGGTTCCGACCCATATCGGATTAATCCATCATGATATTTCGGATTAACCCCAAAATTTCAATTGCGCTGTAGCTGAGGTCAAACTCCAGTATCAATACCACCGCCCCGTCTGTCAATACTGTCCGCCAGTGAGATTTAGACGACGCGACTTTGCATGCGGCACCGATGGCGATGGCGATGCACACCTCCGTACGACCGGCACTCGGCCGGCTCCTAAGCTCAGCCGGAAACCAGTACGCCGCGAATACCCCTTCCTGCACCTCGGTCCTCGCAGCCGTCTCGACAAGAGCTGCCGCTGTTGTCTCGCAGCAGAGCTGCCCGTTCTCGTCCACGGCGGAGCGCAGCATGCGGCGGCCGCGCCGCGACAACAACCGGCTGCGGGGCTTGAGCAGCATCTACCGGTCGGGGCCGCGTTTCCGCATGAACGTGGATAAGAACGAGGTGCCGGTGCCGGCGGACTACAAGCCCGAGGTGGCCGTGGACCCGGCGCACGGCCTGTGGGATTTTTTCTACGATAAGGAGAAGCTGCTGCTGACGCCGAGGGAGGACGCCGAGCACGGGCGCGCGTGGACGGTCGAGGAGCTGCGGCACAAGAGCTGGGACGACCTGCACCGGCTCTGGTGGGTGTGCGTCAAGGAGCAGAACCGCATCGCGACCGCGCGGAAGGAGAAGGCCCGGCTGAAGATGAGGACCGGCGACGACGAGACGCGGGAGAGAATGGCGGAGGTAAGAAAGAGTTCTAACTACGTCTGATAAAGTTTATTCTACGATATAAAGGAGTATATTATGCTAATATTTAAGGAAACGGCAATAGGTTAGCAGGACTATGAAATCTATCAAGCACGCCCTCACGGAGAGGTTTTACCTGTGGGAGGACGCGCGCAAGCTAGCCGAGACGGATCCCGAGATCGACCTTGGCAACTACAAAAACCCTTACCAACCGAGTTCGTATCTCGAAGAAGATGCACAGAATGCCGAACCGGTGGAGGGACAAGCGGAGGCTTCAGAAACACCAGCTGCCGAGAAGGTTGATCCATCTACCCTACCACCGAACGCTACAGAGACTCAACAACCGGCCGCACGAGCATGAGTTGGGACTACGGATGTGTCGATATATGATCGAAAAAGCTTCGGGATGGAGCATGTAAATACGTGTAGCATTTATGCCAAGAGAGATGCATGATATCTTAAGATTTACATGCTGCGAGATCTGATGCCCAAGCTACAGGGTAGCTTTGACCCTGATTATCCAAATATTGAGTGAAAAAATGAGATGATTACATAGTGAAAAGCAAGCATACATGTATGTTATATGCCTAACTTATGATCACATAGAGAAGCTATCAAACGAGTGCTTTAGTGTAGTTGAGATGAGACGAGCCAATGTGTAGGAGAGTAAGGCATAAAAGGGGCCAAAAGGGGGGTACGTAGCTAGGCGCGGGGTTGGGCGCTGATTGGCTTTAAGCTCTTTGGGGTTCAGTACCGTTGATTTCGAGCTTCAGAACCAGAAACACCAGGTGCCTTTTGTATCCACCACAACTTAAGCCTCCCTCACCGATACTTTTCTGCCATCGCTCCTCTTCCCTCTTTGACCTGGAGTCGACCACTTTCTTCCCCTTCCTGCTTTTCCTGATTCCATCTCTTCACGAGCTTAATCGCAACAGAGAAAAAAGAATCCTCAAACCTGCCCGCCATGGATGAGATCGCTAAGGAGTACGATGTCATAGTCTTGGGCACCGGTACGTTCGCCCCGCATTCCCAACTTCGACCTTTTTTTATGCTTGCTCTGCCGTGTTGGTGGGGTTGGGAAGCTTTCGCGATATCTGACGTACTGACCGATTTATGTAGGCTTGACCGAGTGTATCCTCTCCGGGTATGCATTACATCATAGCAGCTTTGGTGGGATGTCTGGACTGACCGAGTTCAAGTGTGTTGAGTGTCAAGGGCAAGAAAGTGCTACATATCGATCGCAATGATCACTACGGAGGGTACGTATCAGCAAACCCACCTGCAACACAAGACTCGTTTGTGAGACATGTATTGCTAACATATATGATATAGAGAGGCTGCCTCCGTAAACCTCGAGACGGTACGAACCCCGCTGCCACCCCGCTGACCCCTAGACACCTAGACACCCTCATTCCATATCGCCGATATACTGACCCTGACCCGTCTTTCCTCTCGACAGCTATTCAAGAAATATGGCAACTACGCGAAGGGCGACGAGCCGTGGAAGAAGTACGGCCGCGCCAACGACTGGAACATCGACCTCGTCCCCAAGTTCCTCATGTCCTCCGGCGAGCTGACCAACATCCTCGTCTCCACCGACGTCACCCGCTACCTCGAGTTCAAGCAAGTCGCCGGCAGCTTCGTCCAGCAGAACTCGGGCCCAAAGGCCACCGTCGCCAAGGTCCCCTCCGACGCCGGCGAGGCCCTCAAGTCCCCGCTGATGGGCATCTTCGAGAAGCGACGTATGAAGTCCTTCATAGAATGGATTGGTACATTCGATATCAACGACCCTGCTACACATAAGGGTGAGTAATGGAAAGAGACGATCTGATGACGGGGGTTTGTTCTGGAAGTGGCAAACGGCTAACGAACATTGTGCCTAGGTCTCGACTTTAGCAAATGCACATCCAAGGAGGTCTATGACAAGTTTGGCATCGAGGCCGGCACGCGCGATTTCATTGGACACGCCATGGCCCTCTACTTGAACGACAGCTACCTTGATGTGCCCGGCAAGGCACCGGAAACGATCGAGCGCATCAAGCTGTACGGCACCTCGGTGTCCCGGTACGGCAAGTCACCTTACATCTACCCCCTATACGGCCTCGGCGAGCTGCCGCAGGGATTCGCCCGTCTGTCTGCCATCTACGGCGGCACGTACATGCTCAACACGCAGGTCGACGAGGTCCTGTATGAGGGTGGCAAGGCCAGTGGCATCAAGGCCACTATGACGGGAATCGAGCCCGAGATGAAGTTCGAGACCAAGGCTAAGATGATCCTGGGCGACCCTTCGTACTTCTCCAACAAGGTCAAGATCGTCGGACACGTCCTCAAGGCCATCTGTGTCCTGAGACACCCGCTGGCCGGTACTAACGACTGCGACTCTTGCCAGCTGATCATCCCCCAGTCCCAGGTTGGCCGCAAGAACGGTAAGTCCTTACAACGAGATAACTAGAAGAAAAAAAAGCTAGGAGCTGACTAGGTCCAGATATCTACATTGCCTGCGTCTCGTCGGCGCATAACGTGTGCCCCAAGGGCTACTACATCGCCATCGTCTCCACCATCGCCGAGACGTCCGCCAACCACCACCTAGAGCTGCAGCCCGGCTTGGACCGCCTCGGCAAGATTGAGGAGCAATTTATGGTAAGCCTCCCTCCCCCACCTTTCCGTCCTTACCCCTAGTCTATCCAAGGGAGCTATAGTACTCATGATTTCATAGGGCGCACCTATCCCGCTCTACGAGCCCCTCGAGGACGGCTCCAAGGACAACATCTTCATCTCCAAGAGCTACGACGCGACGTCGCACTTCGAGACGACGACGGACGACGTCAAGGACATCTACGCGCGGGCCACCGGCGAGGAGCTGAAGGTGGAGGGCCTTAGAGAGGGACTCCAGGTCGCCGACGAGTAAAAACGGGTAGATGGATTGATGGGTCGGTCAGTAAGCTAGCTAAGGCTTGATAATGGAGGGAAGAAGGAGGAGGATGAAGGATAGATGCCAACCCCGCAACAAGTTACTTATCGCGGGTTTTGTGTCGAGTCTAGTAACTACCTAGGTACCTGACCAAGTAGGTCAGGTTAGATAATTGGGAGCCGAATAAATAGCGCAAAAACTTCCGTTTTTACAGTCTGGGAAGACGAGGCAAAGGATGCAGGTAGTGTTGATATGATAGAAGTACATCTCTTTTCCTCGGCGTCTGTTTGCCTCGTGTTTTCCCTAAGTGTGTATGTGTGTTGTGTGTGTTTGTCGATATGTAGGACGGGCGTTGTTGGCATTGCTGCCTGCCTGCCCTACAGTGATGAAACCGAGTCTGATATCAGGCTGATGCGTCGAGAAGATCGTGACCGCGGCGTCAGGATGCATAATGAGTAACACGACGCAAAGCCAACCGCATAGACTTACTTGATCAGATAGTCCCCCTCGTTTGAGGCAGTAACCCCATATTCATACGGACGTAAGTAAGATATACTGAGCAATACTAGCTAACATCCCGTGTCCGAACCCCCACGCTCTCTACCGAGACAACTGACTTTAACTCGTTACCATACTCCCGGTAGTTCCAGCACCTGCTACGTGCGTAGCTACGTACGTATTTACCCCGGCCGGAGTTTTCTTTTTGGTCGGGGAAAAAGGTTTGACGTTCGGGAAGCCGTAATGGGCGATGGTGGGTCTGGGCTGTTAACCGCGCTCGCGGGATGTAATCTACTTTCTGTTGAGGCTGTCGTCAGTTGATGTTGCACTGCGTGCTGCAACTTGGGTTTATGTTTCTTTCGTTTCCCTTGAAGCTCGTTATGGCATGTTTCTGTAGGTACCTCTAAGGTCCCTCTGGAGGTTTCCGTGTAGTGAGGTACTTGCCGACGTACTTGCGTAGGAGGTGTTGTAGGGAAGTAGGAACTTACCTGGGGAGTTTCATGCCTCGAGGAAAGGTAGGTACCTGCCCTGGGATATGCGTAGGTGGTTTCGGCTAAGGGGCTAACGTATCGGGGGTAGGTATGCAATAATTAGCTACGACTTGGAGCTGTTTCTCCTTGATGCTTCGGTAGTTCATCGCGAGGAGACAACTCGGGAGGTGGCGTTACATCGAGAACAGTGAGATTTTCTTCTCCGTTAATGGATCACCTGCTCTATCTAAGATGTCATCCTGCTCGATCGGGATAGCCTTTCTATCTAGCGATGCTTGAAGGAGATTGAGGTGTTAGCCCTTTGGCGCCTGGTCCACATTCCGTATGTGTACTCACATAGTTAGATGGAAGTTTTTCGTACGATGACGATGACTGATTGTTGTTATTTCTTTCTATATCTTAAGTTCAACATTGTAGCATGAGAGAAAGATACAGGAGCCGGATTGATTGATGGAAGTGTTAGAGGTAATACTGAGGGTAATACATGAAGAGCAAAGCCCAACCGAATCAGTTCAGATACCGTACAGTATTCAGTTATGCTTCTCTGTTCCGCAATAATCAGAAAGGCAAGTCCGAAACTTACCATGTTCGTGTTTTGACTTTTCTCTAAGGCCGTGAATATTGACTCTCACCCCCATGGATATTAGCAATCCTAAGAGGCCAGGTGAGTTCAGCAATTGGTTACAAAATTCTTGAAGTATTTGACTGTCGCATAAATCATTGATATGGTCAATTATAACCCTTAAAAATAGCATACCATCGGCAAGCACCACCTTAGTTATCAAAAATTTTAGAAGGTTGTTTGTGTTCAGGGAGTGACAATAATGAAAAACTCTGCCTTTGCTAAACTCGAACATGCCTATTGTAACATCATGCTATACAGGTTCGATTGGGCCTTGAGCTGATAGTTTAACGTACTTACCTTACATCACCAGGTTTAATGCCATATCAATCAGTCGTCGTCGTGTTCGTGGTTAAGCCTGATGCTGATATGTTCCACTCTGGAAGTTTTATCATACATATCAACGTAGCTAAAGAGCATATAGGCGATTTCTTTTCTAACTACCTCTCGTAACTATGATAAGACCCCGCTTTGATTAACAGGTATTTTACAAGTATAATGGGAATACGGAGACAACTCCGTCTCCCCGACAGCAGTATAGAATCCGAAGTATCATGAGATGGATGATAGCAATAGGAGATTTACATTATGTGATACATGCATGGCACTTGGATGGGATACTTATCTAGTGACAAAACTCATGTGATAATGGGGATATTCTGGTAGCATTGCCTACTCGTAGCGGTAACGTTGAACTGAGTTGTTTTATAGCCGGGAATTCAGAGAATTTTTAAATACCCTTACGGCAACAAGAGGCTCAACCAGAAGTTTGCCAGCTCCAAAGCTCCCTTGTATAACTAATGACAATAACACTTGCAAACTTGGAGGCAATGAAAACTCTAGCCAGTCTGGTAATGTACCAATTAAATTCACAGAGGGTTACACTTAGGAGGGACAAATGTCCTCGTAGTGACCTCCTAACACACATACAGTGATGGTCTTGCTTATGTGATAGGTCCTAGTTTATTTTCTTAGGAGTGGCACTGTACTATTTCGGACTCGTTTTCTTGCCAAGCACGAAAATTACACAAGTGGCGTGTTTGGGGTATTACTTTGACTACTACATCGCTATCAGTACCTAGAGGTCATGTGGATGGGCAAAACATGGCCACGGCAGCGGCTATTTCACTGCTCCTATCAGCGGGGAAGGAGTATGGTTCTTCACACAGAGTGATTAGATATAGCTTAGCCTACAGACGTTCCTCACGGGCATGCGTGGGAGAAATGGTAAGATCGAGGAGAGTTCCACATGACACTACCTAAGGTATGATTCAAATTGATATTCATCAATAAGCGATGAGCAATGAGACAAAGAGCATAAAATACACTCTACTTAAGATACTCCTCTCCACGATCTACTATCCCTGAAACACGCGTCCACACGGCAAAATTTTCTTCAAATGGTGTGTAGCATTCGTTTCATGTCTTACTCATATGACCATGCTCGTAGATCGCTGCCTTCTGCCATTAGTCTATCCGATGTACTCGGAGTATCGGATTAAACGGCAGTCATTATCATGAACTTTGTGTTGTTGGATCGCCGTCCAACCCGCATCGAAGGTTATGCCGCAGTCAATAGCTCCTTCCAGACGAAAGTTGCCATCTTGCTATTACTGACATCAGTTCTAGAATAATTCCACATGGCTATTGTTAGTAGCGGCACGGCAATGCGACTCAATCAATGTGACTCAATAGGTGTAGCCATGAGCCTCGTATCCGAGCATGTGGTGATACTCGAGGGGAGCTTGCAATTCTACGCGAGTTTGACACCGTCACATGTGAGTTAGGTACCTGATTTACCCAAGACGGAGTTGCATGAACCTCGCCAACGACCGTACTGTATTGAGTCACTTTCCACCTCTACTAAGCGTGGTTTAACTTAGCTCTAATGGGCGTTTTCATTTTAGATATCGGGTCACTCTCTACGTCTACCAAGGTTTCGCCAACGCATCCGTCGCCTTATTGTCGTTGGTGTTACGGGCTACGCCGACCCCTATTCGAAGTAAGGAAAAGGGGGGGAACTGGAGTTGCCGGTGCCAAAGCCTATTGTTAGATTGCGTGGTCCAAGTCAGCCTTGGTAATAAGTCTGAGGTAGTCTATTTTTCGTAAGTTTCGACACCGGATTCTCCCAGCTGAGCCTCGTCGCACTTCTCGTAGCTCATCATACGTGAGCTATTATGATTCAGCTACACACGTTGGTTCGTGATATCTCATTTCTCTCTGCCCGCCTAGGGCGTATAATACACTGCATACGAGTCTTTGTTATCATGCACCTGCTGACAAACTGGAAAGTTACCCCAACTTGGGATCGCCCGGGCACAACATGCGAGATTAACTCTTCGCCGTGTCGTTGGTAGTTGTCATCTGCCACCGCAGACGCCCATTTGCGAGCTCATATTGCGTCAGCCAGAGCTGGGCCAATCAGTACCCGGCATAGAAGAATTGTCAACATACCTATCAGCTTCTTGCTAAGGCTTATGTTAGCGCCCAGTCTGTACAGCCACCCCCAAAGACGAGAACCGGGCCGCGTTTGCAGGAGCCGTTTGTGTATCGCTCTATCGTCGCTCTAATTTACCCTTCTAGCAACTTTTTTTTTTTTTTTTTCATTCGCTCTTTACAATCTAACTTAAATCTCTCTACCGCCCCTTATTTTTGTCTCTGACTTATTAATTCCCCACGACGCGTGGCGCCGCCGTGGCATAGCCCGCCATAAAGCGGGAAGAAGCAAGAAGAGTAAGCGACGAAAGTAGATAATTGTCCTCATCCGATACATTAGGTACCTAATTATCTAGCTACGCGCTGCGAGGAACGACAAGCGGACAGGAAGAGAGTGATTCTAGGTTTAGAACCATGGGGTCTCTTTCTGTGTCTCTCACGTTTGGGGCGTGAGCACTACTGCGAGCTGCGAGGCGAGGTAAGGCGAAAGGGGGTGTGCGTACGTTGTTATTTTTCGCCCTTTTCCCCACAACCCGCCCTCTCGTCGTACCGGCGATCGTCTCAGGACCAACTGCCGCATCTCGAGCTGAAAAAAACGTGCTACTACCTAGCTCTTTAGCTGCCTAGTTCCGGACTCTTGCTGTTAGTGGCTTGCTGCAATGCTCGCCCAGTCTTACGTTAGACCCACGTGGCGCGGAGAACAGCTTTTAAAGAGATGATTGCGATCCGCTTTTCGCGGATCGCAAATCGCCGATTAGAGGAGAGCGAAGGGTCGTATATACCTTACGGGGACAGAAATACACCTACCTAACCTATCTCACGAAGATGCGCGCGACAGTGAGACGGGGCCGAGGGGTTCCCCCCGTCCGGAGACATTTCACTGCCCACCAAACGATCATGCGAACATGCTTTTGCGCCTCCCGGGCACAGGCACCGACATCGAAGTCGTCGTGATTGGGCCGGAGATAGATTGGAAGCTCGCCGACTTGACTGATGCGAAGCTAGTCTTGGGTCGGGTTATTTTCGATCCAGCCTCGCGCTTCGCGTCACACGTCGCGGCCGGTCCCTCATACAGGCCTCAGTTGCCGAAGTAAGGCAAGGCGAGCTGAGCGAAGCTAGCTATGTAACCATTTTCATGCTTGCTCGAAGTGCACGCTCACGCTCACAGAGGCAGAAACAAACATACACCCCTCCCCTACCCTTCCTCGGGCTTTGTTATACAGCAAGGCACAGTCATAATAGTCACAACGGTCAAAGCATACGACGGCCGCGACACAAAAGTCCCGTCCGCGTCAAGGTATGACGCAAGAAAGCGAGCGACCCGCACGTATAGAGGCGTGGCCCTTGCGGTACTCTAACTCTATCTCACATGTCACACCTCACGACTCTCCACTCGGTGGATATGTACCTAAACATGCCACTATCGTCAAAAAGGTTCGCGAAAGCGAACGCCAAAGCAAGGTAGCTGAGGGTGGAGGAGAAAGAAAAGAATCCCTGCCCTCCGGGGATCCGCGGACAGACTAGAGAGCATATCAGCGGGGAGCAGAGTAGTAATTAGGTCGATTAAGACTGGGGACGGCTGCGGCTCAAGTAAGTCAGTAACCCGCCTGCCCGCTGGGTAAACCCGGATGTAGAAGCCATTGTCCGTTATTTAGACGAACGCGCAGAAAAACCAAAGACCGGCGGAGAGAGCTTCCCGCCTCCCTCCCTCAAAGCCCGGAGCGAGGGGGTCCTGCGCGAGGTCCTTTTGTTTTCCATCACAAGGTTCGTTAAGCTCGGCTTCCAAAAGAACTCACCAAAGAACATATGGCTTAAGTGGAAAATCACCCAATATACGTCATTGCAACTGCTACCCGTAGGTATGCGAGGTACAATCGCAAAAAAACAAATACAGGGCAATGATGTTAGTCTTTTTGTTTAACCCCCCGCCGATTCCTGCTGTTGTATGCATGTAAATCTGGACAATCGCGACTCTAAATATAGAAAAAATAAGAGCCTGCTTGTGTGGTGTTGTTTCTGTTTCTGGTAGCAACGCCGGGGCAGTGCTGGGCCCGGCCTACGAACCCCCGGCCGCGTTATACATGGAGGGGGGTTGTTTTCGAACTGTGCAATACATTTGATAGCTGTAGTTGTACCGGCCTCTCTCGAGTTTATCGTTAACTTGTGTGTAAAAATGGAAAGGCCTTTTGAAACAAGTTTGTCGTCTCTCACCACCGGCGGGTGCTAAGTTTCGGTACCAACATCCCTGCCCCGGCTTGCCGGGTGATCAACACACCCTTGTTGCAATAGGTAAAGTAAACCTATCTACATGTTACTTCACGTATCGCCAAGTTCTTTGGGGACTCGGGTAACGGAGAGATCCGTGTTTCTGGACGGCAAGGTTGGTCTGTCTCTAAGCATATACATTAGACAACTTAGACGAGAACAAGTCTTATTTCTCTCTGTAAGTAGTAAAGGTGTTCGTCCACGCCACTGATACCTCTATGTCCTTAGTATTACTGGGCTATCAGGCCGACGTCCGGAAGGATTCTCATGCATCTCGCCCGCATCTGCATCTCGTAAGTTATGAAACAGTCAGAAGAAGCCAACCCGGTGAAAATCTCGAGATGTCATTCTCGTTTCATGTTTCAAGTTTGAAGATCCTTTGGCACATGATGACATGATGGAGGGTCAGTAGTAAGTAAAGAGTGATCTTTACCAGGGGTCTCCCCTTTTTAGGTGCTGATAGGGATGTAAAGTAAGTGTGTGTGATGAGCATCCTAAGCCACGAGGCATGAAAGAACCGAACCGAACCGAACATGCACGAGCACGGCGTATGTACCTACATCTCCGTCTCCTATGTTATGAGCCACGGCTACCCGTCGAATGGCAAAAATATCTCCGTACAAACCCCGGCTCTGATTGGGCCTTCCCGACGGAAGCGGCGCAAATGTTTTATGTCTGTTTACGGGAGTATTATGCGTGTCCTCTTCTTGCGTTTTGTACTTGCCGTGGGTGTGGCTTCATTCATGATCTGATAGTTCCTCGTTTCTTACATACACACCTCGGATTTCTCTAATCCTACGGCCCGACTTCTTTGGAAAAGTCGACCAGGGTAGGGGGTGGTGGGTGTATCGTAGACGACGTCGTCTATACATCTAAGCCCGCCAAAAGACGAGGTATCAGGCTCGTATCCTTTTAACCTCATGGTTCGAATCGACGCTTACGGTGAAGCAGGGTAGCATTTCGACTCTTTTGAGGCAAACCTCACATTATTATCCACAGTGACCAGAGTTGCAAGATCTATGACCAAAGGTCGCGATGGTCCCAAACGACTTCTGCAGAAACAGGAATAAATGGGGCCACATGTCTAGCATATGGTGGTCGCCCAGTGTATATTTCTAGAATACCTAACATGTACGCCTGGTAGTGCTGACAGTAAAGCGGCACAGAAGTCGGGACTTGACTGGCTTGTGGTTGCCAGCAGCGAATAGGGGAGGGGTTCCGGCACATTGTCTTCTTCTCACTACCTAACGTTAGGCGAAGCTCTCGTCTGACTGGGCGGATCACCTGTCCTTTTTCTGTATGCGTGGAAGCAGCGTGCCGAAGGTGTGTTGCTAGGGCTGTACAGCCTCCGATTGGGTACTCTCCTCATTCGAATGGTTGCACTTCACAACACTACGTCTGTGTCGTCTGACACCAGTTAATATAGCGCTGGGCAATCTCTAGGACGATTTCTCGAGGTGTCTTGATCTACGATAACGTCGATCTGTGATTAAGCGCATCAAGAGAAGAAGAAAACCCGCAATCGCTCCAATGACATCGTCGATGTTTCCCCTTGAGCCCCCCCTGAATTGCATCCCTAAATTGATCAATAATCATAGCAGCTCTTCCCCATGATCAGAGGGGCTCGCCCAGTCGTTAAACAAGCAGTGTTCAAGTGCCTCAGTGTCCTCTTGGGAGATAGTTGCGTAACCCTAGAGAGCAAATTGTCTCTCCTCCTGAGCCCCGTCGTGACGGCGCCGGCCGGCTATTGCAAGGGGCATCCTCTAAACGTACGCCAAGGACTCCTAAGTTATGCGTTCTGCCTGGGGGGTTGAATTCAAGTTGTAATTAGAACTCCTAGGGGTAGTCTCTGACCAGTTGTAACCGCTACTTTATTGTCGTGATGATGAAATGAACTTAGCACCACCCGTGCCTGAGGCTTAGCAGCACCTTATTGGCTTGAAGGCGAAGACAGGATGTAGACGGCGAGTAGGGGTTTGAGAGATATGAGAAGCCATGGGGGACACCAAAATGGGTGGTTGGCAATGAGTGATTGGTAGCTTTTGATAGTGCCCATACTGGAACGGTCGTTAGCAACACTCAAAGCTAAGGGGTTCGCTTCAGAGGGTCTTGCTGGTGTGTACTCAGCAAACGACAGAGCAGGCTGGTGCTTCTCATCCATCTCTATCCGCCTCTCCAGGTTGGCGCCGAGCTGATTCATGCGTATGGTATCATGGATATCATGTCGACCCCGCCACTCGGATTGCTCCTTATGGGATCAATTTGCTCAGTGCTAACTGGGCTCTTTCTCAAATGTGAGCCACAGCCTCCTCCGACCACGTGCGATCATATAGGATGGGGTCGAGTTAAGGGGTACCAAAATAGCACCGACAGAGCCTAAAAGTTACTGACCTCAGGCGCCTAGGTTAAGTAAGGAGGCTTAGCCGAAAGAGGCCGCGAAGACTGCGGCCATGTCAGTTGGCGGCTCCGCTGCATGGAATCTACGACGAGGAAAAAAACAAAAATACAAGAAAAGAACCATCTGGCGGACTGAGCTCAAATCAATGTTGATCACGGGAGTCACTCAGGATCATCTCCCTGAGCAAAATTCTGTGGCTTATCGTTCCATGAAACCATCGTCGACTTGTGCTAAGTGGCAATGATGATGGAGACCTTCCCTTAGGGGATTCACGATCCAAGCAAGATGATTAGCTCCCACCCAAGATTTGAATATTTCTTGCATACCTCACCATCTTCTCATTTCAGATTGAGTTGACCTGGTCCTTGTTGTTTTGGAGGAGCTGCTGGGTAAGGGCTAGCCAGCTGGCTAGATGTTGAAGATTATCATGATACCGATGCGCTGGCTATGTTCTAGCCCTTCATCGGACTGAATTATCTAATTTCCTTCCCCGCTGTCAGGAGCCCTGGGATCTGGCACCTAGGTACTGTGTCCCTATCTGCAGGTCATGTCATGAACTAGGCTCGGCGGGTTAAGAGAACGGCCGTCAGGATCCGGGGCTTTCCTAAGCAGTCAAGATTGCGCGTTATGGGGAACCTCATCAATCATTTGGCCATCTGATTCGCGATGGCAAGAAACCCAGGGACCTGTTCGAGTACCATGGTCCCTGGTTGATAGGCCGTACTAATTATCGATACGGTTACCATCTCTTTGCCACAAGCCCACAGAGAAAAGATGGATCAGGGGTGCCCTCTTAGATTGACACCACAGGCCTGGCCTGATCAACGCAACGGCCCACGAAGGCCTGGGGTAGCGGTAAGTGCATACCGATAACACAGGGCCCCCAACCCACAAGGCCATGTCCTTTAAGAAGGTGGAGCGAGGTGGGACGTGTTAGTCACCCAAAGTATAGGTTAGCTTCTAGTTAGCTGCTACAAAAACCCAGTAATAAATCCACTTTGCGGCATCTTTCTCTGTCAGAGCCGAAAGCATTGCGGAGTTGGTGGACACTTCGTCGGGACCGTGAATTCCAGTGCATCTACTTCGTACTATGTACAATTACAGGAGGCGAAACATGGCCTGGAGGAGCAATAAGATGAGCTGCTACTATGTAGTAGGGGTAGAGTGCGTTGCTAGGGTCAACGGCAGGCGGGAAGACATGGCAACCTACCTATAGGTACTATGCCGTACTGTACAATACATACTAGGTATGTAGGTAGCTCTGCCGCAAAACCAGTACGCCTCTATTCTAGGAACCTCTGTTTGCTCCTACTTCTCCTTTGGTTCTCTTGAAGATGTCGATGTGGGTAGAGGTGAAACCGTTCATTTCAAGCTGTCTTGCCTGTACTTGGTCGAGCTCGGTCATATGCGATGTGGCATTCGCTTCTCGACTATCACGATAGTCTCCGGACAGTTTAAAGAGCTTGAGCGACCAACTAGGTTACTTGGCACCACGGTAACTCCAGACACTAGGGATTCTGTAGAGAATTATGGGGCTAGGCCTATGTTTAGCAGAGCAGCCCTAGCCCGCCTTTTCCTCCTTGGGCACGGATGACCGTTGGATGTACTTGCGTAGTAGGCTGCAGGGCTGAGATGAGACAGTATGTACAGTATGTACTGCTAGCTGCTAGCTCCGAAGCTCGAAACAACGTTTTACAGGTTGCTGGCAGCTTATCGGACGACTGACTGGTGTTAACACCTGAACGGCACAGCATGCAACCGGAATCAACTCATCACATAAAACAGTACACCACTCGCCTCGGCGGATTTGTGGAAGAGTTTCCGAAACGGAACAAATACATGGAGAACCGTGTGGGGCCATGGAAGCCACTGATATTGAGCATTCCACGGCTTACGAGTCGTGGAGGTTCCGACGTTCCGAATCGCTATGAGGAGGCGAAACGACCTACATACCTCTGTCAAAAGAATACACGCATACACGTAAAGTCGGATGAAAAGGCGGCCGGCGTTGCAACTGGCGGTTGCTATAGACAGGGCACCTTCTGCAAAGGAGAGAACCTTGACTCCGATGGTCGCACGCCATTGGTCTCATGTCTCTCGAAGGTGACAGTCGAGCATTTTGCAAGACGGTGCTTCTCATGGTGAACCCCTGTGCCTGTGACTCGGTGCGAGGCGAGAAATAGGGAAATTGTCCGCTCTTTTCTTGTGAGAAGAGGAGGCTGGCAACATAATAATGGCGGCCGCGGGTGTGTTCCTTTGACATTTTGGTGGTAAAGGTTGGCGAATATCATTGTCGAAATAGGTGTGTTTTGGCTACCCCGACTTTTTGTGAGGGTAATGTGAGGACAATGTCTTTAACAGTTATATAGAAAGTCGGTGTGCATATGATTTTTGAGTTCAGGGGGGTAGATATGACACTGAGGGTGTCAACCGAGAGAGCTGCCTCATGTGTAAGGCACGGCGTCTAAGGGACCACTCAGGATAGAATGGCAAGCGAGGCAATAGTTGGGCCTGATTGGCCCAAGCTTAGATCACCCCCGGAGTGTATGGATGTGAGGTGTCTATGCATCAATGCGACAGAGCAGGCGAAGAATGTTCATCGAACTGCCAAGGACAGCTAAGCTAGGTTATGGGTAGGTGGCTAGTGTGAAGATGTGGCCATGGACAGGGTTTTGGCTGTCGTGCTCAGTAAGTACATAGTAAGGCTTGCTTGCACAAGGACCCCTCGACGTTTAGCAGGGACCGGGCATCGAATTCCCATGCATTGCGAAGATACTCATGCGATAATATGTAGATTCTCTATCAATTCGGTTGTCAAGTGAAGTTAGCGTATCTTGAGATTCCCAAACTCGACTAGGTCAGACTCGTCCCGCCGGATCGCTCGTGCTCGTTCTGGGAATTCTGATTTGGCCAAATGAGGTTAAGGGACATGGTCCGGTCCAGCACATGCTATGCGTAACCCCACAGTCATGACCATGACCGACGATTACAGCAGTACATAGTAAATGTAGCTAACAAGTCGAGGGAGAAGATCGCCGGGGTACTGCAAGGTGATGCCAAAGTTGCCACTCGTGATTCTCTCCAATAAGGGTACCTAAGTAATAGCTCGCAATAAATGCTCGGTGTCAGGCAACTCCAGCCCTATCAGCTACTTAGCTGAAACAAGCAGCTGCATGTGTCCCTATGCAGGTTAGATTGGTTGCCTGGATCCGCTATCGTGAGGAAGACGTACTGTCAACCATACATATCGTCACATACATGCGCATATGGACATAGGATGATTTACATACTAATGGTTACCTAAGGTAATGTCAAATTGGCTGCCTAGGTAGGTGTATCTAAATTACCTCATGTCACAATAGGAAAGTATTGTAATTGCATTACTAAAAAAAGATATCTCGATAAGAAAATAGGTGGAGAGGCGAACAGCGACGAAATAAGGAAAAAAAAAGAAATAAGCAAATAATAGAGGAATTACATCTATCAAGATCTTAGGTACGTGAAAAGAAACGGAAAGTAGAAAAAAGATCTGAACCCCGGCGTCATTCGTGGGTCGAGAGTGGCCAAAGGGTTGTTTCAGAAATAAGACTACCGGGTACATTAGCCACATCCACACGGGGCCTTATGTAATTAGCATTCCTGACATAATCTCATTACTACCCGATATTAATACCAGCAGGACAGGGACAAGACAATCTTTTGCGGGGCCTAACTAACGCCGGAAAGGTCGACCTGCAGTATTTTGCATTCTGGCTTACGTAACTTCCCTGAAACCTCGTGGCCTTGGAAGCTCGAGATTGGCTGTGACGATCGTGAAAAATCCCGAAATCCAATCGGGAAGGATTGGAAGCCAAAAACGCCAACATGGGGCGCCTCAAGGAAAAGCTGTTCCCCAATTGTATCACCTGAGCAGCGGTCGCATCACCGATACAGCAGGAATCGATTAGTACCCTCCATCACAACAACACCGCGCAATATAGGTACTCAGAATAAATCAAGTTAAAATGAAGAAAATTATATCTTAGCTGTACGGCTTTCATCACCTCCCTCGCTCATACAATTAACACGATATATTCTCACAGGCCTTATCAATGTTATAGAAATTGAAGACTTATTGCAGGGAAGAAAAACTTGGACCACTTTACAAGTGAGTGGAGGGGTCCCGCCATACCACCGTGCTGGAACACTAACACTTCCCAGTTATTCGGGATCATGTTCACCGCACCCAACGACTACTAAGTAAGAACTAAGCAAGAACTAAGCCTTGGTATTACAACTACGAGCGCAATGATCAGCTTCGCCCTAGGCTAGAGAATAGATATTAATGATAAAACTTAAACTCCGAGAGACCGATGGTGGCCCATTGTCTCTTATTTGGTGGTAGATATTAATCTATAAGTATCTATAAATACCTGGGTCTGTAGTACGGCCGTTATTAACGCGTGAGCCCTAATGCATTGAAATGTATGTCTTAGAGTGCTCATGTCTTAATCTTACAACACTTGCCACCCAGATGGTCAATATATCTACATTTGTCCGTGAAGAGGGAGTTTGAAGAGGAGGGAGTGGTCGACCAGTGTAGAAGCACTGGTACGCGCGCTTCATATTCAACCTTGCATTTGCTCACCATCTAGTTAGTCATCTGCTGCTTGACAGCTGCAACTCGGATTGGCCTGATTAGGCGCCGAAGTGTTCGTCCAAGGCTTTGTTCTGATTGCCTTGATAAACTGACCTCTCCTTCAACGTAACTCAAATGGAGACGTGCTCGTGCTCGTGAAGAGTTGCATAATCTGCCTTCAAAACCTTGTAGGTAGTGTGCTACACCGAGCTACGCCTGTAGACTAGCAGTTTCTTATTGGTAAGGAGCAAGAGGGGAGCCCAAAGATAAATTAGTGCAAAGTTTTTCTTTACCGGCGGCTGGCTTAGCCTTAGTTCGTCGACACCGGAAACGCGGTACGTAGATGACCGCGGCACTGGGATAGCTTCTGATTGGAAAGGTTCCGGTCTGAAGGCCTGGAGAAAAGCCTAAGCCTAGCCTTGGTGATAATTAGTGAACGCTAGGGGAGAGTCGGTGTATCTAACAGCCACGCTCCACGATTTTTTAGTTGCTAAACTAGGCGCAACCTGAGAAACACTCGTCCCATCAGCTGTTCGCAATGGTGTTTAAGTGGGAACACGCCTTCCTCATCAAGAATCGAGTCTCCCTGTCATAATCTGGAATTGGTCACCGTGTCTTGGTTTTTACGACCCAAATATTAGTGTTGCGGCGTTGATCAATGGTGTACTCGGATAGTCAGTCTGGTGGGGGAAGAGTGGATGAGAGGTCCTTACTTTGGCTACGACGCCGTCCTCTTGAGCGGGCCGTCGTAGAAGGATGGACAAGATTCGTGGAGTACAGGGAACTGATTCCCACCGACGGCTTCACTGCTGCTAGTTTAATTGTGATATCTGATAATGAAGATTGAAGGACGGAGTCTTGTCATGTTCGCTCGTTCCAGACGGGACCGAAATAAATGCGACTACGTCCCTGTCCTAATGATACGTTGTATCATGTTCTACAGACGGATTGAGTCATTTTTAAGTGTCTAGCTTCATTATCCAGCCGAGTCGGTGAATGGTACGATGGGCAATCTGCAATAATGTCAGTCCCCGACTTATAGATATGTTGGAAAAAAAGATATGACTAGGTTAGCATGTTGTGCCGCACGTCTAGATTGCAAAGAGGGTGGCGTTGCTACGTTGAACAGCGACCAACTTGGCTATCCACATATGAGGACGAAAATAGAAGACGAGATAGACGGCCGGCCATGAGAGGTGGAGATCGGATAAGGCATGAGCCACAACCGGGCTTGAAAGCATGTTACGGACGACACGGGTTGTACAGATTTGGCGACTTCCGCGACATGGTGGAGGGCATCCGAGATGCAGGAGGAGCCATAAGGTCGCATCGAATAAGGCATATTTGTGAACCGTCAACAGTTTGGTCCATGAATTATTCGCCGTACCAAGATACCAATATTATGCATTATGTACGCAATATTGCGTGTGGTGATTGTTTGAGTCTCTCTTCCTTCTCACTTTAGCATGAGAGCCGCGACTGTCTCCCTCCGCGCTGGTACGGGATGACTGGAGTATTTTCTCCGGGACCGTTATTCGGGTATCCGGGGAAGGTCCTTACAACGGTCCAATTGGCATATATTGGACATGATTTGTTTTCCGTCAAGCAAAAGTCCTTACTTAACGCGAACCGCAAATGGGGAGATACTCACAAATACCAGAGACAAGCTTAATAGAACCATGATCGTGGTAAAACCCAGCAGAAATCATCCCATGGAGATTTTCGTCGGAACCGAGGCTAAAATTTTAAGCTCATCTCATCTCTCATCTAGGGGAAAGGGGTCCTGTAAGTCTTGACTGACGTTTCGAGAACCTATTTAGGTTACGGGTCTTCGTGTTAATATTGGAAATGAGAAACGAGCTAACGGTAAAGGATTTTAGGTGTCTTTAGGTACCTACATAGTAGGTAGCTTGGGATTTTAGAGGCACTCTACTCTGGCTTTGGTGTGCGTCTAAGAATAGGTAAGCAGAGGTATCTTATGTAGGTACTAGGCGATTAATTAGACGCCAGCGCTTGTATTCTCATTTGTCGAATGCTGCCGCAGCTCTGCCCTGGAGGTGGCCCTAGACAGGCGCACGAGCCAAGCTCTTACCCACACATGCGCATCCATTGCCAGTGATATGGTGACATTCAGAACAGTCAGAAGTACCAGATTACCAAAGGAGGGTTCGTCCTGCATCTGCCGCTGCGTCACTCCACTAATAAGGTAAGGTGGATACACCATGAGCACCATGAGCACTACACCGCTAGCCGGGATTCCCCTCCTATGTACCTCTCTAGCAATTTTACGTGCATTTTCGTCCCTTTCGACATTGTCGCATCCCCTGGCCCTTGGTCCTCGTAGTGAAAAGTTGCATCGATACCACTTACCTACCTCTATCGAATATTTCTTTATTTGTTCTTCTCATATTCCAATTCTGTCACAGTAGTCAGGCTCCCCCTGCACGACGTTTCATCCAAAGGCTGCCACCGCGAACAATTGACGTACTGCGAGTCTGCAGTCCAGTTAGATTCCGGCCCTGAACATCGTTGCCATGCTCTGCCATGTTTACCATGCGCTCTGGCCGCATTAAGCGGTCGAGGGGTGTCGGGGTTCAGGAACGAGATCGAGGGTCGAACGGCCCTAAGGTCGGAGCAATAGGAGGGATTATAAGCGTGAAGAAAAAGAGAAACAAAAAAACAGAACAGAACAAAAGCTCCCATGCTCCAATCCTCGGTGCCCTGCAACTTACCTACCTAGGTACATAGCTAGCAACCTTAATAATCGTTATTCATCTTGCCATCGAGTCCAAGACAACGATCGACCCCGACTCTCCATTTCGTCAGGTCTCCAGTCCCAAAGTCCCAGATCCTACGCAAAATACCATATCTGCTTGCTCAAACGTCATTCCCTTTTTTTAAACCTTTACTATGTAGATATGGCCTTTTGGCTTACACGATCACACCGTAACCCTTGACCTTGCGGAAATCTTGCGTTTGCTAATTGCCGGTTAGTCAATCTTAATCGTAACACACTCGCTCTCCCGCCTCTCTGCGTAAAGAAGACCCTTGCAGACGAATGCATGGGGAGCCGTATAACACAGTATGGTACAAGCTACATAGCCTAAGGCTAAGGGGCTTGATGGGCTATGGGTTATGGGTTATGGATAAGGCAGGTCGACTAAGGCAGAATCAATCAAGACTGCCCGCTCACATTGGCGAAGAAACGCCAAAGCCACCCTACCCCGTGCTATGTACCTACTATGGTAGGTAGGCTTGTCGCGCTTGTAATTAGCTACACCCCACGATGCCACGGCTCGTCTGACCCGACCCCTCCGTGTGTCTACTACCGTCTCAGGCAACTCAATACACGCCTTTGACGCAACGCAACACACGCTGCCCGCGCACCACCGCCGCCTTGCTGCTCGACCTACATGTGTACCCCCCTTCTACGCTACATGGTACTTTCGTTATAGCCGTCAGGAACCAAGCAGCAGAAATGCCCTGACAAGGTCAATTGCTGGGTACCTTGGCGAACCGAACATGATCAAGCAATCGATCGCTGGGGTATGCTAGCACCCCCCCCTGGCCCTACTCAGAAAAGAATTGCTGGAGCCTACCCTTGACTTATCATGTACATTTTCGATGCTATCTCTTGACCCCCGCTCCACCGCCCTGTCGCCTGTCTATCCCCCGTCTCCCGTCTACATGAGTATCTGCCCCGGTCTCATTTAGAGACTGGTGAAGAATGTGGATCGGGACAGGCGAGGTACTTCTACCATGTGTAGTAGGGCCGTCCTGGTGCCAACCCACACACACCACTTGCTCACCCTACCTTGCCCTACCTACGTCGCACCCGCCTTTTGGCTTGTCTATCCCATGTAAGAGGTACCAGCCTGCTGCTGACTGCGGCGTCGACTGCGAGATGTACTCCACGGTACACATTCTGAGGTGACAGGGGCGCCCGTTTCCCACGCAGCACCTACATACGTAAGGTCGAAAGTCGGTTGTGTACTCCACCAGGGTACTGTCTCTCGATAAATTTATAAGCACTGAGGTTCCTACTTGTCCTGCCATTGAATCTCTTGAGGCTGAGATTCTTTAATACAAAACCCTTACCATACATAGCCGTGAGAAGAAGCTTCCTTCGTGAGCTATTCCCGTACTCGACATCTTTGAACAACATTGCCTTGATTGCTTATAAGACCTTCAAGTCGCACTTTCACATCACGCCGCCAACGATCGACAGCCATATAGCTACCTGTCAACCAGAATACAGACGCCAGAGACATTTGTACGTGTTTCTTCCTCCGCACTACTTGATTTCTTTCTATATACCATAATGGACCGTCACTCTCGAGATCCCGAAGACTCTTACTCACACCAGCCTAGATCAAGTGCCAGCAATACGATACCGAACACAGGAGGATTTCGCAACTGGGATCTTACCGAGTCGGCTCATAATCGACCAGCATCTTCGCAAGGGACGCAGCCACCGTCTTATATAAACCAACTTTCACATCGCCCCGCGCCGTTTACAAAAGAACACACATCTTATCCGTCTCTACCTTCTCAAGGTTCTTTGGATTCAGAGTGGAGTGAGAGACAAATACAGTCTCGAGGCGCGCCTTTACTACGCATCGATCCAGCACGAGATTCTTCATCAGCCCCGCAACCACCAGCAACCTCGAATATGAGGTGAGTTCTCTAACACTCATTACTCCATAGGACTAGAGCTCACAAAAAGCAGTACTGTAGCTGTAGCATTTGATCCTAGGATGGAGATGGGCATCCCCCGCTCTTCCTACACTTGGCCGGGTCTCGACTCGGGCCCCGACTTGTTAGGACACGATCTGAGCTCTATTGGCCATGGTTCCGATGCTAGCTTAACACCTCCAAGTGGATCGCGATCTTTAACCTCCAGCCCGCCGCGATTTAACATGACACCGGAGCAACGCGAACTCAAGAGGCAGAGGGATCAAGCTCGACGGGATTCAAAGACGTCGGTCCGCGCCCGCCGCGCTATGAGCAATTACTCGTCTGCTTCTCAGTCTCCACCATTGTCCATGCACGAGTTCTCCTCTGCTTCCCCCGTCCCAGTTTACACGACGGCTCCGTCGCAGATTTCCCTCCTGGCCGAACCCGCAACGACTTTGGCTAGCTCGTATATGCCATCTTACTCCACATCACCTCTGCCTGACCACGGCAGCCCGATGTTCACTCCTCAGTTCTCTTCATTGTGAGTTATTCAGCGACTCCACCCAAGCCTCACAATACTAATTGTGCGCACCACAGACCACCTAGCGATTACTTGGGGTTGAACTACTCTCCGGGCTACCCTCCGCCGCCCTCTGCTCACAGCTTGTCTTCACATTACAGCCGCCCATCGCCCCCGATGCCCGAACCTGGAATGATGTACCCTGTTCAAGCACCCCAAGTTCTTTCTTCCGGTGGCAGCACAGGACCAGAGGCGGGCCACGTCCGCGTTGTTCAAAGTCGACCCAAGCCTCAGTGCTGGGAGCACGGCTGCAACGGACGACAATTTTCCACCTTCAGCAACCTCTTGAGACATCAGCGTGAGAAGTCGGGACAAGCAGCCAAGGCCACGTGCCCCAACTGCGGTGCTGAGTTCACGAGGACTACTGTATGTCTTGTATCAAACTATCTTAAGAAAATCATGTACTAATACATCTGGTAGGCTCGAAATGGTCATCTACTTCACGACAAGTGCAAGCAGCGACGAAACTCGTAAAAAAAAGCCCAAATAAATAATAAAAAGCGAAAACTTTCAACGACTCACACGATGATGGATGGATGATCGTTCGGACAGCCACGGTAGAAAATACCGAGGCTACGATACACTATTTTGGGGAAGCGGGATATTTGGGTTTTTTCTTAGACGACAGCTTCGTCTGGCATTCAAAATCATTTCGGCCATATGTTCATCATTTTTACACCAACCTCCTCGAAGTATATATGGGAACTTCACGGGAAATCGTATTTTGGAAGGGGCAGAGGACGAAGCTTTTGGAATATGGCGTGGAAGATTTATCATATACCCCCTTTTTTTGTCTTTTCTTCTTTTCGATATATTATTAGTTCTATCTTCGCTATGTACATTTTTGACGGGTTTTGGATCATCATCGATGGACACCTTTTGACAAGAATTACATCGTTTTCACTCAAAAAGAAACATGACTTTGCTACTTCTGGTGATTAGATAATATCTTGATTTTCTCACGATAGCCGACGTATACTCTCTTCCTCCAAGGTTACTATCTGTAAAACACGTTAGACATGGGGGTTTTGGGTCCCGCTCGGATAACAAGCAATACCACCTTGTCCGTGTGGTGCGCTATCGCGCTAAGGGTACCATACGGATACGTGGGGTAAGGTCCTTAGGTGGTTAGCCATGCAGCCATGTAGCATCGCCCTCACTAGAACGTCTATCAGGGACCGAACGGGTATCGGTCCAGGAGGTCAGGTTGGGTTAGTGCAGTCTGTCAAGTTTCCGTTTGCTGTGTGCGATGCGACCACGTTCCCCAATGGGAAGAGGTTTCGACATGGGGAGGAGGGGAAGAGGCTATCTCGAAAGGGGCACTATAATGAGAGCAGATCACAGCCACAAGAGAGAAGAGAGAAAATATTGGGACGACATGGGTCTGACGAACGACCAACCCCTATCTAGAATAGCACCGGCTGCAATAGACCGACCTACTGCAGACAAAAATCTGCTAAGGGTTATATCGCAGATTGCAGCAGAACCCGTTGAAAAACCAAGGTGGCAGACAAGGGGTGGGAGGAAAGGGGAACCGATGTTGAAGCCTCTCCCTCTCTTCTCTCTGTCGCGTCTGGAGACCTCAAAAAGCAACTGCCTGATTGGGATACGCTTGACCTTGATTGACGACCCCGTCCCTGGCGATAGTGTCTGCGCTGCTGTACTGTAGCGTTGTCTCATTGGTGTAATCTCGTTTTTGTACCTTGCTTGCTCTGCCAGTCTACCCACGACCAGTCAGAAGAGCCGGCCACCCCCTTCAAACCGTCCGTCTGGATATGGTTATGTCACTATGAGAGAGAAGAGAGATATAGAGAGACGAGCACTAGGACCAAGCAATGGAACGATGGAACCCTCCACCCTTCATGCTGTCAGGTCCTTAGGGTACTTGAACTACCTAGACAATGTTTGTTAGCTGTCTATCTCTTCGCTCTCGTCATCGCGTTAGCTGGCTGGGAAGAGGAGAATAGCAGGACGGATACACAATACATAGACACAACGCACATCATTCGGCCGAAACTGGGGTCCTCCACGTGGGAGGGGGCCATGTAAGAGGTAAGCCATTTTCATACAGGTTGTATTCGTGCATGCCATTTTCCTCGGTGCACCGTATCCTATCGCCTTTCAAGACAGGAACTCCGTGGCTTTTTTTCGGGTCTCTTCCCTTGTTAACTTAGGTACTCAGTCCGTACATGCGATAAATCATCTTAGCTTTTGGTCTAGGGTCTAGGGAAGACACACACCACACACACAACCTGATCAAATCACAGTAAGTATACAATTTTTTTGCAAGATTTTGGGCGAAACAGCTTTGGTGTCGCGCATATAATATCATTCTCTCTTAGCGTTCGGCAACGTGACGGTCTTTGTCCACCCAGCCCAACCAATGGCGTGAGCTCTGCAGCCCCGCGAGTTGAGATCTTGGTCTGTCGCATGGCAATTTTTTTAATGGTGTGGTGATGGTGGTAAAGATTTACAGCCAGCCGACCGTGGTGGTGTCGTTACGCCGCTGGTGTATGTACGTACCTACCTCTATATCCTGCAGAGGTGCAGAGGACAAATGATACCACGAAGAGTTAAGCGGTCGACCAATCGTGCTTCTCGAAATGCTCCATTGCGGTGCTACGCAACCATACGACGACCGCGCCGTCCGCCGGAACCCTGGAGATTTGGTTGGCGAGAGAGGGGGAACCGGGGGAGGGGGAGGGGGGAGGGAAGAGCCAGGGGTGCAAGGGGGGAAAGCCATGTGCCATGATTGCCTGTGTGTAATGCTGCCAGAAATAGAAGCAGGCTGCGAGCTATGGCATTGGTTTTCAGGTTGATTGAAGCGACGATCTCGCCATGTTTTGAGCAAAGAACATGTGCACCGGTTCTGTGGTCGTGGTAGGATGTGTGGACATGCTGGACATGCTGGACATGTGGATAAATGTGGGATAGTTCTTTGCAAGCAAGCTGGTAAAGGCAAGGTTGTCTTGAAGTCTTGCTAGTCTGTGTCGATCATCCCAAGATATCTCTCTTCGCTGCTTTCCCTTCTATAAGTTATGGAGACAACAGATGGAAAGAAAATATCGCGGTAGAAGATGAAGATGAGAAAAGAACAAAGTGGGGGAATCTTGCATCATTGCGTGCCTCCCATCCTTACATTCCTTACATAACTTTACGTGCAGGGCTTAGTGGCTAACCTAAAGGTTCCTTCCGTCGACCTTACATAGTCAAAGCTATTTAAAATGCTACGAGGATCGTCATGGATCAAGTTCAAGCTTGAATCCATGGATCATAACACTCATACCAAAGTCCCTACGGAATACCTCCACTTTGATTGGCACTGCGAGATACCACTATGGCACTATAACGAACAATGCGAGCCATGTTACGTAAGGCAGGCTAAAAGATACCTTACATAAGCGTGAAACAGCTCGAGATAGGTAACCTGGTTAAAGTGACACGTCTCTTTCTCCCCCACAATCCTCGAGTTCTATCTCGTACCGACGTGACACTTTCTCTAAGAATCCACCGACGACGAAAGATAGCGGGTAGTTAAGCGGGCGTTTGCATCATCGTCGAGGCATCACGGGGTGCTTGCAGCGTTGCTTCCTCGGTATCCGTATCCGAAAAACGGATCACGGCTCTCGCGTTTCCTAGGCCTCAGACTGTACGATCAAGCAGGACTTAGGGGAGAGATGAAGTACCTCGGTATACCTGACACCTGAGGCAAAAGAGGCGGCAGCCAACGGGACGGGTAGAACCCTACTCACATACAGAAAGTAAGCACTATCTCATTGCCTTAGCTAGACCACCTCCAGTACCTACAGCACATGTACAGCACTAGAGGTAGACCTAGCTCGCGCCATTAAACCACCCTGGCAAGAAGTGCAACTTTGATGGATTTACTATGTACGTTATTGAATATCGATCCGCTTTAATTACAATCGACAGCTAGGTATTTAATATAATCGTCCCGAAGATTCCGATATACCCATCTCCATCTACTTATGCCTTTCGTACATATACCTTCCCTAGGTAGGTGGGTATGTAGTTAGCCGCTATAGCTTTGATGTTAAGCGTTAGGCGTTGGACATCAAGCCCAGGTCATCGGGATGAACTTTCCGATGCTTGGAGCGGGACGGTTATGTTGAGCATACTAGGTATGTGATAGCATAACGGTAGTATCCGTGTACAAACTTGTGTCGAATTGTTGGGGGACTAGGTAGACAAAGAAGATATGATATGACATTGATTTGCTCGCTAAATCACCGTGGGCCAATCGCCAATGTGCATTCGCCAGTGGCCCAGTAGCCTCGAGTAAGATTCTAAAGTGAGGATCGCTCGCCCTGCGCCGTATGAATGATGTCAAGTCCTCCACGAGAAGCGATGATCCCGCAAAATGGCGAAAGATATTTTCCTAAACTCCGGAGAATGGAGGCCTGTCTTATCAAATCACGTCGCTTGCTTACATACTCTGTCCCTCTCTGGAGAGTTCCATTCTTCTCGGTGTCCATGGATTTTTACAGGTGTAACCGTCACACAGCTAGACGGGAATTTTGCGCGTAAGGCGCGCTCTCATCGTAACCAGGTCGTCTGATCTACCTAACCAACCTACCCTGTTTGAGGCAAGCATTTTGCTTTTGAGAGCATACACGCTAGACGCCGAGCAAACGCGTGGCAGCCAAATGGAAGTCCGGTAGAACCAACAGAAACAACACCAACTTCCAGTTGAGAGAAGATAACCATCAAGCCACCAGTATGATTACTCGTGTTACACTGCACAGAGTCGGACACACCGCAACACAACAGATCCCAGATGCTGTGTCACAAAACATCCTCGGGGTATACAGTCCAGACCTAGGACCTAGGTTGTCAGTCAACCAGTCTCTGTACTAGATCTATCCCCGAGCCTCATCTCATCTACTGAGTGTTGCTATTGCCGCGCATTCCGTGAATGCATGCCGGGACGGATTGCAGATTTGGGCGATCGAACTCATGCCGGGGGGGATACTAGAATGGCGGCATGGCGATCAACGGGTGCTCCCATCTCCCCCCGGAAAACCTTAGATGGGGGAAAAGAACACACGCAGAACACGGCTTGTCTACCATCCGTGGATCATTCTAATTTTGCACCTCTACATACAAGACACCACAAGGGTTTCAATTTCAGCCCCTGCGTCGCAAGAAACAATCGGAGAACTGTTTCCATCGGTCCCGAAAGCCACGATGCCAAGAATATGTACCATAAGAGATGACTTTTAAGTAACAACAACAACAAGGGCTGAACCGAGCGATGCTACCGGTACATTGAGCAATCTCGAGGAAAGCGTCGATCTCGCTCGATACGCCGCGAGCTGTAAAACAGATTGACATCCTGCGCCGTAGACATACAGCACGGCTCATGCGTCACTCGCTCGCTGATTCTAACCACTAGAAATGGTCTCGGGTAGTGTTTTCGAAAGGCCATTTCTGGTACTATTACTCGACCAATCCACCTTTTAACGCAGGCCTCGCCGCGTAATAACATAACCTATACTGGTCCCCGCGCCGCATCTCACGACGGCGACTCGATGGTTTATCGGACACGGACAGTCGGTTGCTTCGGGCTCGTATAGCGATGGCGAAAAAGCGTACTATGTAGCGGAAAGCTCCGTGACCAACCAAGTGCCATGGTACCAAACTACCAGACTCACGGCGTGGCCGGGACGCAGCCACACGAACCTGCGGCCGACAGCTTCAGAAGCAGGCTGGTTGCAATGCAGCTCTTGAAACAATGCTTGATGGGGTGGTGATTACTACACTGCAAGGACCTGACAGGTCGAAAGCTCGCAGACAACCCCGGTCCAGTCTTCCCCAAACCTCCTTGACATACACGTGCGAAAGCTGCAAGCTCAACGTGGGAGGCGACAGCCAATCCGACCCCAAATGTAACTGAAAACAATTCTATCCTATCACCGTGCGCATTCGACGCTTACTACGCATATTCGATCGCGAGGAAGCAGACCAGCAGCTGCTGATCAGCTACTCTGGTATTCCGTACTGTACATACAACGCATACAAGACCAAGATCAGCCAAGTCAGCCAAGGGTCTAGTAGCTGTCGAGAGCTACATAGTCAACTTCATGATATGCGCATCAGACCTAGCTGTCCGACACATCGAACATTTCCCGTATGAGAAATGAAGAGCGACGCATGCGCATACATGGACGCGACACAAATATAGAGCATCGTATGCATCTCATGGTGGAGGCACCATCGCGATATCAATTGGCCCTGTCGTACAACATCCACTATTCCGTACAGCAAGCCGGGGTTTCTCTCGCTGTCTCATTAGCCAAACTGGGTTATAATTGCTGATCGATCTCGGGCTTCTTATTCGTGGGACGCACAAGTCGTGTCGATTTACTACCTTAGGTATGTATCCAGCTTTCTGCACAGCTGCTGCTTGTGTCAGCCCTAAATAATTCTCGTTCAGCCCCCTCCCGCCTAACTTTTACGCAACAAGGCCCGTCCGCTCTCACGTCTGACAGATCTGCACCGTCGTATCCAGTTCCATGACGCGGAGTGGGGAAGTTAGGACAAGAGGCTAGAGACCGGAAACTAGCCTAGAGAGATATGTACTTCGAAGTACCTACGAAGAAACCTCACTGTCGTAAGGTAAGAGATAATAAGAGGCTAAGGACAAAAAGATGCAAAGATGTGCGTGACTACTAGCCCAACGGACCATGCTGGCCGGTCCCGATGCGTGGGTTTCTATTCGCGTGTGCCTCCGCCGCACTTCATTCTACCACATGCTACTTGCATGCATACAGAATCGAGCTTCGCTATTCGCCAGTGCCGCAATGGACCAAAATTACGCTGACCCGGCATGTTTCTTCGAAGGGGTGTGTATATGCTTCCCCTCCCCCTTCGCTCTCTACGTATGAGGGGCTCGCCTTGCCCGTAGAATTATGGACGAGTATATTGCGATCAAGTTCCAAATTATGCGTGTCAGGTAAGTCATGAAGTGGCAGTGAGAAGGAGAATTAACGAGTCGGGGTTGCCTTGCTTAAGTTGTTGATGTATTTTTAAAGATGGTCAATAAGATGTGTTAAAGTTGGTGGTTCGTGGATTCAACGGCCGGCTCCTATCACTAGTTGCATCTGATGCCATCTCATCTGATTTACACCCCAGCAAGATACATTTCTCGTATGCCCGCTTTCGTGGATATGAAAATGTCCGCATACGAATGCAACATCCGTGTCGGCGGACGAAATTGCGCTAAGACCTCTTAAGATGCAAGACATAAGATATCAGAGGTACACACGGCATGGGTGCACGGGCGGCGTAGGTGTAGTACCATGTACCTAATTTCATGATAAGGATGTTGCGACAAACGCGTCAGCCGCGCGAGGCAATTCTGCCTTGGGCTGTGTCGCACAAGTACAATATTAGTGCATTAGTGCATGTACGGCATGAACGGCATAATACATAAGGTACTATGTATTGCAAAAACCTGGAGCTTAGCCGCGCAGGCAGGGCACTCCTGGGTAGCAAGGCTAGGCGAGCTAGGTACCCGTAAAAGGACCCTTAGTGCTATGGTACATGTAAGCAGAGCCCCACCTCCACTAGCAGCTTAGGTACCTAAAGTAAGCGTCCACTCACCGCCTACCTAAACGACCTACGGAGTCGACGGTCCAACTTCGGTCCCGCGTTCTCAATCCAAACATCGCAATTTCGCCCTACCAAGCCTCAACCCATCGCACCGGTCGACCTATCGACATACCTTGTCGCCTCTAGCTTGAATCTTTTCATTCAGCTGCCTAAAACAAATATACACGCACGGGAAAAGGAGGTAATGCCCTCCCTAAAAATAATCCTGACTCCCTGACAAGGAAATTGCGAGGGGGCCATGGTGCAGTGCTGGTTGCATCGCCAGGTTCTTTGCGTGGGCTGCGAGGCGCGCGAACAATAGCAGCCAGCAGCAGTAGTAAAGCAACAAACAGGGAAATCATCAAAGCATAATATAACAGGATGATGATGATTGCGGATACCAAGTGGAACGCACGCAGGCGACGCGCCATTCAGTCGGTGTTCCAGACGGACGCCTTCTCTCAGCCCACGCCCTACTCCACGCCGTCGCTGCACTTCCCCGACAAGGGCCAGCCGTTTGGGGGCCCGCTGGCCCAGACGCCCCAGAAGGTGGTCGAGTCGTCCCAGCTCTTCGCCTCCTCCCCCGGGAGCCAGCACGCCGCCCAGCAGACCCGCTTTGACCGGTCCTGGCACGCGGTCACCTCCCGCATCGCCCTGCCGCCCTCCGTCTCCGTCGAGGACTCCTTCGGCTCCCTGCCCGGCTCTCAGGACGTCGACGACGCCGCCTTCCGGGACGCCCTGCGCGACGTGCTGGAGGCGTCCGTGCGGCTCCCGCTCGCGGCGCACACCGACGATATCCTCGCCTGGCACACGCAGCAGGTCAGGCTGCACTTCGTGAGCCATGTTTTACCGTTGCTCGCTATCTGCGACGGCCACTCGGACCAGACACAGGTCCTGCTGGGGAGCATACGTACGCTGGAGGCGGCGCATAGACAGTATGGATTCGGCCTGTCGTTGATCCTGCGGGCTATGGAGGAAGATGAGGCCGAGCGGGCACTGATGATATTCCGTCGCGATCTACATGCCATTGTGGGTAACTCGATGTCCGGCGCCTTGATGGATGCTCTTAAGTCTGTTTTGGGTCACCTGATGAGGACTGTCCTTGACGTAGAAGCAGCGAGGCAGTCCCCCAAGGGTGAAAGAAGAACAGCAGACCCCGAGGAGGTAGAGAGAGCCAGGAAGGAGTTACGCGAGCTGGTGGACTCTCTCTGCAAGGTTGGCTTCGCTGGTGAGAGGTTTCAGATATTATTCGCGGAGCTACTCGATGGTATCATGATCACGCATATCCGACAGACTTATGCCGATGTGTGGGAGCCTAACAAGGACACGGTGTCGGCAATGCGATCAAGTCATCTTAGGATCCAGCCGCGTTGCATAAAAGAACTCACGGATTGGATTGAAGATCATTACGCTCGACTAGCTGTGGAAGTTGTAAGCCGACTGGGTGCTGGCCTCGAAGTCTCTTGGACGGACCTTGGCAAATGGAAAGAAATAGCCATTGGCCGACTTGCTGCGCTCCGTATTGACGAGCTGTTCGACATTGTTATTAACTGGCCGGACAGCGAAGGAGGAATCGACGACCTGCGCTACGCAGTTACGACGCCTCAGCGACGATTACAACTCACAGACGCCTTCTCGGCTACGCTACAGAGACGGCTATTACATGCTGGACGCTCAACGCTAGACATACTCCGCACTTACATTTCCATGATTCGCACGTTCCACAAATTAGACCACTCGAGAGTGCTACTCGACCGAGTAGCCTATTCTCTCCAACTCTACCTATGCACTCGAGAAGACACCGTCCGAATCATCGTTACTGGTTTACTAGCTAGTGGGGAAGAGGTCAATTCGGAAGCCCGAAAAACCAAGCTCGTTGAACTCGTCGAGTTGCTGCAGCAGGATTCAGATTATCGCTCTGAACGGCAAGACGAAGAATGGGACGATCTGGAGTGGGTTCCTGCCCCTGTAGATGCGGGTACTAATTATAAGAGGCGAAAGTCCGAGGATGTCATTGGTACCCTTATAGGTGCACTAGGCTCACCCGACGTGTTTATCAAAGAATTCCAGAGCATTATAGGCGAACGCCTCCTTTCTGAACAGGCAGGGTTCAAGCAAGAAGTAGGCGTGCTTGAACTACTAAAGAAACGATTTGGAGAGTCTTCGTTACAAGCCTGCGATGTAATGATAAAAGATATCCAAGACTCAGCAAGACTTGACGGCGTCGTCCACCGTGGGGCTGTCAATCATCCAGAAAAGGTCGACCAGGATTGGATTATTCACGCGCGTATTTTATCTCGGCTCTATTGGCCCGAGGTGGGAGAAGAACGCTTTAACTTGCCTTCGAGCGTGACGGAAATGCAGAAGATGTATGAAAGGATATTCGAGCTTCTCAAACCGTCACGCAAGATCAAGTGGCTGAACCATCTCGGTCAGGCGACTGTGGAACTCGAGCTGGAAGACCGAACGATCTCGGAGAAGGTCCGCACGTACGAAGCTACCGTCATCAACGCCTTTAGCGAAGAAAATGCTTCCAGCTGGACTTTCGATGACCTGTGGATGAAGCTCGAGATGGACGAGGACCTCCTTACAGCAGCACTCGGGTTCTGGGAGAAGAAGCACGTGCTGCGTAGACTTCCGGATGATACATATGTCGTCATCGAGCGTCTTTCAGACGCCGATCAGCCGTCAGCTGCCCAAGCGGTGCAGTCGTTGTCCAGTGTCGCCGCCGTCGATACGCACCCGGCCACCCCTCGCAAGGTCAAGCCAGGGATGAGCGAGAAGGAGAAGGAGAAGCGCCAAGTATATTGGCAGTTCATCGTTGGGATGCTGACAAACTCAAGCCCCACCATGCCTCTGGGCCAGATCGCCATGATGATGAAGATGCTGATCGCCGACGGGTTCCCCTGGAGCAGCGAGGAGCTGCAGGAGTTCCTTGGGGAGAAGATCGCGAACGGCGAGCTCGAAATCGTCGGGGGTAAATATAAACTCGTCAAGAAGTGAGATTGATGATGAGACTTGTCTTAGAAAAACAAGATTGATTACCTCATCTCGTCATCTTAGACTTATGGGTATTTTGCTACTCACTCATACAAATTTTCCAACACCTGAGAGAGATTCGTGCGGGAGCCTTTGCTGGCGTCAGCATAATCGAATCTTTTGAAACATGTCACCCTCGTCGCCTACGAGCCATCGATCTCCACGCGGTACCATTGCACGTGGCTGGCTGGCTCGGTGCGAGGGTCAGCCTAGCGGGCAATACGATCTCGTGGGGGAGTTGTCAGATGAAGGGAATGGACCTTATTGACGCCATTCCGCCATTCCGCTCTACGCCTGTCACCATTTTTTTCTTCTTCGCAATGATTGATGCTCTTGTTCTTCGGCTTGTCTCAGTGGGGGAAAGCCACAGAGTCGCATTTTCAAAACTTCGGGTAACTTAGCTAGCGCACCTCGGAGTACTGACCGAAGAAGTAAATATGATACGATGCATGATGCCGGCGTGCGGCTGAGCAAAAGAAAAAAAAAGGCGGAACGCAACACAATACAACGCAGACAGACAGACAGACGAGTAAATTCTTGTCACACCGGTCGCGGGATAAAGAAAGTACAAGAGCGAATAAGAGAATTGCGGACGATATCAAGGGTTGGAAACTTGCGTCACAAGGGCTCCACGAGCTTATCTCGGTAGAAATATGATACCTGCGCGAATCATGAAAGTTGCTAGGTTAGCTAGTACCAGACTCTTACGGTCGGGCAGCCTCAAAATGGTTATGTACCTAACCTACCTAAGGTAGTCAAGCGACGCGGACTTCAACTGCATGGCAGATCACTATTATACATACCTACGCACGCAGTATATTAGGTTAGGAGATAGATACTACACTGACATATGTCGGCTCGCTGCTATTCGCAGAGGATACGAATATTGATGACGATTGATTGATTGTGATTTGTCTTATTGCGCGACGAAGACGAGACATTTTCGACGGACAAATTTCCCGCTCTCTTGACAGGTAGGTACTTGAGTGTACTATTGTCTTGTCGTGTCTTTGCCTCTATCTTACCTATCTTACCTTGCCTCAAGTCCTTGTGCTGCCTTATTCTTACACGCCCTGTGAGAAGAAACGCCTAGACCCGAGAGAGCTTCGGGATTAAAAATGCCTCTTTTCTTACTCTCCTATCTCTACCTACCTATCCCTTACCTTACCTTTTTCTGGTCGCGGTGGGCGGGCAGGCAGGCCAAGTCTCTTGTGTACCTTGCGTGTCTCGTGTCTCTCCTCGCAATGTAGTTCCCCCGCGCTTACTCTTGGTTATGTGTGTCGCACGTGGGATTTTCGGAATTTGGGGGTGGAGGTGAATACATACACCTCATGTACTTTTCTTGTAGGGGGGCATTCTGGTTACAGACTCACACCCCGTCTGCTGGATGGTTTTGCGTTTCTCGCGCTTTATGTCCTAATCTGGGTGGTGTTCGCGCGCGTGGGGAAGAGGCGGCCGGACCAATCGCGAGGCTTTTGCCCAGACCTGGGAGGCAAGCAGACCTTAGGTGTAGGTTAGTCCACGGTGTAACTACGTCTGTGCGAGGGTTACGCCCACGTACATAGGACGAGGTAAAGACGGGATGACGGGATGGGATATGATGGGATGATGATAGAACTACCTAGGTAGGGATGATATTTGCGGATGATTAGCTTGGTCGAAATATGTAGGGGACGTATGAGAGTTGGCATGAATGTAGCTTGTGCGTCGGACAACGTGGGCTTTTGCCTTTGCTCGGGTCCTTCCCGCACTTCTTTGCTTCCTTTTTCCCCTGCCTGTCATTGCTTAGTTTCCTCCTGGCTTGCTAAACCTAGGTTAGGTGGGTAGGTACGTATGTAATATGCACGGCACATATAGGCAGACTTGGCCTAGGGGACTATAAGATGCTAATGCAATGTGATAGACGGGATGCGCACGGGGTTGTTGGGGGTAGATCGCGTCTTCGTGGGATCAATAAGGGCGAGCTAGAATCTCTAGCTGAGGGGGGTCATGGAAGCGGGAGAAGAAATCCTTCGAAGCTAGGGGGGAGTTGAGAGAAACAGGGCAGCGGAAGAAGAGAAAGTCGAAGCCCCGAAGCCCGAAGCCCGAACATAACGCACTTACCACGTAAGGCCCGGGGTAGTCCGATCGGAGTTTGGATCCGCGTCTTCGGCTCCGGCGCTGGCTTACTTCCATCACTACACTCATTGGGATGGAGATGGAGAAGCCACCCGGAGATAATGTGAGGACTTGGGTCAAGATGATAGAACGATATCATGTCCATACGGTAGACCATTGCTTATGTTATCCACATGATCATTAGAATATGGTGCAAGAGTGCGTCCTTGTTCATTCCGGTATTTGGTTTCCATTTGATCCGTACGGTCGTAGGTCTCATAGGCCTATCCTCGGAGGTAGGTAATCCAGACCACATCTCTCTTGAGGACGTCAGTTCATTGCTTCCTACCGCCATTTATTTCCCGGCTGGACAGGAAAAACATGGGCGGTAAGTCGGAGAAAGCCAACCTATCTCGCATTGATACCCCTTCGACGAAGAGTTACGAACTCAACATCGAAACTGTTATGCAATCTGCCGCTGGCAGGCTACATAGATATAATAGAAGCAACAGGGAGGCTCTCATGAATGAAATTCTGTTCTCATGGTGCTCGGTGAGGAGGCACAAGTTTGCTCCTCAAGTAGGGACAAGTCATCACGTTTCGCACATCATTGTGAAATCTATGTAGCACTAAACACAGGCCAATAAATCAATCCTTTTAAACCTATTTAGTCGCTGGCAGATCGTATCTTTATGAGAACTTGAGGGGATAACTAGGGAGAAGGTAGTTGCTGCATACTATCCTACAGGCTACGAAAAGATTTTTCATGATAATTTTACTCCATAAATTGCACGTATAGCTTTAAAGACCCACGCTGATGTAGTCAAATGACGTTTCGTGGCAGGGAGAGAAGCATCGTCTCCCACGAGAAAGAAAACGATAGTCAGTGTGGGAGTTGAGGTTGACATTTCATCTCATACAAGCACGTCCATGACTCTTTCCTCTCGAGCAGTAGACTTTGGGGAACGGTTTAAGTTCTAACTTTCGTATTTAAAAGAATATAACAACAATCGTGAGCCCATGAGTCACGTTCTCTCGTAGTCTTACCACATGTAAGATGTAAGTGAACTACCCCTTTATGACGGATCAGCGACGCCTATTAGCTTTTCGTATATATCGCAACACCGTAACCCCGTCTATGAGAGGATATGGACTCAGATATAGCGAGTATAATACACATCAAAACTATCGTCATCACAAGGTTGGATGTTTCTGTTGTCCCATCAAATAGTACACTATGCAGTCTTTTCCTCTATCCCCAAGAGTCAAGCTCGATCAATGCCTGAAACGTCGGATAACACTTCAAGAGCTCACTAAATATACCCAGCATGTACTGCTGCTTCTCATATAGCGGTAGCCAGGTATGTAGTAACCGGTACCTACCGCTCCCTGCTTCTTACACGGCGCCTCCCTACCCGCGCCTGACATCTATCCAAGTTACTGAATGACAGCTAGGCGCACTTAATAAGGGAGTTTTATTTACTCTTTCTGAATTGCGGAATACCATTTTGTGGTAATTTTAAAGGAAAAGACGAGCTGGTCATATGTCTCGCCAGCGCCAAGCTCATAAACATACGTCCGTGTATGACATCTGCTCAATATCAGCCGTTCGCGAACACCTATCCATGACAACCCGGGGGAGATAGGACCTCAGGGGAGATAGGACCTCAGGGGAGGTAGCAGATACTATTGCGATCACCTCTCATTCTCTTCCCAAGCTGTGCTGTGGCGTTATTGCATCCGCCGGAGCGTACCTGCGCATTCAAAATAAAGAGGAACTGACGACAGGCAGGCTGCTACTTCACTCGAACATCCGAGGTATCAGAACTTATAGACATCGGGGCAGACCTTCAGGAGTGATTGGCGAGTCTATTTGGCAGTAGCCATCGCGTTGTTACACGTTAAGCAGCGAGGCAGACATCATATACCGCTCAGCTTCGAAGCGGTCGCTTCAGGAGACACCGATAACGCTGACAAGAAACGACCGCATACTCCTCGATACATCTATAACTACCAGAAGCAGGCCACTGGGCTCTTGGATTAGGACTCATCGACAGACAGATACCGCTGATAAAACCTCTCGGTATCCTCTCGAGATCCACATATGCTAATCTAGACCTATCTTCCCGTCAGATTGCTCAGTATTTAGGACGGACTAATACTAGCGCAGGTCCATCGCACGAAAAGCACAGTTGACACGAAAATAGGTTGGAAATGTATTACCAACCGAGTCATCTTGGACATTCTACCCTATGTCTGAAGACCCGAAGAGTCATGCTGGGCACCGCTTTCCATCGTCGTGTATACCGCGTTACTGGGCTGCCTCCCTAGATACCTACATGGAGTAGGTAGAAGTATGCTATTAGAATCTTGAGTGTATATATATGTCCAAGTCCCTTCGCATCTTCATCCCCCCACATTTAGCCATGGTATGGCGAATGGTCAGCACAGCTAACGGATCCAACGAGCTACGCTTTCAAGGGATCGCATATAGCCAACGACGGAGAAGGTGGCTTTGGCCTGATACATGGTGTTGTTGCTCTACGACAGCCGTACCATTTATTCGACACGATAAGTTAGGTATATAGTACCTTGATACCTAAGAGGACACTAATGCAACTACCTTTCAGGAAGATAGGCATCAGTGGTTTAGTGGTAAAATCCATCGTTGCCATCGATGGGCCCCGCGTTCGATTCGCGGCTGATGCAAGATCAATTCGTTTCTTATACTTTTTCCTCTCAACCCTTTGTATCTACATTCGTCTCTATCATACCTACATTCTATAACAAAAGCTTGATGCACTTTATGGAACCGCAGACTTACCTCGTTTAAAACTGCGTCTGGCGCTGGTATAATAAGAAGATAAAGCGATGGGTTCACTTTCCTAGGCATCCCTTTTTCATTGGAAGGCGATGATTGAGAAATCTAGCAGTGTCGACGATACGGAGGTAGCTCCAAAAGGGAGAGATTCTTCTTGCTTAAACTCGTCTGGAATTTATCTCGAGTCACTATGTGAGGAACTCGGCGGCGGGAGCTTCATTGGGTTCGAGGCAAATCAAATAACCTGGTCTAAGAGGAAGGGGTAGTATTCAATCAGCCAAGCGAGAATCATGAAATATACTAAAGACTCGGATGACCTTCTCTAGATTCTTGGTTGACTATAGTTTTAATATTTCCTATGTCTATACGAGAACTGCATAGCTCACCATGTCCCAAAAGCTTCCGAACCGCAGCGCGTGTTCGTCTTGTGATGGTCTATGGTTGGCCGATCGCCTGCAAGCAAGCATCTGAACGTATGATATATCCATGGATTCTTCCAGTTCTATATCTAGTCAAACCCGAACACGAACAAACCTACTTATGGTGTGGCACGTAGAGATGGAATGGCATCTGAACGGTACCCAACGAAGTTCAGATTGAAGCAGATGGAAGTAATTTAGCCTCATCTTAACCTCATAATGGATTCTCATATCCACGTTAGGGTTTTGTTGAGAACCCCAATGCCCAACCTTAGGAAACAAAATTACATGCTCAGAACTCGGAGGCTGCTGACGTCTTCTCTGCTCACGTGAAAATCTTAGTTAATAGGATACGTATTGGAACGTGACTTGTGCGGCTTATTAGTGTTTGACTTAGAGGTAAGTTAATGTAGACCCGAGCCGGAGAGGTCGGGTCGCTTGGATCAGCGTCGGACCACGATGCTGTGAGGCATTACTGCCCCCGCATCGTCCGGACTGAAAAAGCCGGTTGATAATTCAAGACGCAGTTGCTCGTGTATCGTCTCAGAAGCAGCGACATTGTATTCTATTACGAGCAAAACTTGGTTGTGCTGGTTGGACGAGGAGGAATGGAACGTCGAGGGAGTGAGGCTCTTTCGGACATGTTTGCATGCTTGGACGGGTTAACATAATACGACGCGGCGTCACCCCTATATCCGAAAGAGAGGGAAATAAACAAAACAAAAAAGCTACTTGAGGACTTGAGTCGGACTTTATGGTCAGTCTCTTGGTATACGACAGCTCAGGCTCGCGGACTTAGCACGGCACAGGCAGAGATCCAGGCTGATAAGATGCGCAGAGAGGCCTGGTGAGAGGTAGTTAGTGATTGTGATTAGTGAACGTCACGGGTTAATCGGCCTTCATATGATGCAAATGTCCGTCAGCCATCCGGGGTCTCGGCGATCCTTTTTCTGGCAAGAGGTTACTACTTCGCTGCCTTCGACCTGCTCTTTGCAGAACCGGATAAACGCCCGGGATACACATCCGTAATTTTGCTTGTAACCTGTCGGCTGAAGGACGTTGATGACGATGATGCATTGAATCCTGCGACGGGGACCGAGAAGCACGGTAGAATACAGCCGAAAACACTGTAAGGGGCATGTGCGTGGGCTAGTTGGTTTGCTTAGAAGATTCTCCCCCCTCGCACCGTGACTGTTACTGTTGCCTGCGGTGGCTTGGCTAAGACCTGCAAATTTTTTGAAACCCTTGTGTCTGATGTGAGGACGGGAGCGGGCGAAAATTTCTGCCGTTGCCATCGGATGAATCATGAAAATGATCAGTTTGAGCAAGGTTGGAGTTCTCCATAACCCCATGCACATTGGTCTCGTCGCTGCCATGCCCTATTTCTGAGCCTGGAAGGCGCGCGAATTGCGGCAAGTGAGTCTCGATTGAATGTAAGCCCAGAACAAGTAAATCCGGAAGAGTACAGGAGGAGGCGGCGGCAGCGGCACAGACGCAGATATAGGCCGCAGACAGACAGCTGCCTTGCTCCTTGAGGCACGAAGATCCGATGCATTAAAGCAGGACTGCGCAGATGAGGAATAAGCGAAAGGCTAGGTTAATAGCTGATCAGAAAAGCAAATGCGACCGCGCAACTCTGTACTGATCTGAGACCTGGTAGTCCGGCGTAGAGGAATAGTGTTTCAATAGCGCAATCTATTTTGCACGGGCTTGAAGCAACAGTTTAGGGGGGCCATACGACGTGTTGCGGAAGACGCTAGGATGGCAGTTCGATGACTATTAGATCGGCAGCTCACTTGAGACAGTGCAGGTTGGACTCAGGTCGTGATGTTTCAGTGGGGGCTGGTTGGTTGTTCGGATCAATAATCCCGTAGGAGGGAAACGAGCAAAATATCAGGGATCGGACCTTGAGGTTTCGGCTGGAATACCCAGGTCCTATCATTCCGAGGTGGCGCCTGTCAAAAAGCGGCCAGATGTACCGCTGTGTGAGGTGTTGGACGGCGAGGTCATCTTGCTTGACAAGAAAGTGTGTACTTGGATGCCGAAAGGACAAGGGCTCGGGCTCCTAAAGGCGCGGGCGGAGACTTGAGCGATGCGGTGAGAAGAACCAACACCAGATGACTCAAGGCGTTTAGGATAGCCTGCACTGACCTAATATATCCATCATCGCATTTTAAGCAAGCGCTGTTTGTCGATCTAGAATGTCGGTGACGATATACGGCGGAGCTAACAGAACTACCACCTTGGCCCTTGACAGATAAGAACCACATGGGTCAGAGAGGTTCGGGATGCGAGCGGGAAAAATAGACTGAGTATTGTGATCCGGACCGTACGGCTGGGCTTCCTAACCGCAAACTGAATACCAGGCCTTGTGCTCGCCAGCGCTTGTCTGCAAAGTCACGATTGGAGTGGCGACAGACCTGGAGTGCTAAAGGAATATATGGTGCTGAAGTATTGGCTGGGCACTCGCAGGTCGGGCCCAAAACCCGAAAGACCCCAACGACGTGTGCCCGAACTTGGAGGAGCCTGGGAGTAGATAACTTGCGAGTGAGACTCGGTTCGTGAAAGACGGCTTATTTGAGCATAGTAAGTGATATATATTAGATTCAGCACTCGTAACTAATAGCAAGTTATCAAGACTAGGTAAAGAAGAATCCCTGAGTCGATCTTGTGTTAATAGGACCAATCAGACTGGTTCAAGTCCCGTCTGCCTACCAAGAACGAACAGGGGACTTTTGCATGGCGGGGCTAGATCGATACTGGATCTTGGGCGGGATGCTAGAAACGAAGCAAAGTACCCTTGATACGGAATGTATAACGGTAGTGCTTCTAATAAAGCTTCATGACTTGAACAGTCTGCCTTACCTGGACACTTGCATGTAATTAATGCATACATTGTGAGAATTGGAAAGAGTGTTAGTTTGCAGCTCGTGCCAGTCCAAATGCAGATTGAGGTTGTCCCCTTGTTCAAAAGAGCTTTTTGTCGTTGCAAGACTGGCAAGACATGGAGTTCCCATGTTGGATCGTACGTCCGTAGTTGACGCGGCCGTCCTCTCAAAATTTCAAGCAGCCTTGCCGTATTCGAATTGCTTCTTCCGCAGGGGCCTGAGGCTGAACTGAGTATCTTTATTCCTCCTATGACAGCTAGACCTTACCGAAGCAGAATTTTCTTCTTGTTGTCTAGACTGGGCGATACATCATTCTTGGGTTGTTGGTTGGGTGGGACAGCATATGACCTTTCGTATCATCTAGTCGCTTTGCTGGGAGTTGCTAGCAGGACTGCGAGGGGTATGATACCGATGGGTCCTCTTTAGCATGACTGCGTCAGAGGCGGGTCATGATATTGAATATATCGCTAGCAGTCAGCTTGATGCATAATAGGTAACCTGGTGGTTCCGTAGCGGCGATAGGTAGTATTTTCGTAGAAACGTGACTAAGACTAGGCTGTATCGTGTCTGGCGTACATATATGGACGTATATGTAGATAGGTAGGTAGGATATGAGAACCAGGGATTCAATCTGGGATGTTCGATAAGCCCGTCCGGAGTGCAAGATAACGTAAACGACTAAAGCACCCCAGTCCGAAGGATATGACGGAGATTCCTAGTCAGACTGCTTTCAATGGCCTATTTATACGAAAGATATAATAACTCACATAACAGGCACTTGTCATTCAATATTTTGTTGGGGAGGTTAATATGCGCAAGCTAATCCGTTCAGCCCGTTTTGTAGTCTGTAGATACCTAGGTAACCTACCATACTGTAGCGCTGTAGGGGGGTCTCTAGGTGTGGGATCTGCGTTAAGTATTGGAGATCGGAGCTTTGTAGGGAACCGCGTCAAAATCTCCGTACAGTAGTACGAATACTGTGCACCCGATCACTTTCCTGGAACGGGTTTGATGATAATCATGTTACTACCCTCGCAAAGTGCTGAACCGAAACCTTAGCTGTTACTTTCTGCGGATACCGTGTGGCTTATAAGTCTCTACGGGCGTGTGACCACGTCCTCGCCGAGAACCTTTTTTCGCTCTTGGTTCGCGTCAGATTAGTTAGTCCGTGGACTGACACACATGCCACAATTCGTAAAAGTTGCAATAGAAGATGCGGAAATGATATCTGTCAATCCCCACGCACACATAAGGTAAGTTGTAAGAGGCGACGGATTGCAGTCGTCGAGACAGAAAGACAGAATAGGGAAAGACGGGGCTCTGTTAGCGGGTTAGGCTCTATACCGCTCTAGCCAATCCTCACGAATCATCGGGGATGATTCATCAGATGCTTGGTAAGGTGACCTGGAGAGTGGTATTATGGTATCGCGTACCCGTTCACAAGACCACCACGCCACGGCCGGCTGATATAGTTACAGGATACTTGCTGGCGCAGCGGGTTTTGGTTGGCCGTTGGAGGTGAAAAAGGCATCCTAGCTGCAGCCAGGCGCCTGTTTTCGAGGGTTGTCTCTCGCATTTGTTGCCATGTAACAAGTAAGGCAGGGGAACGGATTGGGGGCCCATGGCAGCTCAACCAGCCGTAAGACCTAGCTCGGGATTTGACCAAGACAAGTGATTCTGGATTCTGAATGGGTTCCGCCACGAGGCTGGAAAACGATTCAGTAGAGGACATCAAATATGGGCAAAGCAATTTCCCGGGTTTGGTTGTCCTTTAATTAATTTGTGGTTCGAGGCTGGTCCTGATGAGATGTACCCAAGACTTAGTGCTTTTGCAACATGAATGTCTAATACGGGGGTGTCTGTGGGTGTCTGTGGGGAGCCTACGTCACGGGATTGGACAGGTCTTATGTGATGTGACAGCTTAGCCCCGAGTATTTAATGGAGGGAATCCACCTTGCCGTATTAGAGCTATACCGCTTATTGCGATGAAGGTGGGCAAAAGTGGGCGACGAGTTAATTCCATGACTCGGTGAGAAACTTATCTATCAAGGCAGGGGATATTCTCCAGTAAGTTCTGTTTGATAATTTTCTTCGTAGCTATCAGATGCAAAGAGGAGAACAAGACAACAAATAAAGGCCAAAGCTATGATACTTGAGATGGAAAAAGGAACGGTTCAGTCTTATCATTTGATTGTTAACGAGGGGAGAGGGGTGAAATTATGTAATGATATCGATAAAGACGGGAATCACTTGAAGTGGTAACTTCAATAACCAAATACGTGAAACTGTAGTCTCGAATTGCAGATAGAGTTTGGCCTAAAAACAGCATCATCCTGGCAATTATTGACATAATAAGTCCAACGTCTATGTTTCCGAGTCGCCGAATCAATGCAGCAAGGAATGTTTGTTACACCAATGCCTACAGAAATGGGTACGACACACGTCGACCTGCTAGTTTGAACGCCAAACATCAGTGCTTTCACGGCCGGATGCGAGCACCACTGCACCGCTGCACCGAACTGGCACGCAGCTTGCTACCTGTACGCCTAAGCCCAGAGCAAGGGGCCAACCAATCTAGCCATACACAGTCGTACCCAGGCATACGCAGCCAGGTTAGGTCATAAAGTCAAGTCGTTAGACTTTCGGGTAGTTAAATGCATAGCTTGGAGGTGACTTTGGGCAAACTGGGTCAAGACTACATATCTTCAAGGGTCTATGACCAAGTCCAAGCCCAAGGCAAAAGTTGCGAAAGTTCCCTTTCCCACTCTAACTCCAACTCCGGCAAGCAGTATCGATTCCTTGGTTCATATATGAACCATGCTGTCATGTAGAATCGTACTGAGCACCATAATTGCATATCGGTACCAAAGCCAACCAAGAGCCAATTAAGAGCCAAGGCCTAAAGACCCAAATACAAGCGGTGTTTCTTTTCCTATCCGGATAAGCTAGAGAATAAGTCCATGCGCTCATTAGGTACCTTTTACGTTCCCGCCCTTACGCACTGCGCTCTATACACTGTAACCACTTAGCCAAGCGCTGGACAATGGTTCAATGGAATCCCTTGAATAACGCAAACTACCTAAAACTTGCACACTTGCACACGCATGTTAGCTCATGCTAGGTAGGCCAGGTAGGCCAGGTAGGCGTAGGCCCAAGGATGTAAGTGGATGGGACCATGTAAGTACCTACCCACCTCGCTTCTAGGTCGCCATTGGATGCAGGTAGTTCCAGAGACCACTCGTTGCATATTGTATTCGTTCCCAGCATTGATCCATTGATCCCATGTATCGTACAGTACGAGAATACAGATGACCAGGACAGCAAGAGAGAGGAGACAAGGGACAAGGAGACACACAGGTAGGATAAGGCAAGAGCGAAGCCGTGTCTATATAGGTTAGGTAGCTGTCCACTGTCCACTGTCCACTGTCCACTGTTGGCTGGGCTGGCCGGGTACCAAGAATTAACTTGACATCGTGCATCGTACATTTGCATCGCACTCACCACATCACTGGGCACATCACTGGGCGCATCACAGCTTATTACTTATTGCCTACCTCCTACATAACCCGCCTGGTGTTATCCACACGTTTACTCTACATAGTACTGGGCAGAGTCGAGCATCCCGCCAGCATCCCGCCAGCCTTCTTTTGTCTCCCGCCTACCTTTTTCTACTTCTGGCTCTTTTTTTTCTTCCTTCCCCCTTCCGTCTCCTTTTTCTACCTTTTCCCCTCCCATCTTGCCTTCCGCCCGGCTAGATCAGATACAATTCAGGTAGGTTCGACTGCATCCAACTGCATCGACCCGATATTGAGTGCCTGAACAAACCTTCATGTATCCTGACTCTCCCGCTCGTCTCCGATATTAAGAACGGCATACCTCAACATCACCTACCACCTAACCTCGTCCCCTGCCCTCCGCCCGTGATACAGTTAAAGCAGAATTTAAGCATTCAATATTTCAATATCGTCAAAGGCTGGCTTTATTTTCCGGATCTACAAGTGATTTCTTTCTTTGCAAACCAGCGGTTATCGCATTTGAGGCAGATGCTAGGATTCGAATGAGATCACCGAGGTCCGATAATCGCCCAGCGTCTTAACCACAGCGAACAGGGTCGATATCGAATGACGACCAAACCAGTCCTAGGAGCACAGCACCCTTCCGAGCAATAATATTCCAAATCGTATGTCGAGTGCCCTAACTCGTCATCTCGTACGGCGTCTCGGACATTCTGGCAATAGCGTCGAGGGTGGAACAAGGCAAGGCTTCGAGGCGGTACGGATTCGGCAGCTCCGGGTAGTGTTGGAAAGAGCTTCTAATACCCACGATAGTCGCGAATGCGCCGAGTCTAATCCCTGGCAACCCTCAAACCCGCCGCAACTCTTGCCTATCGTTCTTTATCTCTGACCCCTCCCAGCTCCCAGCTCCCGGTAAGGGGTCAGATTCAGACAGGCTGCTCTTTTATCTGGAGTGCCCTCCCACGACAAGACAAACATCTCAACACCCAGGAAATCTAGTGGGAGTGACGGCCTATTGATCAGGGCTGCCACTCTCCCAGGACAACATTGACACGACACCATGGATCCCTCAGCCATGGATTTTGTCATGCACCAGTCTGACCCAAGCGGTAGCATGTCTATGCCAGCCGTGGACCCCCGTACGAGAGGTTCTCGCTGCCCGGCGTTTCGTATGAGCGAACAGCAACACCACCATCCTATGCCCTCCTTCCGAGCGAATTATCAATTTGACCCCTCGCACAATCCGCACAACTTCTGGCAGACGCTTCCACCTCCTCAAAGGTGGATTCCCGACCCGGCATACCAACCCTCGCCGCCCGTCATGCCACCGAATTCGGGCCAGATCGGTCAGCCGCCATATACTTCGTCGAGCGGACCTACCTACAACCCTCTCCCGCATCCGACGCCGCCGTTTGACTACAGGCAGCCCATGCTAAATTTGCAGCGGATCGGAGCCACGGCTCCCATTCCGCACAGCCAAGGCAGCTTTTCGGTGCCTGCAAACCAAGGCGGTCAAAATGTCCAGGTTCAACCTCAGGCTGGGCAAACAAGTGGGGGTGGATTCACTACAAACGGCACACTCCCACCATTGAATCCAATGATTCCGAATGCAAACCATACTCGACATTTGCCATTTAATCAAAACTCTCGTCCAGCACAACATTCTGGCAGAACTAGTCCTCCGCCTTTTGTCCGCCAGACCAGCATACCTTCAACCAACATATCTGCACCCGACATTCAGACCTCAAGCAGATTAAGCGACACAGATAACTCCCAATCAGGTTCGTATTTTGCTATTAATGTATTTATTCCAAGTCATATTTCAGGTCTAGTTCTAACTTAATCTCTAATTCTCTAGACTCACCGTCGCCTCACCGATCTACAATGGCAGACGCCGGGAACGAAGATACTACTGCGGAGTCGCGCCAGACTAGCGCGAATCGGGATAGGCGGGTATTTCCTCGCCTACCATCGTCGGAATCTGGTTGGTCTAGTGATGACGACTCGGATCGCGACGCCATTGCGTTGTCGCTCTTGGAGGCTGCCGCGTCCTCGGCGCCTGGAACGGAAGATCGCATGAGAGCTCACCAGATAATGAGGGGTGCAGTCTCGAATAAGCGAGTTGCTTCCAAGAAGGCCCTCACATCACTCGAGACTGTAGCTATCTCGGATCTTGCCCAGAGTGAAAAAAGTGAGTTTTTTTTTTTTTTTTTTTTTTTTTCCTTTCCATTTCGAGTTGATTGATTTATTGCTTATGAAAATCCAGCCTGCGTCATTTGCTATAATGACTACGGAGTTGAGACGCCCGAGGGCATCAGCGAGACCCCGCTACGACTACCAAAGTGTAAACACGTCTTCGGTGACCACTGCATTAAGAAGTGGTTTGAAGAGTCCGACAGTTGCCCCTATTGCAGGGACAAGGTTCCTTCGGAGCCCCAGTATCGACAAATAGTGGCGACAACCAACATGTATCGCTTCATACGTCAACAACAACTCCGTACTATGGAGCGCGAACGTGATCGTGAACGCGACCGAGGCGAATCGGATTCGCCTCCTCGACCTAGTGCTACTCGACTTAGTGGTGGTTCGTTGGAGGAGTACCATGCGTCCTTGGTAGCAGTAGCAAGGTAAATACGGATCTTTCCCTCATAGCATTTTAATCTAGTACTAACTTGTGTCGTAGTCCTTACCTCGCAGACTTCGGGTATGTATCAGGAAGTCCTGCTTATAGAAGATCCGAGGGATCATCATCTAGAATTTGGCATGGTAGCTCAGCCGAACGTCATTCCCCGCTTCCATTTACCGAAGGCAATAGCGAGACTCGGCGACGGACACGTTCTCATCGTGGTAGCCTGCGATTCCCACCTGGACGGCCCCATCCTGCAGCGGCGCAAGCAGGTAGCCCGCCTCAACCTCAGGTTTGTTCCATCGAGAATCCTTGCATTGCACTCCTTTGTTTGACAAGCCCATGCAAAGGACTAGAAGTCGCTAACGTTTGATCGTAGCATTATCCCTGGGTTCCCTCTAGACAACCTCAACCTCAACCTCAGCCTCACTCGCACAGCCACCGCCATTCTTCATCTGCCTCTAGCGCAGGTGCAGGTGCAGGTATTCGAACGATGGCTGATGCTGGTCATTTCCAGCAGCTGGGACCGCCCGAATCTTACTTAAACCCTCTCAACATGGGGAACTCGGGCACTGCAGACGAGCATCAGAACCACAATCTGCCGCAAATGCGCCCGCAGTACGCCTCGCCACTGTCACCAACATATGCGGGACCGGAAGTCTATATGCCAAACGCTGACGACCCTGTTTTCGGTGGGCCGGGTACTCATAGCTCGATGTAGGCACCCGAGGAGGAGTATCCGCGCCCATACCCGGCGCTTGCTTACGATCCGCCCTTCTACAGCTCTCCTATAACCCACGATCCACAACGTAATCAGCATCGACCGGCCCATTCTCGTCGTAGACGAAGCCGTCGTCACCGTAACTATACGACGAACGGAAGCCATGGTCGCTAAACCTCCCAAGAAGAGTTCTCCTTTCTCTTTCGCGTACGAGACGTTTACGGAACAGGTGGATCGGCATAGAAACTTGCATTGGTTTTGATTTTCGGCAACGGCATTTCGACTTTTTGGTAGATGTGGCAAAAAATCGATCTGGTGACCACGAAGCCTTCTCTTCTACTTCACTTCGACCCGATTCTATTCATGACACATCTCTGCTGGGCGTTAAGGGAGTTATCATTCACATAACGGATGCGGTGGTTATTGTCACAATACGAATTCGTAACTACAGGCATCCGATGAGTTGGGGTTTGGACTGTTATTTCCCACTTCTCAACACACAATCAGAACTTGATGACAAGCATGACCCCGAGGAAAGAACAGTTACTAGACTAGGAAGTCCCCTTTTCCCTTCTCGTGTACCCCACAGATACGGAAACAATAAAAAACCACTCATGGTCTGAGGGGATACCTAGTTTTCGGGGAAGACAAGAGATGGTAAACGACACGCAGAAAAAGCGTTTGGTCCCTCCGCATACCCAACAAACACAAGAAAACAGTACAGAAACACTACCCGGCTTGCGCTGGATTGCACTTCTTCATTCAGATAGGCAGAAGCAGGCACTATCAATTGAGCGCCGGATTTTCAGTGAAGTTGTAATGATCCGTCGCCTGGTGGTGTCTAAATGTTTTGCTTTTTTTTTCTTTGCTGATACCCACGTGGTTTTTTTTTTTTTTCTGGTTTTCTTTTCGCATTTAATGACTGCATGGGGATAATAATAATGAGCAATGATTGGGGAGGATGAAAAAGACGAGCACGAAGAGACGAGTATTGATATATCAGCAAGCCGGTTTTGATTCCTCCATGCCGAAAAGAAAATGCATGTACAGGGTCAGACGTAGATGCTTAGCTACGAAAGAAGTCGACGAAACTGGACGACGTTTTTGCAGTTGATATCATGAATATCTTTGAAACCCTATGATGCAAATCTGTGAAACGTGTGTGAATATGTTATAGCCTCTAGTAAGTCAGCCACCAACCAACGTATTCCTCGTATTCTCAGCACCAAAATACGCGTTTAAATAGTCTTCGCTAGCCGAAGCAAAAAACGCAAAGTATAAGCAGCCTGATCCAACTCCATTGTGGCTTTGCCATCGTATAATTGAATTCATCACAACCCTCGGTATAATTCCTTCGTCTTTTCCCTTCAGTCTAACCGATACTCTCTAACTCTCTTCTTCTATCCAAACCTAACTCAGCTCCGCCGCCCCCCTTTCTCTCTTAATTATCACTTATAGTTTAGCCACCCCCTTTTCCAGCAGACTCTCCTGCTGCCTCCTCACCAGCTCCCACGCGAACTCCCCCAGCGGCCCCACGGCCGCCGCGTGCCGCCGCGCATGCGCGCTGCTGGCCTGGCGACGCGCCACCCGCGCCGCGATCCCCTGGCAGATGGCCGCCAGCCGGAACACGCTGAAGGCGCACGCCCACGCCACCTCGGAAGCGGTGGGTGTCCACCCCGCCGCGGCCGCGTACCAGGCTATCACGTCCGAAGAGGTGGGGAGGCCGGGGGTCGCGTTGGGGAGGAAACCGGGGTGGGAGATTGCTGCGAGGGCTTCGGTTTCGGTGGTGGTTGATGGGTTGGGTGAGCTGGGGGAGGAGGAAGAGGTGGATGAGGAAGAAGGGGGTGAGCTGGGGGGAGAAGAGGACGAAGAGGACAGCTCGGCGCTGACGAACGGATGCAGCAGATTCGCCAGGTCGCTCAGCGGGTGTCCGACCGTGCTCATCTCCCAGTCGAGGATCCCCGCGACTTGGGGTCCGTCCGCCTCGAACACCACGTTATCAATCTTGTAGTCGCCGTGCACGAGCGCCGCGCGGTCCCGCGGCTGCCGCGCCTCGTCCCCGAAGAAGGCCATCAGCGCGTCCATGTGGGGGATGGCCCCCACGGGCTCGCCTGTATCGACGTCCGTCGTCCGCGCCTGCGCGTCGCAGATGGTGCGCCACGTGGCCAGCTGCCGGCCGTAGAACCCGCCTTTGCGGCCGAACGAAGCCAGACCCGCGGCGTCCGGGTCCACGCGGTGTAAAGTCGCGACGGCCTCGACGGCGGCGCGCCAGAGGGCGGTGCGCTCGGCTGGCGAGGAGGCAGACGGCATGGCTGCGTCTTCGAAGATCCGGCCCGACACGAAGGACATGATGTAGAAGGGGGTGCCGAGGACGAAGGCGTCCTCGCAGAGGGCGTAGGCGCGGGGGACGGGGACCGCGGGGGAGCGGTGACGGGATAGCGCGGCGATCACTCGGTACTCGCGCTCGACTTTGTGGGCGGCTTGCGAGAGGAGCTTGCCGGCGGGTTTCTTGCGCAGGACGTATTTGCTGCCGTCGGCCGCGGTGAGCTGGTATGTCGGGTTCGACTGGCCGAAGCCGAACTGGGAGTATGTTAATTTGCTATTCAGATGTTGCTTGGCTGAATTGTAGAAGGGCATTGGCGTCCTCGCTCGTGTAAGAGAGGCCAACTATCCCCCTTTTTCCCTTGTACCTCCCACCAAGTACTACAGGGCCCATTGAGCAGCATGCTTATGAAGAGGGATAAAACGAACCTGCTTCACATCCAGCGGCACCTTGATCTCGGGCACATTCTGGCTGATATAGCGCTCCAAGGCTGCGGTATCGATGGGATGTCTTACACGGCCGGCCATAGCTTATACGTGTCGTGCCCGGCTACGAGAAAGAGGCAAGGTAATAAAACGTGCTTATTCCCTACCTCATCAGCCACTACTATCTATTCTACAGCGTGACGTCGTTGTGGCCAATGGGGTATAAAATGATGAAGAGAAGAGAAATCAAAGATTGGTTTTCATATTCGCACAGCTACGCACAAAGTACAAGAAACAAGAAGCAAAGGCAATCGGCAGTGATCGACATCTTGGGGTTCGCCGATGCCGAGGTAAGTTACCAACCCGGAAGGCGGTCTCCAGCCGCCTCTATATGATTGGATCGCTATCGCCGACCTCTACCCCTCCGCTATTTTCTGCCCCACCCCCGCAGGGTCACATCTGGAGCTCAAACTCTAATGCTAAGTTTATCGACATAGGATGGAGACCTCCAAATTTATATAAAAATTGGTGAAAGCTTTTCTATTTGATACGTCTTTTTCTGAACCTTAATTGCTTCATTCGTCTTCCAGGTATCTAGTTGGATATAGAAGTACTACGTTAAGAAGGGACATGTATCATCACGATACGTCCACGAAAGTCCGCTTCTTGACGTTCTGGCCGTTGGTCCCGTCGTCCCAGTTCTCGTCCACGTACTCCTTGACGCCCTTATCCTGAATCTGCATTCCCGCGATCTTGAGCGCTGCTATATTGTAGCCCATCTCGTCTTTTTGCCTCTGAAGGGCTCGTCGCAAGTTCGCTCGGATGCCGTCTAGCATCGCCCGCATCGTCCTGCTCCCTACTATTTGTCGGTGGTGTGTCTTGAGCATGAAGAACAGTATCCTGCACGTCAACGGGATGTTCATTAGTCTCATGGCGAATATGTTGAGGAAAGTAAAGAGCATGGGAACCGAGGCGAAGGGGAGAACGAGTAACGCGTCGTTTAGTGCGGATGCCGCTGGTTTTTGGAGCATCTTCATCACATATTCCTCGGCGCTGATCCCGCCGTGCGCCATGAACGTCAGATCCCGTTGCGGCGGTGCGATATTCGGGTTGGCGGCCTTGGCTTCTTCCCATTCCTTCATGACGTGCAAATCCGCTATACCCAGTTCTAACGCCTCCGCGATCCGTTCGCCGTGGTTTAGCGTCTCCGAAGTTTGCTTCGTTGCCGCCCCGATCTCTCCGTCTTCCTCGTCGGCATCGAGATCTTGCTCCAGTGACTTCGTTAATGTGCTTTCGTATAGTTCCTCAATCTCCTTTTCCCTCTCTTCTTCGAGGAATATCTGCTCATCTGTTTCCTCCCATACTCGGATGCTCTTGTCGTGACTGGCGCTAACGATGAACGGGGGTTCGGAACTCTGGCTGATCGCTAGAGCCCATATTTCCCCGTGATGACCGTCAAGTCGCTGTATCTGCTCGAACTTGTCGCCATCCCAGTATTTTATCGTCCGGTCTTTGCTAGCACTAAAGAAGTGATGTCCATTCCCTTCGCGGTTATTCGGAAGGAACTTAACCTGGAGAATACTGTCTTGATGTGCCAATAATGCTTTATGGCAGTCGCCAAAGTCGAGTCCCCATATTCTGATATTCTTGTCTGCTGAACATGTGACAATCAACTTGCTGTCGTAGGAGATGTCCATATCTAGGACTGGCAGCTTGTGACCGTAGAGATTGAGATATAATTTTAGAGAATCGACGAAGAACACCTTCACCGTGCTATCCAAGAGAGCCACAGCCAAAAGCCTAGCGTCCGGGGAAAACTTAAGACTCAAGATGTCGTCAGAAACTTCCAGTGTACGTGCGTGTGCCAGTTTTAAGCGGGATGTAGTTCGTGTTGTTCCGAGAACCTCCTCTTGCACAACCTTGACATTCCAGAATTTGGCGGACTTGTCGGCACTCCCAGATACGATCGACCTGCCATCCGGATGTATCTGCAGCGACCATATTGCACCATCGTGAGCACTGACGCTATCCAGTAGAGTACCCGTGGCAACTTCGAATAACTCGATCTCGCCGCTTTTCGTACCAATAACAACAAGCCTGTCTCCAGGTAGGAACGCGCAACATAACGCATATCCACATTCTAGAGTTTTACCACACTTTTGTGTCAGCATCGACCAAATCTTGAGGCTTCCGTTGGAGGCCGAAGCCAACCACTTATCGTCGGAACTAAGAGCTAGCGATCGTATGTCGGCTCGGTGACCGGGAATTTCGATTGATAGGGCTCTCTCGTAGTCGGGGACATCATCCTGCTTTGACTTCTTGCTCTTCTCTTTCAGGGGCATGCTGTACATCTCCAGCTGGTTATTTGTCGCGCTGACCACCAGTTGGAGCATCTTCTTGCCGTGTATGTCGGCCCAATCCACGGATTTTACCTTTCCACCCGTCCGAATGACCAAATGCTGAGCAAAAGCTTCGGTTATGTCAGCACTGCCCACGTCTTCCTCTGGGTCCTCCTCTCCATCGGGTTGAGCATCGCCATTCGCTTCCCCTTTCTTCTGAGCAAGCTTCTCTCTTCTTCTCTTCTTCTTTCTGGCCAAGCTTTTCTTAATTTCGGCTTCGTTTCGTATCCTCCATATTTCGACAGATTTCTCGGATCCGTGTACGGCGAAGAAGTCTCGGCGGGGATGGAAGACCACCTCGGTTGCTTTGTCCTTTCCGTTTCGAAATAGCGTCCCCCGGTCTCGTAGATATTGCATATTGGCGGGCACGTCGACTTGCTGTCTTGATGCAGCTAGCGAAGCAACATCGAGAACCCAAACCTTCATTTCGCCAGCATTTCCCGCCGTTATACAACCACTGTAATCAGGCGAAAGTCCCAACGCCCAGCATTCGCCATTCGTTTGGGCTATATGAGTTTCGATGCAGTGTCTCGATCCCAGGTCCCAGAGCTTGATTAGCGCATCTTTCCCAGTGGTAAGCAGGAACCCCTCAGACGAGGCGTCGTCACCATCTAAGACCATAGCCTGCGGGTCTTCTCCTTCTGTGGCCTCCTGTTGCGGTTCGACGAACTGTAGGCCAGTAATTTGATCCTTGTGACCGCGAAGCTTGAACTGCCCAACCTCCGCTACAAGGTCCCAGATTATGACATTGGTGTCTCTCGAGCCGCTCGCAAGCCGGACGCCGGATCGATCGAATGCTAGGTTGGTAATAGCTGAGCGATGACCGTTGAAGGTGACGAAAGGACTCGGGTCCTTGCTTCGCCATAGTCGGATACTGCCATCTTCGTAACCGGCGGCAAATAGATCTTCATTAATCTTGCTTTCCGCTATAGCAGTTACCTGCGCAGAGCATTTCTCATCCTTCCACCGTTCGACAACATCGCCCGTCTTGATATCCCAACATACTAACTCCTCATTTGCCGCGACAACTGCTTGGCCGGCACCTGTGCTAGAGCGGTTCTGCTGGGTCCAGACAATATTCGAGGTACTGGAAGCTACGAGGCCAAAGGAATTCGAGTGCTCGTATTTCCTAGAATGCGATTCTCATTAGCGCAATGTGCATGCGACAACATTTGAAAGATTTGGGACTCACAGGTAAGACTTAACCATGGTTGCGACAAGCTTGGACCCTGAAAAGTTGAATTTCTCCCACTCCAAAAGTCGACTCTTTAACTTTTTTTCCTCTTAGATGAGCGACTCAATAAATTTCTTATCAAGCTATTTAATCGATAACAGGAGCACGATAAGACTACATCGAGCACGGACCCGGTTCTCTACGTAACTCTTGTGCCCCACCAAAAGGCAACATTGGACCTCATTGAACCTCAGCAAACCAAGCACTAAGCCACTCCATCAAACATACCGAGTCCCAGCTCCCTACAGTGGAATCTTCCTCTCGAAGCAAGCAGTTTAGTCCTTGTCAACATGCTGCTTCTAGACTACCAGAACGTTCTCATAGAGTCTATTCTCAAAGAGAGACTTTTCGGGTAAGACGAGACAAGCATCGCTATCCCCTAATGCCTAACCTAATGGAAAGCTAACAATCTACTTAGAGCACCTCCCGCCTCTATCGACCAGACCGTCTCCGACTTCGACGGCGTAACCTTCCACATTTCCACCCCCGAGGGCAAGACCAAGATCTTGATTTCAATTCAAATCCGATGCTTTAAGGAGCTAGTCCAGTACGGTGCCGAACAGGTACTTCAGCGCGAATATGGTCCCTACGTCGTAGCCCCGGAAGTCGGCTATGATTTCTCGGTTCTGGTCGACTTGGAGAACCTCCCGGCAGAAAATGGTAATTATATGACGAGATCGACTTTTATCTTGGAATTGCCGTGTTAATAATAGCTACAGAGGAACGGGAAGAGTTAGTCAAGAAGATCTCCTTGCTGAAGCGAAACGCAATGGCTGCGCCGTTCGAGCACGCTTACGCCGAACACTACAAACTAAAAGAAGCCGCCTCCAAATACACTTCGGAGGAAGCACCCCAGGGCGTTCGAGAAGGGGGCGATGTTATGTCTATCCACTACCGCGACGAGGAAGCTATCTACGTTAAGGCAAGCCACGACCGTGTGACCGTTATCTTCAGCACCATCTTCCGGGAAGAGACCGATAGGGTATTCGGAAAGGTGTTCATTCAAGAATTTGTCGACGCGCGGCGAAGAGCTATTCAGAACGCGCCACAGGTCTTATTCAGAAACGACCCACCGCTAGAACTACAAGGAGTTCCGGGCGTGCAGGCTACTGACGGCGGAGAGGTTGGATACGTTACCTTTGGTATGCTCGTCGTCGACAAGATTCTATGAAGCATTGCTGACCCTAGAAGTTCTGTTCCCACGACACTTGACGCCCCAGCGAATGCCCGATGTCATCTCTCACATCCAGACCTTCCGAGATTACTTCCACTACCACATTAAAGCGTCCAAGGTACGAGCAACTACAAGTTACCCATTTATCATTATACTAACGAAATCCAAAGGCATACATCCACTCTCGTATGAGAAGGAGAACGGCAGATTTCCTGCAAGGTAAACATTCAATTACAATACTAATAGTTGCCCATACTTATCATAATCATAGTCCTCCGAAGAGCCAGGCCAGAGAACGAGGAGAAAGAGAGAAAGACGGCAAGTGGAAGAACGTTCAAGGTTCAAGCTTAGGCATGTCGTTTAGAAAGCGTCTCTTCTTGTTACGGGGAATGCCAGACTCATACCCACATATGTGCAATGCTAACGAGATATACAAATGACGAATCGAGAGTTTGACGTCCTGTCTTTGTATGCGGTGTATTTACATATTGCACTATAACTTGTGGCCTTGCCGATCAGGTAACATGAGATGATGTACCGCCCCGAATAGTTGCGTCGGTGCCTAGGTAAATACCTACCTAGGTAGGTAGGTCCTTGTGGTTACTGAAGGTTGAACCTTGGCATGTCCTCAAATAGATGACAGCTATTCAAGGTAATCGAGGTAATCGACCTCCTTTTATTGGCAGTCTACCTAGGGTCTCGTAAGAGAATTTCTGCTATTTTGATACAAACTTACTCGATACACGACACCACTTTAGATAACAGCTCCGCATAGATATTCTAATACGTGATCACTTCACCATCAATGTCACTCTCACAGGGGCTAACCTAATGGAATTACAGTTCCCCGGCCGAATCGAGTTCACCGTATTTATTGTACGCTTTACATCCGCGGACTGGCTGGGACATATATAATCTAATTACAGGCAATCTCCTATAGGAAATGGACCAGGATCTAAAGGGCCGAGTTGGTTTGGTTTAGTGAGTGGTTACAAGTAACTATTCCTAGGCTCTGGGGTTTGATTCCCCAGGTGGTCAAATCCTTGTTTTCTTCTCCTTCGACTTCACCCTTACCCCTCCCATTTTCTTGTATTCATTCTACGCGCTTATCACTGACAATTCAAGATATAATTGGAGTTGAGATGGCGTGGTTTGATTTTCTATCTTTTTATGTATCAAGGTATCTTCGCGTATATGTTGACCTTCAAATCTACTCAAATATCCAGACAGTGCTTATAGATAGCTTCCAAGGGGTAGTAAGTAAGGTTATAGTCGGAGATGGTGTACCATGTATGAGTCTTATTTTTGGGGTTGTTGTTGGCATATTCTCTCCTTAAAATCCGAGCATACGTCGTACAAGCAGATAGATCAAAGTTATACCGAGTACGAACGGAACGATGGCTTCCATATTCCTCAACTCTCTGGTGTCGCTATACGATAAATAAACCTCTAACGAGCCCATATAGTTGTACAGCAGGATTCCTATAGCGGAAACTAACCCGGGGGTAGTATAGTTGTCGTTTGAAAGCACGGTCATGATCGTAAAGTGTATGTTGAAACTGTGTGTGATAGTTGTGGTTGAGTAGGCAGGCTTGTATCTTCGAAATACTTTGAGTAGGTACCGGGTGGTGGATTGATTAAGATATAGACGGGATGTCATGATCTATGAGGGGAGTATTTATGTCTGGGGGGTATAGGTCTAGGTGGAATTACATGCCCTTTCCAGCATATTTGAGAAGGCAAAGACATAGCGCAGGTATATTACTAGGATCCCCAAGAAAATAGGTGAACACACAACTTAAGACATTATAGATGAAGAAAGACCATAGGAGAACAATAGGGTATCAATTGGTATCAGAAACTAACAATGTATCCGCACTATCATTCTATGCGTAGCTAACCTAATCCGACGGCACCACCAAGACCAGATGCTTCTCTCTTATGTTACATCCCTTTCGCGTGATGGTACAGGTAGCTAATAATACAGATCTAGGAGATAGGTAGGTAAAACTTAATAAAACAGAAAACCCCTTAAACAGCAGTGACTCCTATTGCAATGCAGCCCAGAGGTATCATCTCAAAGATTCGTAAAAAAAAAAAAGGCAGGCCTAACTCGCCTTTTTAAGCCGAAGAAAGCATCATAAGATGCGCGTCGCTTTCTTGCATCTTCTTCCTCAGGAACTCCTGCACGGGATCGACCGTGTCCTCCTCCTCCGCGGCGCCGGCCACCGATTCTCGTTCTTGGGCGACGGGCGACCTCCTCCTCGTTCTCATCGACTCCGATCCCGAGGAGGTTTCTTCTTCGGACGACGACTTCAAGCCCGCGTCCTCCATGTGTTTCAGGCAGTCGCCGAACGACCGTTCCAGCTGCCGCCGCAGCTCCGCCAGCCGCACCTTGGCGTAGGCGAAGCGGCGGTCGAGCCGCGTCTTCTTCTCCTCGCAGTACTCGCACTGCCGGGCCACGCGCCAGTTGTTGCGGCCGTGCGTCCAGACCTCGTCGCAGGGGAGCGTCCTGTGGCCCCTTTCGAACTCTTGTTGTCGACGGCACGGCTTGCAGGGGTACGCGCTCGTGTGCGAGTGGTTGCAGCCGTAGATGATCTTGGAGTGCGTGCACATTTTTTGCGTAGGCGATCTCCTGGGGATATGGAGACCGGAGAGGAGACTGCAGAGGCTGGTATTGAGTAGACTCTGTGACTGGCTGACTTACTGCAGTAGAAGAAGCAGTGAGACAAAGACAGAGGTGATGTGGGAAGGAGAAGTGATAGATGACGAGGAAACTTACAAGTATTTCGTTGCAAAACTCTAGCGAATATATATTGCACGGCAAAGAAAAACCAGCTGCTGTTATGGATGCCTCGTCGGACAATCACATTGTTTTCATTGTATTCCTTTGACGGAGCTTCGTTCGTCGAAACTTAACCGCTTGTTTTCTTTGTTCCCCGTGGTGAAGCCTGTTCCAAGGCGTTGGCACAAGCAGCTAGGCAGGAACCCAAGAATGCATTGTTATGGCTTACAGTGATCCCAAGGCACTGGCTATGCTTGGCTTCTTTATAATAGTCTCCTGCTTTGGTGATCGGACCTAAGGCCTTATAGTTTAGGTAGCTATCAGCCTGGAGGCACACCTTATTCTCTCACGCTCGATCTTGACATATCACTAGACACAGATAAATCATCTAAAGTCTTTCATAATTGTGATTACTTCCATTATTATAGTTTCATGGGGAAGCACATCGCTCCCTTATATACCTGATGAAGCCATGTGGCTTTGATAGCTTGTTCCCTCTTGTGGACCCAGTTTGCATCCAGCTCCTTGTCTCTGTCCTTTGAAGAGCGCCTCAAAATTTCATGATACACGTATGATTCGCTTCCCAATAGGCTCACCTCTAAGTATCCCAGTATTAGTTAGATAATTTGAAGTTTTTTCTTCCTACCTCGTCATTATCATATATCATAGGTCCCTCCCTAGTAGTCGACTAGGGAGATATATCGAGCCTGAATAGAAGTCAGTCAGCCAAGTAAAATCCATTACCACCAACACATTTCCATCAATCACATAAGACACAGGCAAGCCGATATATACTAACCTCCGCATACCATCCTCCAGTCCCCCCTCCTCGCTCTCATCGTCGTCATCGTCGTACACCAGCGTACGCGCCAGCTCCTGCACCTGACTAGGCGCCGGGCTCCGGATCCGCACGCGGTAGTGCGTCTCGTTCCCGACGACGACGCGCTTCCACACGCACGCCGGCGGCAGCCAGTAGTGGTGGCGGACGTGCTCGCCGCGCCGACGCGACGACACCTGGAATAGGTACCCCGCGTGCCGGTACCACGCGTTACCGGGCCGCGCCTCCATGCTGGTCCGCAGCGCGTCCGCCGCCGCCTGCAGGTCCGACTGCGAGAGCCCCTGGTCCGGGAGCGTGACGCGGAAGAGGGGGGCGCGGCTGGGGGCGTGGGGGTCGAGCACTGGTCATAGGGAAATGGAGTTAGTGGTATGTTGGGGGAAGATATGGGAGGGGGGGAGGGAGCGGGTACGTACTGACGCCGCCCGTCGTCGAGTTGATGCGCACGGCGTACATGTCGAATTCGACCGCCGCGGGACCCCGTCGAAGGCGAAGCCGGTCTTGGACGATATGGCTGACGATCTCGACGAGCGGCCGGTAGATGTCGGTCGTGTGCTGCAGTAACGCCTCCTCCGTCGGGAATGTAATGTGCCGGGGGTGCTCGTCTAGGTTGATGTGGGTGATGGGGATGGGCCGTGGCGTACGGGTACGGGTACGGGTACGGGACACGTGTAGAGATGAGCGCCGAGGGCGGAGGTTGAGGTCTTCGGCGACGGGAGACCTTCTGCGAGGAATGGGAGACCGTCTATGGGGAAGGGGCTCGAATGGATTGCGTGGATGGACGGGCCCCGGGGAACGTCCGCGCCGAGGCCATGGGGCGGGAGGCGGTGCTGCCATCGGGTCGTATCGGGGTCGGGGCGGGGGCGGCAAGTCCAGGTAGGGTCTGGGTCTGGGTCTAGGGAGAAGGATGCCGGGAGACGGAGGAGGCCAGATAGGAGGAGGGGGAGGGGGCTGGTACATATCGTAGTTAGGGTAGTCGATCATGGGTGGTGCCCTATAGTCAGGCAAGGGTGCAAATGGGTTGGCATCCGGATCCCGTCTGTAGCCCTCGCCCTCGCCCTCGCGTGGTCTTGACCTTCGCCTAATATGTCCGACGATGCGCGTTCTAGACCTGGAGCGTGGCAGGCGTCGTCTGGACTGCTCTCTCGGTCTGGATCTCTCCCGTGCTTGGGATCTGTCCCGTTCTCTCTCGTGCCCCGGCGGAGGTATAAAGTACCCGTAACGCGTTCCGGAGCGCGCTCGGCGTGATGATGATCTGCCAATTCTACTGCGACCTGGTTCATTGCTCCAGTTAATGACTATTTCTTCGTCGGAGCCTTGGTCGACGAATATCGTCCCGCTGATTGAAGGCATCTTTGGCTGACCTAGAAGTGATTTAGCCTTGCGCGATCCAGATAACAAAAGATATCAGAGGTGTTTTTTTTTTGCAAGGGTGACAATGCGAATGTATATATTTTTTTTATTGAGGCTGTAGACAATATTTGCTAGGTATGGCGAGAATGAACATAGCCTGCTTTGTACTTGTCGAGGCTGTCACTGGGTCTCGCCAATTGGCCACCCGTGACAAGAAGGTGATTATGCCCTTTTGTCGGATGTCGTGAGATCTTTGCCATGATAGCGTGGTGAAATAGAGACGATATGAATCCGTGAAGTGGCGTCCTGATTCACGATTAAAACCTACCAATTAGGGTTGAATGAATTCATACTTGGCATCTCAGATGTTAAGAACAACAATCAAGACACGAATCCGATTCAAGTCATGACCAAGTCAGTGCGCACTCACTTGTTTGATAGATAAATCGTGCCAGGTCATATATCATATATCAGATTGAAAAAAAGGTCTGGGTTTTTCAAAAGCAAATGCTTTTCACGTTCCACTAGAGCTGTGGGAAGGGTATATTCCTCCACCAAGCGACAAAGGCATCGGGTTCAATGAGTCTGGAGATAGGTAGGTCTATGAAGTTGTACATATTTGATACATATCTACGCTATGCTATAACGGAAGTAAAAAAACATGACACGCAATGAGAGCCACGGGCAAGTAGCTTCATACTATGCCATCGCTCAAGATCAACCCAGCGCAAACTTATTATTGGGTATATCCTCATAATTCGACGTCCACGCGAGCTTACCCGTCGCGCTCTGATCCCGAATATGAGGAACATCCTCCCCTATGCGTCTTAGCGTCTGCAATAGCGACGAGTCCTCCCGATCCGACACGACGAACCCCCGGTCGACAGCAAGAAGACACTCTAGATCGGTCGTCGAGTCGCCAAAGTAGACCGACGGCTTTCCGACCAGACCGCACGCCGACAGCACGGCCTCCATGGCATCCAGCTTGTCGCGCGAGTTCGTCAGATTCCGGGGTTCTTTCGAAGTAGTTCCCGACGGGTTCAGCACGGCGGGCCCGGCAACAGCTCCATCGTCGCGGACCTCGTTGGCGATGACCTCAACACCCGGCAGCTCGCCGCACGCGCCCGCGATGAACGCGGCGCTCCAGTTCACGCTCAGCACCCAGACGCGCCAGCCCTGCTTCACACGATCCCTCACAAACCGCTGGAACCCGGGCCGCAGCCTGATCGTCCCGTCCGCGACCAGATCGCGACCCGCTTCCCTGAAAGCCGCGGGGCTGATGCCGCGGAAGAGGCGACAGTCGTTGATGCGGCCGAGGGAGCGGGTCTCGACATGCTTCATGCGGCGCAGGTACTCGATCTCCTGGTCGGGCAGACACCTGTCCGCGGGCGGCGGGCGGTAGCCGTGCACGTGGGCGCTGTGGTCGTCGATGTAGGCGGCGACGACGTCGTCCCATTCTTTCTTCATGTCCTCGCCCTCGGCGGCGCGAACCCGCAGGGCGAAGTTGGCGAGCTCGCCGACGGTGTCCTTGGCCGTGATGGTGCCGTCGAAGTCGAGGAAGATGCTCATTTTTTTTTTTTTTAAAAAAAAAAGAAATAGATAATTACGAAAATGGTGAGGAGAACGCTCAACGATGACGTAGGGGGGAGAAAGGGGTGGCTTGAGCAATTGAACGTTGTCGTTGGCTGGGGGCTCCTGGGGGTTTGTCGGTTTGTTAAGAATTGCGGGGACAGCCAGATCATGCATATGACGGTCTGAGATATCTACAGGAATAGAACAGGAGTATCTCAATGTAAGTAGGTGGATTGCTAAACCGCATGATATTGTCGCGTCTTCGAGAAAGTATCTCATATATTTCCATGCTAGGACTGTCACAGGGAGGGTGAAAAGAGACACATTGGGTTCCTATTATATACTTGCGCTAGACTGATCATCGTGACAAATTAGTAATGGAATACACGTGTCGTCTCCTATTAGCAAATTAACGAGAAGCCTCGCTCTATATTCCCAGAGAAAATCGCAAAGCTTCCAACCCGGGTTGCTAAAAACCTCAGTCCTGATCGTTGATGCCGAGGGTATCAATTGTTATTATAAGGAAGCTCAAATGTATGATGAAACCTCTGAACGCCCCAACTCCTTTTCCATGAATGCTGTTAGAGGAACGACTCCAAGTCCTTATCACTGGTGGGAAGTTCGTCCTATACGACATCCTCCATCTCTGCGTCAGACTCAGACTCTTCTCCTTCATCAGGTGCAGCGCCATCGGTACCCATTGAGCTGAGCCCGCCCTTGTGATCTGGGCTCAATTCCCAGTGATTCGCAAAACGTCCGGTCTTGTGCAACACCGCCAGCTCCTCCAAGTTCTCGCGCAACCAGGCTTCTGGCTGGTTTAATTGCTGCTTGAAGGCCTTCATCGACCAGTAGCTGAACATTTCGAAGCACTTGAAGATGCGGTCGCGCAGATCGGATTTTGACATGCGAGCAGCCTTCTCCTCCTTGGCCTTCTTGGCTCCCTTCTTAGGTTCCGGAGCAGTACGCTAATCAAGTTAGACAGTTGGTCGGGGTTGAACAGGACGACAACGAAAACACTTACAACAAAGTTGGCGAACTTGTCGTTGCTGACGTGGGCGCCAGCCGTGATGAGGTTGTCGGGCCTGGCGTTAGACGTAAGCGTAGTAGTGGCCTTCGGTTTCATTGCATCTGTGTTCCGTGTGCTAAACCAGCGCTTGTACTCCTCGTTGAATACGGGCTGGCAGTTCATCTCGTGGCGGAATCGGCCGGCAAGAACGGTTTTCTCTGTACGTAGTCAGCACACCGGCGCAGACGGTGGGAATAGATATATAAAAGGTGGCACTGACTTGGAATTGCCTTTCTGTAGTAGGGTTGATACCGTTTCTTTTGGCCGTACTTGTTGCCCTCGGGCTGAGGAGTGTCGGGAGCACGCTGTGGCTTCGGACGAAGATACGCAGGTATATCATTATTAGGCCCTTGACCCTTTGACTTATACCCGGGTAGATCTTGCTCGGTGAACAGGAAGGTGTTCTTGAAGTTCTGCTCCTTGCACTCTAGGTTATATTCCTTGGGAATCTGTTGGTGTTGCGACAATTGGGAATCCAACAAGATAGATAACATTGGTTTCGTTCGGCCGGGTTCGTTCTTGGTGGGGTCGGGGGCATTCCACTGGCGCACGGTACCAATTCTAATCTCAGCGTCGTCGTCTAAATGAGCCCATGAATCGTAAAGGTACTTGGGAACGTGAGTAAGAATGACATCGTTGGTCCCGTCGCTGGGGTCGTAGAATTCGAGGTCACCAGCATCCTCGTAGAGTCCGTCCTCGGATATAGACATAGGTGAAGCACCGGCATCGTCCTGCTCGCTTTTGACGCCAGGTTCTAGTTTGACACCAGGCTCGGGCTTGAGGCCAGGTTCGGGTTTGACTCGAGGAGTGGCCATGGTGACGGTCGGATACAAAGCTAGGAAGCTACTTCTAGACTGGGCGAGGAATCTTATCTATCGCGTAATGTCGTATTATTTCGTCGTTGAATCAGAGTATCGCAGTCGGGTGCTTTGTCGCTATCTATGACAGGAGGGTCAAAGCGAGGCAGGTGGGTGGTAGGATGTAAAAGAGAAGTCGAGCTCGCGGCTCGTGCTCCTTCAAAGAATGATGTAAAGCAGGCAAAGCTGCGAACAGTGCCTACCTAGTAGCTAGCATGTGGGTCGCAAATCGCTAATCCTGGTAGGTACCTAAAGGCAAGTACGGAAATACGTACCTCACTACCTAATTCTCACCAATAATGCCAATAATGACCGGGAGTGATTGCAGGAAAGCGGAAAAGCAGATCTGCGGTGTGCCGATTAGATAAGGTCGGCCCCACTCCAATCTCCTTCCATCAAAAGCCGCCGCTTCGTCGCGATCACGAAGTACCTTAAACCGACGCTTCATTGAACTTCAACCCACTTTGGAACGTAAACTCACATCGTTGCGCACGACAATCAGAAAGTATATTGGTATTTGACGCTTTATATCGAACCTAGTATCCTCATACTTCGTATTAATACCCAGAGGCGCTAGTCCAAGGTTTGTCTTCCCTCACATCTATCAAACATCTCCGCCATCGCCATCACCACTGTCATCGTCAACCAAATCCATCTTCTATTATCCTCCCATTTCTTCAATTTGGAAACGGCATTACTGTCCTCACATATGAGTAGCCAGTATTATTCCCATACTCTGCATTTCTTTGTCCATAGGACTGATTTGCCACCGATACGATGAGTCGCATCGTCACATCGTTTTCCCTTGCCTCCCTTCCCAACTCCTGCTTAATTCTTTCATCTACTGCTTGTTAATATCTTATCGTCTACTTACAATTATCCAGTTGCGATCATGTCTACACCCGAAGATCAAGAGTTGATGGCTAGAATCAGCCAACTAGCTGGTGCGTTTGTCGACAAACCCTTAATCACGCACTTATGGCTTACCTATAGCTAGGCCATATCAATCGCCACAAAGCCCACCGCGATGGTATTCATACAGGTATTACATTCTTCTCCATCCATCAACTCTATAGTGATGCTAATTTGCTAAGATGTTTCTCGAGGTGCCTATCGCGCCGCACCCTATCCTCCTCGTGGAGTTTACCGTGGCGGACGTTCCAGAGCCCCACCGACTTATCGCAACAAGACCCTCGTTCTCAATGGGCAATCTCGAATTGAAACCGGCGATCGCACCAGCGAGCTCTCCGAACCTGTTACTCCCTCCTGGATCACCAAGACCGACCGCCACTTACAACTTATCAACAGTAACGTATACGAGAAGGAGACACAACAACGTGTCAATGCGATAGATAAAACCCTTCGAATGAAACAGGCTCAGCGAAGCAGCAACGAGAAAGCAGCATTCCTGAATAGCATCACCCAGGCTGGTAGTGTTGTAAATGCTCTCGGGCCCAACACACCTGCGTCACTTTCCTCGTACGAGGTTGTTGTAGATGGCATCCGCTTTCACATTGTCCAACAAGGAAGCAAGCTCGTCAAGGCACCAGGTAAGTATTTTCGCGCAGGTTTCCTATTAATGGCTAATTAGTCCAGGCGACCCCAATCCTCCTTCCGCAACACCGAAGATGGCCCTGATCGGCGGCGTCAAGTTCCACCGTACCAAGCACGGTAATCTCGTGCGGCACGGAATTGTCAAGGCTCAGCGGTATGTATCCGAAGACACTTTTGAATCGGTTTCTAACGAGAGTGTGTTAGGTTCGCTGGCGGAGTTAAGAAGGTTAACGAACAGTGCAAGACCTTCTCATGGACCGGTATCGTCTTTCCTCAAAATTCTCGGATATCAATTCCATTTCGCGACTCATGGAGAACTGCGGCGTGGTAAGAAACCCCTAGAATGTGTACTGATATTTGCTTGTAGGTTCGTGTCCAAAGGGTCCCCGATGCCGATACATTCACGATGCTTCTAAGACGACGGTCTGCAGAGATTACCTTTTAAAGGGTAAATGTCTACAAGGTGAAGATTGTGACCTGTCCCATGACGTTACAGAAGAGCGAACTCCGCTTTGCGTTCACTTTGCCAAGGGCAATTGCCATAACCCTTCCTGCTCGTATGTTCATGCCGAGCACGCCCCAACTGACCCAGTATGCCGATCCTTCGGGATCTATGGATATTGCGAGAAGGGAGCAAAATGCGTCGATCGTCATGTGTTCGAGTGCCCTGACTTCAGCAATACGGGCGTCTGTAGACTTAAGGGCTGCAAGCGCCCTCATATAGAAAGGGCGAGTGTCCTTCGAAAAGCGACCACCCGCATGTCTTCGGAGGAGATGGAAGATTTGTCTAGCGATGACGACGATGCTGCAGCAGACAGCGACGACATTGATTCTGACGAAGTCGAAGAGTTTGTCAAGAAAGACGATGAAGACGATCTGGACTTTGTCCAGCAGAAGGACTACATCGAATTCTGATAGGTCTTCTCGTACCCAGCTTCTTACTAACACTTCTAGCTTGTCAAGTTGTCAACTTGCACCTCGCCATGGACAATGCTTATTGTACCAAAGGCATTGATCTGCTTTCGTGTTGCTTTGTTTCGGGGTCTGGCCGACATAGGCTAAGACTTGGATGGCATAGTTGTTGCGGCCGTTGGTTGGCGTCTGAAGGTTGCTTTACTCGTATAACAACCCGTGATACCCAAAATGGCAATGAGCCTCGTTGAGTTGTAAAGGACATGATCCCCTTAGTGGGAAAGAAAGAGGAAAAAGAGACAACGATTAAGATAGTCCGATGCGATAGAAAAATAAACTTTACGTTGTATTACATTTGTGTGAATGTGAGCAAAGTGATACTATCATCAAAGTGACCTACCTACCTAAGGTATATATCATTTTATACTGCTACCATGTCGGTTTTCCGCTTATAGGTTATTATTAGAGTTCCCCCGCTGGAAGCTTCCCCTCCCTCGGCCCTGTTTTCTTGTTTTCTTCCCTAAGAAATGGAGAGCTCCCCCCACTAGCTCCTCAACATGAACGCCTCTTACGAAACCAGCCGTGGCCAATCCCGGGGTATCAGTGCTCGGAAAAGCGACCAACCCTTCTCCGTGTTCGAAGGATTGAAACAAAGGCTTGTTTCTTTATGTCTCGGGGCCAAATGGGAAGCCAGAGAGAAGGCATTACGCGGAATTCACACATCACAGCCCCCGTCAAGGTCGGCGCGTAAGCTGGGGCTGAAATGGAATGGGCTAACTTGAATAATGAATAGCACTTATTATTCAAGAAAGAAAGAGATCACCCATTGCTTTTCCTTCTTGGGCACTTTCTAGTCCTCTTCTTGGCTTCATTTTTTTGAGAGTTTTTATATATACACGGCCCGGACGACATAGTTGGAAAGGTTCTAAGACGAAAAAGATTACATCATGGGGATTCGCGATCTGATCAGAAAGAAAGACCAGCTGGACGGAGGGGCAGGAGGCGGCGCTGTCGATCGCGAAACCCTAGACAGGCTCGCGGGGCCCGAGTTCACATTCATACGCTCCGACACGCACACGCAAGAGATCATTCACCCGCCGAGCCATCCTCACGAACCCAGTGGCAATAGCAGCAACAACTTCCTGTCGACCAAGGACGCCGCCGGCGGTTCGTCGACGTCCAAGGCTCGCCGCAGCCTCGATGTCTTCAAGACCCGGTCGCGCGGTAGCAGTACCTCGTCGGTACAGAGCGCCGACGGCTCCAAGAAGGAGGGCCACACCCACACCCACCGTCGCCTGTCGCAGCGCCTGCACCTATCCCGAGCGCCGTCCACGTCCGAGTTCGTGCCCGAAGACCTGCCGCAGATCAACGTGTACGCGGCCGAGGGCCTAGGGTCGAATAACAGCCGCCTCCGACAGGGGATGACGACAACGCCGGCGGCGGTAGTGGTCGACAGGGACGCGTACGAGGGCCAGTGGGAGAAGCGCGCGACGATCCTGGCGGAGGCGAACGAGCGAGGCCAGCGACGGACCAGCAGGTCGCCAAGCGTCGTGTCGGGGTCGCCGGCCGCGTCGCCCTCCGCGGAGCTGCCCAGCCTGCAGCTGCAGCAGCAGAACGACGATCGACACTTGTACAATGACGATCACAGCAGCAGCAGGAGTAGTCCGCTGAGGCCCGCGGCGACGAGGGCGAGGACGGACGGGGTGGTGTCGTCCAAGGCGATCGACGAGCAGATACAGGAGGCCATCCGATTGCACGAGGACGGGCAGCTGGACCAGTCCACGCGGCTGTTCGGGCGCCTCGCCGATCCCCAGGGTGCTAACAATCCCCTGAGCCAGGTCCTCTACGGTCTGGCGTTGAGGTCAGTACATCACCTAAGCTACTTATCTATCTACCTTACATCACCTAATTCATTTTCCTCTCCTTCCCCCTTTCTACTGGATCGCCACCGCCGTTTCGTCTCTACATCATGCATCTTTCTATTCACGGGCTATTTATGGAAACGTCGCATCTTTATGCGTGTCTCTGCGTCACATGGCCTATCTTCCAGATCCATACAGTCGCTCTCCTTCCCATCTACCCTTTTAGGTCATGGGAAAGGGGAAGTCGACAGAGCCTCTGGCTGGTTCGCTAATTGGCTACGGCACTGAATGGCTGGATGGATGAATGGATGGATGTGCGGATCGATCGGTAGTGGCATCAGTGGCAAAGTAACCCCTCCGAATACGAAGTTGCAGTCTCTCTCCGTTCCGTTTTTGAGCCTCAGTTTCACAAAGGTTTACACCAAGGAGAGAGGGAAGAAAAGCAGAGTAGATGTCAAAACGGTTTATGTGTTGTGAGAGAGTGTGTGTATGAGAGGAAAAAGCTAGGCTAACGCCCTTCGCGGGAGCTACAGACACGGCTGGGGCTGCGAACCAGATCCAGAGCGAGCGGTCACGTACCTGTCGGCGGCGGCATCTAACGCGGCAGCGGTCGAGAGCATGGCGCTACAGGCGGGCCTCAAGAAAGGCGGCGCGGCCAAGGGCGAGCTCGTGCTGGCCATCTTCGAGCTGGCCAACTGCTTCCGCCACGGCTGGGGCATCCCGCGGGACCCAGTGGCTGCCAAGCAGGTGGGTCTCTCTCTCTTTTTATATGTCTTTCATATTAACCCCTACCCTCTTACACTGTTACCGTTCCATTATTGAAAACGATGGGAGAGGCATGGCGATGGAAATGGAAATCGGCAGCGAACAAGGATTTGGACGAGTGGTTGGGAGCTTGTAAAACTTGCGGTGATGATGAGCGAAGGGGGGAACGATGGGACGATGAGACGAGGAAACGTCTTGCCTATCGGCGAGATGGCTCAACCAGCTAACTAATCGGCCGTAGCAAGTTGCTGTTGTTGAAAGAAAGAGTCCCGCTGTTTTAAGATGATCATGTTTGGCTAATGGCTACTGTCGGGCAGTATTACGAGACGGCCGCGAATCTAGGGGACACTGGTAAGTGGTGGTTCGACTTGTTGCGATGGGGACCAGTCGATTCGTGGACGGTTCCTGTGGGGAACGATAGGCTGACACGGCGATGCTCGTCGGTGTATGCAGATGCGATGAACGAAGTTGGATGGTGCTATCTGGAGGGCTTTGGATGCAAGAAGGACAAGGTACGTCAGGCGCAACGCTGGGCTTCCTCTCTCTCGCGTCAACCTATTCCCCTTTTTCATTCTGTTACGTATTACTTCCAAATCCGGCCTCTTACGTCCATGCCCGAAGCCTCCTCTCTCGATATATGAAACGAACAGCTATCCCGCGATGAGGTGTCAGCCTCATGTGGCCTGGCTTTGTGGCTTATTCTGGGTCGGCGCGCAAGTCTTAGCGTTTCTAGGATTAGTATCAGGATGTCTGAATCCTCTCCGGCGGCGACGGCAGAAGCAGCTAGCTAAGTAGCTCTCTCTGCTAGCCGTCCCCCGAGATCACGATCCCCGGCCGTTGGGCAGCAATATGAGGCTTGCTGCCTCAGCCGCGAATCAGATCAGCATCGGCACGGGAAGCAGTCAACCTGCCCGCCCACCCCTTGAACACCCGAACCCACTATCTTGCTTCACCGTTTTGATGGCAGCCCAATAATAGAATAAAAACAAAACGGGAAAATCACATGAGACTAACCTTATGCTTCTTGCCTCTTTTAGTTCGCCTCGGCGAGGTATTACCGGTTGGCTGAGGAGAACGGCAATAAGACGTTAGGAAATACATGGTGAGTGGTCATGACTATTTGTTTCTTCTCCATTGCGCGATCTCCCTCGTATGACGGATTATCCTTGGCAACTCCTTTTCATTCCGTGCATCAGCGGCGCATCAGGAATTGCAAAGCAAAGCCCGGCCGTGGCGGGGCGACTGGGTCCTAGAAGTCTAGGTAGGAAACAAGACGACAAGACGATAGGCTCTCCGTGCTTCCGCACCTATCGACAGCCGTCCGCCTTACTTTTTTATCCATTGGGAAAGAAGGGGTCTCGGGTCGGGTCTAGACCTCTCCTCGTTACCCTTTTTGGCGCTGCTGTCTCCAATTTTCACGGCCGCTGGAACGGGCCTCGCAGTTGGGGTCCAGGCGAATCAGAGCCGCAACTTACACCGAACCGGGAAATCTCGCCCTTCTCCCCCTTTCTACGTCTCCCTTCCCATTCCTATGGTTTTTCGTGCTATGGGTTTATGGACCACCGTGTCGTCTTACCCCATAACCCAGTGTAAATGCCTCAGTTGCAACGGAGCGATTCACTCTTCCCTCTCTATATCCTATCCTTTTCTTATCGAATCCTGCCCTGCCGAAGTTCTCCGAACCCCAGATCTACACTTGTGGCTGTAACATTTGTTTGCCTTCTTACTAACCAATGGACAACGCTTTTTTTTTCGGCGCAGGATCTGGAAGGACAAGTATAATCCTACGAACCCCAAGAAGAAATGATAAGCTATATATCTCCCTCTCCTCATTGGAGAGACAACGTTTTACGACAGGTGGTGCGATAGAGACAGACGAGAAGACGAATTGGTTATTGGTTATTTGTCAATTGGACATGCACGACGCAACTCAACCCCCGTGCTATGTGATGCCCCTATTACGATATACATGCTGGCGTAATTCGCAATTGGGATTGGAGGGGATTACGGGTGATTATCCCTCTTCTTGTTTCTCTTTCGTCAGAAGGAAAAAAGAAGCGGGCGGCGCTTATATATCATATGTAACTTGCTACTTTTTTGGCAAAGGATATGACGATAGCACTAACGAGAGAGAGAGAAAAAAACACCCCCCAAACACGGGTTCCGAAACGAATTGAACGAATCCGCGATGAGGGATTTGAGGCCGTTTTTGTGTTTCCTTTTGGGCTGCCTCCTTTGATTTTGCGGGGTGGGTTGACCAAGAGTATGTTGTGCAGCACACCATCCACCGTCTGCATCATGTATGCATCGCCGATTGTGGGGGAAATGCATGTCTCTTCTGCCTTCCTGCCTTCTGTCTGCGTGGTCCGCGCCCAGTGTTGTCGGCCTGTAATGTATGAGGTATGTATGTACGTCCTATCGTGTGCCGTTTTAAAGCCAAGCCAAAAAAGGGGGTGCGTATAGGTGTGGGAGAACAAAGAGGTAAGTCGTGGATTGCCTCAATTTTTTACCTACATCATACGGAATAGAAGCATCAAAGAAAGTACGGCATCAAGTCAGCCTGGGCATATAACGGGCGTTTTTTTCTTGTCTTGTCCCATGAAAAACCTGGCGCAAAAAGTTGCACTTTGGGGTTTCTCGACAGCCAGCCAACCAGCCGCCTTCTTTTTTTTTTCGCTTACGCTCCCGCGTTCCGGATTTGCCAATGAGAGGGTGTACGATTAAGCATATGAAATGTCATGATTAAATGAACTGGGTTGCTTGGTTCGTTGAGCCAAGGCCAAAGATGGCGGCGGTCAGGTAAGGCAGATTATGATTGTATGTCTTTGACGTCCGCCCACCACCACCCCTTTCGTCTTTCATCTTCCCCGGATGGAATGGTGGTGGGAAGGAAGGAAGATGGGGATGCGGCTGACTGAGCACCACACCCGCGACTCAGACCATATGTTAGGTACACAAGCCGTTATTAATCTACCGAGACAATACGATACGAAAAAAATGTACGGTTTTACGAAGTTGGAGAATTATAGTATATACCTAACATACGCGACATACGTACGTATGTAATCATGATGGTCCGCGTCCCATTTTGATGATTTGTATACCTGCGCTAGGCATTATCCATATCGGCACTCTTCCCCCTTTCTTAGATACAGGATACAGTCAGCAACCGTCTCGGCGAAGGGCAAAAGCTCAAATGAAGAAAAGGTCTACCGTCGTCATCCGATTTGGCGAAGAGGTGATAGACGGTGACCGGTGATGGTCGTTACCTTACATATTTCAGTGTACCTTAGGTATATACTTGTGCTATGGTTTCTCCTGGATCTAGCCCCGAACGTTGCTTTGGTAGGCACCTAACCCATACCTAACCCAAGTTTCGGATAATTGATACTCGCTAGCGTAACAGTGCCTCCTGGAGTAGTTCTTTCAGTCTCATTAACATCTCATGTATTCGGTAGGAGGTAGTATTTTCAGTTCAAGTCTTGTCTACCTAACACCTCTCCTGGTGCATGTTCAGATCACGCTAAACTGTTTTTCTCACCCACGGGTTCCGGATCAGGCACTATACATAACACGTCCCGTATAAGCAACTACCATATCAGTTTCGTTGAGTTCTGCATCGTATTATCTATCATCCCCTCATACACCGATATGCGTACACGAACGTCCCAGGAGATGCTGAGGAACGTGCGCAAATATTCCCCGTTTAACGTCCGTCCGCGTTCTACACATCGTGCATGAGTAAATCTGATATCTACCGAGCCTTGGGGTTTGCTTTTCCCCGTTAGAACTAGTATCTACCCTCATTCCTTCATGATGTAGCAATTAGGAACTCGGAGATATCTCCTGTGTACTACGGATAGGAGAGGTATCCGTGTGTTACAAGGGCTCACGTATGACACCGTGCTTTTGAGCCCTATATCGGTCTGGGACATACTCAACGCGACGATCGGAGCTTTCAAGATGGAAAGCTGATAGCTCACGTCTGTCAAATCGTAAGGTCACTAGCTTATATGACTAGTAACCGACCCCTCTCATACTGGATACACATGTCTCACGCTATATACAGAGTGAAGGTTGACGAGCCGCATCACCCCATGTTTCGAATAAAAGGCATACTTCAAAGAATCCCATGTTCGCGTCTAATGTCCCTGGTTAGGTAATACAATAAGGCAGATTCACGGTTCAACAGTAATGGTGATGGGTCGCATCGATCTCTCTTTACTATCAGCTTGCTCACCAAGGTACTACGAAGATGATCACCAACCTACCTTGGGTGTCGAATGCTCTCTGGAGCCGGAGTATGAATCGAAGCCGAACATGCCGGTCTACCTGTCTGCCTGTACTCCTCAGACATGGTAACTGAACCTGTGTCCTTCCCCCCTTTTCTTTCTTTTCGACCGGCGAAAATCAGACATCGGAAAAATAGTGGCGACGGTAAGAGCGTAGATACGACCAGGAGTTCACATGGTTCGCTCGCTCTTTCAAACCCTCTCCCACTCACCTACGCGGACGCAGTTCTACGATTAACGCGTGGTGTGACCTGGATAAGAAGACCGAGTGAGTCGACGCCGTATTGAGGGAGGACGAGATGGCGAGATGGCCAAAAAAAAGCGCCGAGTATAGAAGTAACGGCTGGGACCAATCGTTAGGAAGAATTTTAACGGAAGGGGCGACGTGCGCCCAAAGATGATAGCACGGCAGACATAGCGATGAGACACTAGAGCCGAGGCCAAAGAAAGAACCGTCCATGATGTTCCCACTGGTACGCCGCCAGTTTCCCCATCTGCCTTTCTCTCTGGACCCCCTCTTCCGCCTGCCTGGTTAAGGCCGTAAGACAAGTGGGATAGCCAGGGAGTAGAACGAAGTTGGGATTTAGATAGGCAGTGGCTATACCTGTACTCTTATATCCCTGCCTCTCGTGCTGTGCTTCGTCCCATAGGTCGGTGAAGGCTTCGTCCGACGGGAGCACGGAAGGTCAAAGATATGATATGACGCGTTGAGGCCTGGATTTCGGGTTTCAGGGTAAGTAAAAAGGTCCTAGGCACGTGCCTGTTCCGACTTCCTTGGGGGTTCATATCTTGTAGGTATTCGCTATTCGCGTATGGAGATGGCTGTGCGTGGCAGGTTTGATTGGTGGGAGAGCCCAAGAACATTATTATCCACTCCTTGCCTAGATTTTAGTCATAAGTAGGTTAGTAGGTATATGAAAATAGATCCCCGTATTCCGTATTTCCGATCTCATCACCTGTGATCTGCCATGCCCTGCTTTGCTGACCTCCCTTTTGAACTTCGGATCGCTGACATACTACCAACATCTAGTTTCTTCCTAAGGGGGAAAGCATACTATAGAGACATGCATGCACGTATACCTACCTAACGGACCTTTTTTGAGGAAGAAGAGTCTGCCTTGGTCAAGTCAGGTAAGGTACTATATGCAGGTAGCAAGAGAACAAGGAGGTCAGCACATGCCAGCTGTCAACCACGAGATCAGTTCGAACCCCCTAGGCTAACCACCCCACCCCCCTTTTCTCTTCGACCGGGGTCGCAATGTTATACATAGGAGGGGCCAACTTTCGCATGAACCACCTAAACCAGACCCAAACCCGCGCGAAGAAGATGATGATGTGGGTTGAGGTCCCCTTCCTCCTTACCTAGCCCGCAGGATCCTCCGGGTCCCGTGTTTGAGTTAGCATGTGGGCTGGTCGGCGTGTCGGCGGCGTTGACGACGACGTAAAGCGGATTGGCGGGTTTAGTTGGCTGTTGGTTGAATAAATGGAATGGGGTCACGCCGTCCGTCGCGAGCGATATTTTTATCCTAGGTATTTATCAATATCATCATCATGATTATCATTCAATCGAAACAATCGAAACCCGAAAAGAAGACCAGCCGCACTTCGGTAAAGGTGAGACACGCAGGCTTTGTAATATCTTACCGTTTTCCCACACCTTCCCGCCCATATGCACATGGCAGATGTGGAGTTGCCTATGTCTTGGAAAAATCGTTGTCATATAATAAAATATGCGCCGTGACGACCCCTCTTAGTGGACGTTCTAGAAAATCGAACAACCCACCCACAGCTTACCAGCCTACCCTAACCTACGTGTATATACTCACACCACCCACATACGTAAATGTCTTGTCTTGCCCTCCATAATATAACGTCTATATCTAGACCTATCTCCAAATATAACCTACATGAACTATCTGGCAATGATCGGAGACGCTGAAACGTTCAAGGAACGAGATACCACGAAAGGAAATAAAACCAGAATGACGAAGGAGGAAGACGGGCAAGCCAAGAAAATGAATAGGAATACTATCGCAAGAGCCGGGCAGGTAAGGTAGCAGCATGTGAGCTTTTCCCTGCTGCTGCAGGTCTTGGCAAACATATATGTATAATATCCAACGTGAGCTAAGTCAGTCAGTCAGCCAGTCCGGGGATGATGGGGGAATTGGGGATTGGGATTGGGGGTTCATAGGTAACTACCTACTGTAGCACCATGATGCGAGTCTAACACGAGACGTAACGTAGGCAGATCGGGAGAACCGGGACTAGTTCAGAGAGCGATTTTTACACTACTCTCTCTCTCTCTCTCTCTCTTTCTCGTTCGCTACTCGTAATTCGTCATTCGCTAGTGCTAGTTCTTGTTTCGTTGGTAGCTAGCCTCCATTGCCTTGTCATCCTACCTCTCATTACGAAAAGCTATGATACTAGGTACTTACTGCAGCCGGCCCGGGGCGCAGCGCAGCAGCATCATGCGTAACGGACTCTGCTTAGCACCACCGCTATCAGGATTCGCGAACAGTAGTAGGCATTAGATTCAGTTTTAGATGAAAACGACAGGACGAGAAGAAACCGTGAGTTATAGATCCATCGGCCAATAGGTAGGCCGCTGGGGATGGAATAGCTCCTTTAGGCAAGTGGACGCAATCCCCATACGCATCCCCATCCATCCCATCCCCCCATCTGATCTGACATAGCCACTAATGTAAGTTCGCCATCGTGCATATGCCTGGCTCTCGGCATAAGGCAAGGGATCCTGAACCATTTCTACTGTCGCTCCATTTATTTTATTTTATTTCACTTATTCTATAGGGAAGGTTTGTTTCAGAGTTGTATTTTCGTTTGTTATATGTATGTATGTTACTATGTAAATGCTACCGAGGGTGGCTAGAACAGAAAACACGGGGAAATACGGGATGGAAGATTGATAAAAAGAGAATGCGAAAGTGAGAGAGAAGGCAAGAGACAGATAAACCGGAGACACAAGTGGCAAGAGAGATAGAGAGACACAAGTAAGCAGGTAGACAGACAGACAGATAGACAGGTTTGGGATCATTAAGCAGATCTTATTTGTGTTTGGTTCTGATTGCTTGCTTTGGTTTGGCTGGGGTTCATTATGTTCATCTTGGGAACGTTTCGCTAATAAACTGACTGTCGTGAAAAAGCTACAAGACGAACCACCTGCAGGGAGACGAGCCCAAGCTTCTGTGTCGCTTCGCTCTCTCCTGTCTTTCTGCCGTGTGTTGTGCTGTGTCCCTCTCCCCTCTCGAAAGAATATTCTCTCTTCTTTTCTCTCTCGGTCAGCTGCTGGTAAGCTGCCTCCCCCCATTCCCGTGTGCTGTTCGTCCGTGACATATATTCGTCGTCATTCTCATATGAATATTGTGAATCTCACACTCCCCCAAGCCTTAAGCCATAAAATGAATAAAATTCCTCTCCAATAGTTCCACCCCGGGAAAAAAAGATAAAAATCGGCGCCGTTTGGAATTCGAAAAGGAGGAAACAGTAAGACCTTAGGAGATTTGGGGTTGGGTGAGATAGGAGAAAATGAACTAGACGATTTCGCTTTCCAACGGTGCCCTCGTCAGCTCACTTCCATATCCTACCACCACAACCCATTCATGTCGTGAAGACAATATCCCAAAAGCGTTATTTCCTCTTCGACGAATAAGCCAAATGGAAGAATAAAAAGGCCGATAAATAAAGATTCCCGCCCGGTTTCGTTCGTGCGTAATAGCTAGATTGCGAAAGAATCGTAGCCAAGACAGACACCTTCTCTTTGCGAAGCGAAGTCCGCGTAAAAGAGGTAACATGAAGAGAAAGCGTAGAAGGAAAAGAAACAGACAACAAGCAATAATTAAAAGAAAAAGCCAAGCACGGAAAATGAGAACAGAAACTTTGGAATAAGGACCTCCCTTTCCCACCACAGCAGGCTCGTTACTGCTTTCCCGAATAAAAACCCAATATGATCCCCGTTTGAAAAAACGTTGTACAAGAAAATCTGTGGGCTTACATGCCAATTTCCCCTGCCGCCGCCCACGCCCTTCCCCCTCCCTCCCTCCCTCCCGCCATTTCGACCCCCCCTTCCCAATGACCGACCATTTTCGCCATGCAGTAAAAACGTTGGTGTGCCGATAGTATATCGGGCAATTGAACGATAAGGAAATAAAAAAGAAAAGAAAAATCACAAAAAAGATGAACGCTATCCAATTAATGGCGGACAGGGAGAATGATGCTAAAATCAGAATGCTTGCTCGCTTGCTTATTGGAAAAAAGACTTTGGAAAAAAAAGGATTGAGGATGAAATATCTCGATGACGCTTGGAGAGATAAGATCAGATGGAGGACGGTAGATGACAAAGTAGATTGACGATGATTGGATGATGATGATGACGAGGAAAAGTTTGCAGAGTCGTAGATAGAGTCAAGTTCGTTTCGGTTTGTGCGTGAGCAGCGTTTTGGATCTGTTAGGCTAATTTTTGTTTTGCGCGGCGCGGGCGGCTGTGAAAATCAAGTGTATTCGTAGTAGTTATGTAATTGACGAGAGAAAAGATAATATTTCTTCATCGAGGGAAAAAAAATGAGAATATTGAAGTGATCCAAAAGAAGAAGAATTGAAAATGTGCGTGCGCGTGTGTGTGCGAGATATGAATCTTCAAGCGTCATGAAAGTATGTTGCAGTTCGTCATCGTGAAAAAAGCTGTGTGTGGTTCATCGTTAAAATAAAAAAGTTCTTCATTTCATATTCGTCATGAGTTTGCGTCGTTAGGCGACGGCCCGTTGTTGGTGTTGGCCTCGGCGACCATCTTGGCGAAGCTCCGGACCACGTCGCTGGGGATCTGGTCCCACAGGAGAGACCGCGTGTATACATCGGCCGCCGACTTGTCGTTGCTACTACCGCTGCCGCTGCTGCTGCTGGTGCGCATGTTGTTCAGGGCCTCGGCCAGGTTCCGTCGGCCCTGGCTCGTCGTCGACCGCGCCGGCGGCGTCCGCAGGAAGTCCTGCGAGTTGACCCCGTTGTACTGAGCCGGCGTGAGGGAGAAGAGCTGTTTCGTCTGCTGGTCCTGCGTCGGCTGCGTCAGCGAGTCCGCCAGGTCACCCAGCATCGAGGGCGCCACGCCGTCCATGCTGCCGCTCGCCATCGGCACCGACGCCGTCGACGTCCAGTCCGCGCCCGACGGCTGGGGCGCGGAGGGCATGACGACGCTCTGGGCGTTGGCGACGCCGGCGTCCTTGAAGATGTTGTCGAGGAGCGTCGCGGAGGCTTCGCGCACGTCTTCCGACACCCTCGGGATGGTCGGCGTCGACCTGTTGGACAGGACGAAGGCACCGACGAGGAAGAGCATGAAGAGGAGGCCGCCCTGGGTGGTGGACTTGTCGACGTCGGTGGAAAGGGAGACCTCGGCCTTCTTGGGCACGATCTGGAGCTCCTGCTTGACTTCGGGCTCCATCGGGAAGTCGTTCATGAAGCCCATGTTGTCCCAGGTGGTGTCCATGGCCAGGCTGTCCATGTCATTGAAGCCGTTGGAGTAGCCCGTGTTACTGGGCATGGCGGCGTGCTCGAGTCGCTGGACGTGGTCGGTCAGAACGCTGACCTTCTTGCGCAGGTCGCCCGTCTCAATGGTGTGCTCCCGGATCAGCTCTTCCTTCTCCAGCTTCAGGGACTCGATGTGGGCAATTAGGTATTCCCTGTCGCGCGCCTCCTGTTCTAGCTTCATGTGGAGCTCGTTCATGTCCTCCTCCATCGAGCTGATCATGGTGGTGAAGTGCTTCTTCTCGTCCTCCAGCCTCTCCGTGTGCATCTTCTTCCTTTGCCTCGAGTCGAGGGCGGCCTGTCGGTTGCGCAGCAGTCGCTTCTGCTGCTTCAGCTCCTTGATCTCCTGCTCGTCCGTCGTCGCGGCGATGAGCTGGTCGATGTTGCCGAGATTCCTCTCGGCGGGGATGTCGAACCGGGCGTTCTTCTTACGGATGCCGTCCCCGCGGCGCAGCTCGTTGTGCGACCGGATGGTGGGAGTGTCTGGCCGCATGCGCTTCACCAGCGACTGGCTCTTCAGATCTTGGCCCATCCAGTCCTTCTGCTCTGTCGGCATGGACGAGTTGCTCGGACCAACGGTGGAGAAGAGTGGAACCTGGTGGCTAGGATTGCTGAAGGGCGTTTGCATCTGCAGGGGCCGCTGCTGGAAGATGGATTGATTGTTGTCGAAAGCCGTCTCCAGGCCGTCGTACTGCAACGGCGTGCAGGTGCCGGAGCCCTGGCCCATCGACCACTGCTGGTTTTGCGAGCCATAGGCGGCTTGGGACGGGTCAGCTCTGAAGGGGTTGGTGTTGGTAGGCTCTAGGAAGGGGTTATTTGACGGCACCGACTGCATGTCGACGGACTGCCAGTCCCCAACCTCGGTCTTGGGCGAGAATATCGAACCGCCGGGGACGGCGAAGGAATCTCTCCGGCTGCCGGCCATGGGCGGTGACAGCTCCAGACCCGAGTCGATGGCGCTGCTGTCTAAGATGTTCTCGTCGAGGATGTTGCTGTCCTCCTCCTCAAAGTACTTCTGCGCATGGCTGGTGTCGACTGAGAGGTGATTCGGCCGGTAGAAGGCCTGCATCTGAAATGTTGAGACCATTGCTGGTCTGTGTATGTGTGTGAATGTGGGTAAGGTGGATGTCTCGAGGAGAGATAAGATGAGAGTCAGAAGCTCTGCTGGTTTGTGTGTACCCGAAACTGTTTTTTCGCTCTGCAGGGTTGTATCGTTAGTGCGTTCGAGCGGTGAATGATTAACTAGTAGCGGTGTCTGTTGCTAGACTTCTTTTTCTCTTCCCGTTTTGTCGAAATCGAGTCCTAACTTGGGACGACAGGCAAGTTGAGACGATGATTAAGAAGTAATATGTGGTATGGGCCCATGTATGAGTAGGAGTACGTGAGGTATGTATGTGCGGTGCGGGTGTATGTGTGAGTGCTAATGTGCGAGAGACAATGGGGAGGGGAATGTTGCAGTCATGTATGAGAGGAGCGATAAGAGGGTTGGTTGGTTTTCGAGGTGTAGTGGTAAGATGGTAGCAGTATTGGTAAGTGGTGGTGGGGGAGGCTTGCAGGGTGGGAGCAGAGAAAGTCGGCAACTTTTTAAAAAAGAAAAGAAAAAAAAAAGAGACGGAGAAAAAGAGAAGGTGGGAAGATGGGAGATATGTGTGTTACTACACAACTTACAGCTTCTTTTCTTTCGGCTAGGAGTCTGGGTCTTTCTGTCGTACTGTTGTTCGGCCTGGTGTTCCGTTCTTACACAAAGATATCTATGTAAAACAGAGGCGAATGCAAAAACAAGAAGGGGATGAAGCGGTTGTGATAGAATCGAGGGCGCGTCACGATCTCAACAACCGAGATGTTTTCTTATAAGTTATTCCTTTATGGTCGGGGGGCGATAGCTGATGGGGGGTGGAGGAATGGCCGTACTTAAACAAGATGGTCAGGTCTGGCACTCACCTCTTGTCAGGTTTCCTGTCTTCAAGGATTTATGGACACTAGGGGGTCACAGAACGAGTCAAAGAATGTCACTCCAGCTCTTAGTGGGGAATAGGAAGCCCATGAGACTAACTGGACTGCATTTTTGCTTGGGTTCGCGGGTGCGAATGAGGGTGTGGGAGGACGTGGGTATGGTCCTGTACGTACGGGGGTGTGGAAAGTGTGGATGTGTTCCGGTTCATTAGTGATCCTCAAGCCAAGAGACTAGGTTATCTATTTCTCCTACATAGTACTCTCGTCTCGCCCACCGTCTTTTTGCTTCCCATTTTTAGGAAGGCGACCGTTTTGTCTGCTCTGCCAAATAGTCTTGTGAAACAGTTGTGGTAATGCCTGGCTGCCTTTTGAGGCAATGAGATCCCCAGCTATACGGTTTGGGTGGGTTGGCTACGCTAGCGGGATCGTACAAGATCCCTGACTACTGGCAGACTGGATAGCAGCAAGCTGCCTCTAGCCACTTGGAATACGTGCCACCACGCGTGCAGCGATGGACTCCTGTTACGGTATGGCAGTGGGTAACTGTAGAACCTGTAGAACACATCCCCAAGGCGCTGCTCGCCCTTCTCACCAAGAGCCTGCGACTGGATAGATCGGACAAATAGCAACGACTAAAGTCTTCTACGGCGACGGGATGGGGTCGTGAGAGATGAGAAAACGGAAGCGTTGGGTGCTTGAAGCGATAACGGTTTACGAGCAAGCTAGGCAGGTTATAGGCTGGAAGTTGTTAGCCCTGCTTGGGTTGGGCATCGACGACCTTACTATTGCGACCCAAAAGTCCTAAACCCATGCACTTTGAGCACCCACGAGCAGCACTCTCGCTACCCACTAACAGTCGCTGAAAGACCTTTGGGCTTCCTATTGATCGGTAGGCTCCTGGTGGGGTGATAGTTATCTTTTTTTCTTGCTAGGTATTGTTTTCACTTACGAGTCGCGCCGGATCGGTCGATACAGTAGACTAGTAGTTTCATGGCGAAGGTCACTTCCGGAGAGTAGTCCTTGGAGTAGCTGAGCTGACCTCTTCACGCCCAAGATGTGGTTCGAGGCGAAGACATGACGAGCAATGTGAGATGACGAATGCCTAAGTCCACTACATGACGCCGGGGAGAAACTCTGTTATACAATACATACAATACAGAGGCGTGACGGGCTTCCCATGGTTCCTACTGGAGCACCTGGGAAGCTCCGGATATCGATGTTCAAGCCGGCCGGGTGTCACATGATCGTGAGTAACTGGCCTCCGTTGGCGTTGGCCGTGTTTGTCTGGGAAAGGTAGCGAAAGGTACTGTGCCTGGACCTGATACATAAACCTACAGCTACAGCTACAACTACAGCTACAGCTACAGCTTGCAGCTACCTACAGATTGCAGCCCGACATTCTGTGCATCTGACTCCTGAGGCTCTTAACGCCTCTGACATGGCGGTTTGCCGCATCTCGATGTCGAGCAAACTACCCACTATATCCGGAACATTTGCCAAAGGGGAACTGCAGCGTCATCCATTCTACTTTGTTATTTCTTATTATTAGTTTGTCATGTCAGTAGATCACTTAGGTAGGCAATTACGATAACGGGCGATTGTCTATTGCGTCCATTGCACCCAAGCCATTACTAGCTCCCTCTACGGTACCATGCTCAGATCTCGGAACGGGACGACGGGTGCACCAAGTGGCAGAAGCGAGACCGGGACCTGGGGTCGATCATTTTTTTTTCTTCAACCCATGTTTAGAAGCAACTCTGCTACGACCTCTCGGCATCTCGTCGGTTTCCCAAATAGAAATTGATAATCCTCCACTCGATAATATTCTGATGAAATCGTTCAACCTCTGCAATTTTGGTATCTTTTCACGTGAAACAGTCCCGATGAAAGCTCCGCCCAGATCGACTTGGCGGTCGCGCTCAAGTTTCGCGACAATCTTGCGGTGAGGACAACATTTGACAAATAACGGTAAAAATAAATCGATAGCGACGGCTAAGCCGTGGGCAAGCTTGGATCTGGAGCACGGACGATGGGTCCAGGTTCTGAAAAATCCTCGATTTCTCGTACCGGATTTGACGGGATGGGGCATATCCCCTGTTGACGGGCGGGTCTTCCGGGGCTAGGGTCTGAAGATGTTTTGGTGCTTTTTGGGGCGGGTTTGGAGATGGTATGGGTATGGGAAGAAGTGCACTTTGGAAGAGATCCCTAACGGATTATTCAGGTTCGTCCCCGACATCAGGTTAGTACTAACTCGTGCGGTTTTGGGCAGAGACGCGAATGCACCACCAACATGCTCAATTCAAGGCTTTGCTCAGCCACGTATATGTGATATGGAAAGAGATATAATATCGAATATCAACAGCAGGCAACTGTCCGTTTCGAGGATGACGCATGGGCGTAGATCCCGACGAAACTATTTAGTGAATGCCGTCAACGCCTCGCCGAGGATCTGTTTTCTGTTTGACGTTCTAGGTTCTATATACTGGCTGACCGGGGGGCTGGGGGGATAGATCACGGGTGCGGTTAGTCGGATGAAGGCCCAAGGCTATGTTATGAGTAAACGGTTGGAAGAGGTGAGACTGAAAAAGAGTAGACATGGCCTACTTTTAGACCACCGTCAACTGTCAACATTCAGCGACCCATGCTCTTCTCGGTAAGCCATTTCGACCTGAGTTTTGTGATTGTGATCGTGAGTCTCAAGGGTCTACATGTGCCTCGGAGGTTCGCAGCCGAACCAGCCAACCGGAGAATTAAATGATGAATAACACAGACGTTGGCGACAGTTTTATGTGATCTGGTCGGCGCCCGAAGTATACGAATCAAAACTGGATGATCCGCCCCTGATCGACTCAATCCGAGCAAAGCAGCGTCGAGCGCGAGCTTAATCGCACGTGCTATCCAATTGTGATTGTTGCTGTCATGTAAGAGATGTAAGAGAGCTCGCCTCGTTTTACTGATTGGCTATGGATCATGCAACCTCTTGCGGGTCGGCTGAGCGCCAGGCCACGCTTGGCGCGGGCGCGTTTCTGCTTTCTCTCTCTCTACCCGCGATACGCAATACTTGGCCGAGTTGGTCCTGAGTTTGGTTTCTCGATCGCAACAATGGGCGCGAATGGCCTTGGGCATTGCCTGCTTTCCATGACGCATCATCGAGCTCACCACCGTCCTGGGGTGTGACACGGTGTGGACAAACAGGCCGACCTGGTTGGGTCGGAGAGCTCAATTACTGGTACCACCTACACCTACACCGACTGCGGTCTTGTCCCGAAATACCGATGAGAAAGAAAGCTGCTTGACCACTTGCCCAGATCGGACCAGCTCCTCGTTAGGCACGAACTGCACGATACCTAGTAGTCTAGCTACCTTGATGCAGCGCCGTGACGCCTAGCGGGCCGCCTTTAATGCGGCCACTCGCACATACATTTATCACGTCCCCTTCTGGCACGATCTGAAGCGTGACGAGAGCATGAGTTTGGGACTGATGGAGTATACTAAGCTTAACTACACTTGCCTGGACCTGTCGAGTGCAAGACAAGCCGCGCCTGTTCGGGACTCTGAGAGCCGAAAAGGGATAGGTCGTAATGGGCGGTGAGTCGCATCTTGGTTAGTTTTGGCCAACCAGCCTCAAGCTCGGCCATGCTAGTATGGAGCATCACAGCTGATAGTCAAATACGAAACCACCATTTCTGCCCAAAGGGATAGGAAATCAGGGCGAAGATGGTCACTTCGCCATCGACATATCGATTCCTGCCATGGTCTCTAAGCTTGCCCCGGCGTTCCTATCCAAACAACTGTCTACTGTCGTCCGTGTTTATTGCTCCGGTCCTTGGAGGGAGAAAAGAATTGCCTTTGTCTGCATTCAGGGGACCTGCTTCCCGTGCCGTTTCTTAGATCTGACCTTTCATCGGAGACCTGCAGCTTCAATCGTGAGTACGGTACCGTCTGGCTCCACTGTCCGCATGCGACATTACGTTCGGCCGCCAGCGCGACCCCTATATCTGCAAGCTTGTGACATGCCTAAAAATGGAGGGCAGCAATGACTCATTTCTACTCTGCTGCCACATCGGAGAGAGAATTGTTAGGATTTTCTTCCTGTCTTCGCGCAATTGATATTTCATTTCGATGAGTTAAGTTGGAATTCAGGTTTGCTATTGCTAGTCAGGGTCAGGCCTTAGCCAACATGGCGGTGTAGCCCGGTGAGCCGGGAGACCTTGCGCGGCTTGTCTCCGGACCATGTAGGCTCGCTGAGAGTAAGACGTTCGCTAGGTATCTCGTCTGAATCCTTCCTACGAACTTGGACCACTCATCTTGTCGGAACCTTAGCAATCTGAAACGTATTTCTCGCCCAACTCTCACACACCAGAAATAGTGCCTTCTCCACCTTGCGTTACGTAGGGCAAAGTGGAGTTTTGAGGCTGCGCGTCGAAGCAAATCCCAGCATCGAACGATGTGCAGCAGGTTGTCATTTCGTACCTTGCGTCAGCATAGCAGCCACGGTAGCACAGAGTCGCAAGGAACCGTGAAGAACGAGAATGCCCAAACGATTCTTCTCGACATGGGCCTGGAAATGGCATCCGCGACGATAGCGTGTAATTAGTTGGAGCGGTGAGCGGCTTCATAACCAGATCAGCTCACCCCTCCGGTTCCGATCCATGACGGACTGCCTTAGTATCCATGGAATAGATATCCTAAGCACGATCGGATCGATAGAAGGAATCTTTGGAAGCAAGCAGAATTGGCAAGTTGCCTGCCGGGGATCCAGTCTTCCCCTGAATTTTCCCCTGACGCTTTCCTGACGTGTTTCCATAGACTAGCGGTCATGCGTGAAAGATGATCATTGAAAGTCCCAGAGTTTGGCTAGTAGATTGTCCTCAGCTCCCGAGGCGGGATCTTGCGGTAAGAATACTCTCTTGGGTATCATGAACTCCACTACAGGAGCTTTCTTGACTTGCTTTGAGAGCTCGGCGTCCAGCAACTAGGGATCTGTCAGCAAAATCAAGGCTGATTTGCAGCATGTGGCGCATTTAACTTACGCTACTATACGAATGATCCAAGAAATCCTCGACATTGTATGACTGCTTAGTAAATTGCTCCGATATGATTTTCGCGATTGTCGCAACGTTCGGATGGTAGTGCGACTGTAGCTGGACTACCTCCCACAGGCAACTGTCAATGGCGCACGTCTCCATTGGGTCTTCTTCATCGGCAATGAAGGGATCTTCCATTCCTTCATTTTCCAAGATTTCCTTTTCTTCCGCGGTCCTTGGTACGCGATGCATCATGAAGGTGCAAAGTGGATGCTTCTTGAATAGATTATAAACCCAGGGTATGACTGCGACGATGGCGGCAGGGGGCGCACCGACGCAAAGTCTCGTTATTCGCTTGATGAAACTTGCAACAAGCACTGCGGGAAGATGCGTCGAGGACAGAAACGTGTCTAATAGGCGCAAAAACCTAGATCGATGCTTGGAGTGTAGGATATCCGCATCTAGTAAGGAGTACAGTTTCCGATAGAAGGACGGATAGTCCAAGTTCCGTTCTTGTATAAGATAGAAAACCCCTGACAAGGCCAACAGAGATGTCGCGCCGCCGGCGTTATACGAATCTGTAAGGAAGTCCATCAGAAGCTCGGGCTTGACGAACCACGGTACGATCGATTTAGTCACGATCTGAAGCACTTTTTTCCTCTGGTCTCGGCTAAGACCAAGACCCAGCAATGCCAGCCACGCTTCCTGGGCTTGCTTCTTCTGCTGGTTTAGGGACGTGACTGGTGGATGTCCCTTCTTTTTCGGTGCATCAACGTAATAATCGCCCATGTCTTCCATAGAGTCCGGAACTTCTTCAAAGAATGATAGAATGTCAAATGCGTTATCGAATAGGCTCTCGTCTTCGGACATAGGAGAGTCTGCGGAGAGAACATCCCTAGAAGAGGGTTAGTATCTCAGGGTTATGATGGCAGGATAGATACCACCTACTTCAGCACTTTGAAAGTGTAGAACCGAATATCCGCATACTCGCCCAAGAATTTTTCGCAGAATTCCTGTCGAATATCTTCCGATCCATTCCGCACTAGCTCATCAACAATTTCTCTCATGAAGTTGGTTGGGAAGTTGTAGTCGTCTGTATCCTTTAGGTATTTGGCCTCGGCCTGCAGGATACGCATGGCCAAAGTCAAGGCAGTCGGCGCAACGTCATCCTCGCCTAGAGAAGAGACGACAATTCGCTTATATTCCCCGAGTTTATTTCTGAGCCATTGGATCACCACACCATCTTTTTCTGACTGTCCACTTCTCCTTGCCAAATTCCCTGATGCGAATAGGCGCAAAAACACTCTGCAAAGAGAGACCAATGCGAACTGGGCGGTATCGTCATCTTCGTCGTTCTGCGCAAGCTCGAGGATGGTCGTTATGTTGTTGTAGTTCTTCTTGGATTCGAGAATCTCTTGTTCGAGGCGGAGGATATCATCTTTCGAGCTGTCGTTCTCGTCTTCGCTATCGCTCTCTGCTTTTGCTCGCTTATTTGACTTTTCCAAGGTTTTTGGTTGCTTCCTCTTCAAAGACTTTTCGCCCACTGCTCCCGGCATTGTCGCGAACTAGTTCGGATACTCACAGGGAGATAGGGAAAGATAGGGAATGGCCAGAAAAAAAAAAGAATGCACAAGGGTAAAAAAAAAAAAGCTCCTACGTGACAGCCTCGACAAAAGAATAATGCAAGGCTGACTTAAGAAATTGTAAAATGCAAGTATTCGAATGATGGTGGGGAGCAATTCGGCAAATCACGTGCTTAATTGACCAATCATAGCACCATGTTGCTAAGTAAGTGCAAGTGCGTTAAAACCTCATCGACCTGCCGAAGCTCTTCTGCTAGCAATAATTCAATTATCTCCTCTCACCTCCGAATCCCATTTTTCCTTTTCTTGTTATCATCTCACAATGGCCTCCCGCTTGGCTACTCGTGCCTTCGGTAAGTTACGGCCATACGATGCGCATCTCAATTGGACTGTCTAGCTCATCACGAATTCTGTAGGGGCCGCCCGTCTGCGACCGTCAGTCGTCCCGCGAGCCATTCCCGCAGTCACTTCGCTGACTTCCTCCCGTCCGGCCTCCAACGTCCCCGAGCCCAAGGCCAAGGCGCAATCCATCATCGATTCGCTACCCGGTAACTCGCTGGTCTCCAAGACAGCCATCCTGTCGTCCGCGGCTGGTCTTTCCATCTACGCCATCAGCAACGAGTACTACGTCGTTAACGAGGAGACCGTCGTTGCCTTCTGCCTGCTGAGCGTCTGGGGCGCGCTGATCAAGTTCGGCGGGCCGATGTACAAGGAGTGGGCCGAGGAGAAGACGGAGAAGATCCGGAGCATCCTGAACGCCGCGCGGTCCGACCACACCAAGGCCGTCAAGAACCGCATCGAGAACGTCCAGCAGATGGGCGGCGTCGTCGACATCACCAAGGGTCTCTTCGAGGTCTCCAAGGAGACGGCCAAGCTCGAGGCCCAGGCCTACGAGCTCGAGCAGAGCACCGCCCTCGCCGCCGAGGCCAAGGCCGTCCTGGACTCGTGGGTGCGCTACGAGAGCCAGGTCAAGCAGCGCCAGCAGAGGGAACTGGCCGAGTCCATCATCGCCAAGGTCAAGAAGGAGCTCGAAAACCCCAAGGCTCTCCAGCAGATCTTGCAACAAAGCGTCGCCGACGTAGAGAGTGAGCTTTACCTGCTACCCCGTATTTGGTATATATATTTATATAAGCTAACCCGTAATCGTAGGAATTGTCTCTTCCAAGGCTCAATAGACAAGAACAAGTTTTAGACAGATACTCCCTGGTGCAGAAGAAGATTCCATTTGTACCTCCAACCTGTGTTCATAAACACCCTGTGCATTAGTCAAAAAAGAAACTACAACTTAATTCCCCTGCCTTTGGCCACTCATGATGTGACAGACTGTATTCTGTGATATTGCATCTATTTTTACGCAAACAAAACAACTAGTATCAGAGTGACAGACGGATAGCTATCCACACTGGGCCTTTCACGGGTGGTATCTTGGGATTATATTGGTAGGAAGCCTGCATTCTCTCACTCGGTTGAGTCCACGAATGCCAATGAAGCTGTATCTTAGCATACCTATTTTGTGAGAATTATGTGTGGCCTTTCTTGCCTTCTTATTGCTAGTAATTTGTGTATATTAATCCTTATCCTATTTCTCCAGAAGTCCAACTTTCCACTCCTTGAAGAGACGGTTATTCGGCGGTAGAAAGCCATTGCTTCGGTTTAATGTGTTAAGGACCTCGCTAATAGCGTCCGTGGGCAGATTGATATCTTGAACATCCGATGTCATGGAATCTAGGAGTTTGTCTGTTTCGGCCTGACTAACCATACGGTAGAACACCTTTACAGCCACGACAGGATCGGCCAGCTGAGTTGAGGAGAAAGCGATATTACTATTGAACACCCAAATGTTCAATAATTGAGATGACGCCTTAGCTGTCTGTGAAGCGTTCTGATCTACCTGAGTCTGTACTTTCATTGGTAGGATGATAGACTTCGAACAGCCTGATCGAGCCATCGTCGCAAGAAGCATAGCACTGAAGCAATGTTCGAGACTCGGTGCGGTTCTTGAGACGGGTTGAGCTTTCTTGCTTACATGAACACACCATTTGAATAGAGAAATGGAGTGTTGGTCATTGAGAACTCCTAGCTGGTTCTTACAAGATACGCAGAAGATGGGCGAGTTTTCGGCTTGCAAGGCATGGGATTGCTCATTTTTGGATGTCTCAGTATGATCTCCTATTTCCTTACTCAACTCTATCGATGACAGAGAATGTGAGATCTGAAGCTGTCAGCGCTGGTAAAAGCTGAGAAGAATTGATGCTATTATTATTCGTCTAACGCATGAACGTGTAGACCTCCCGTCTACGGCAAGAATTGTCTTCAGAAAGTACAAATGTACCTCAAGATAATCATAAAATTTCCACGTCCAAGGAAACTCGTAGTGATAGCGAGAGGAATCAACCAGGGCATAGAAGCGATCCCACAGCTGAGCCAGGGTTCAACATCTATGCACTAAAACGGAAGAATAGATTGGTCTAGGGTAGGAGTATCGGTGACCATACCACTGACTAGCTGAAATTGCTGGTCTGGCCACCTTCTATATACCCATATGGTATCAAATAAGAGATGCACTTACCGTAGACGCAGATATATCTGTTTCTGACAATAAAAAGGAAGTAAGATCGACAAACCCAACGCCGGACTGGGCTGATATCCTGGAGTTTGCACCGTATGCTCTGGAAGCAAGGCTTTCGTCATGTGCATGGGCATGGTCTGGTTTGTGACAGTGCCAGAATTCCATCATTTCGGCCCAATTCTCACTCGGCAGGTCCTTCCACACCTTTACGAGGCCGGCATCGACAACAGTGGCTTGGCATTGCCTGCAAGCAATGGGTGTCTCCGGCTGGAGATCACTTGCGGACCAAGGAACATCTTGTTCTTCTTGCGATACTGAACCCGCGGGATCAAGCGGTAATCGCCAGGAAAGGTCTGTCGTGCCCACGGGCCAAGCTGGATTGATTTGTTGAGGCGAAAGAACGGGCCCTGGGAGACGAACAGATGCCTTTACGCCATCATGATCCACCGTCAGCACTTGTCCATCAGATGTAATGGAGGCTCTGGTTTCAGAGGTGGCTGGGGTAGGCAGCGAGCAGCTGATGGAAACTTGTCGTATATTCGCTAAACGTTCGGCGTAAATTAAAGTTGAATTGATTGAACTCATGTTGTTTTTCGAAAGAACGTCTGAAGTTATTCCGTGGCGCGTGCTGAAATGTTTCGGCACGTAGGACCCTTACCTTAGCTAAGCTGCTAAGATGGATAGGTGGATACCGATACCCTTCTTTGTTGAATTTCCATTTGCCTAAAAGCGGTCTAGATTCACTTTTAAATGCATACCGTATTAACCTACTAACCTAAGGTCTTCATCACCAACTTAACCTTCTCCAGTCTGTTGTTACGTCACTCTTCCTTTCCATCTCCTCACATGAATTCGAGCAACGAGTAGGCCGTGATGCTCTGATTCAAATTGCAAGATGGCTTCAATACTGTCGTATGTGCCCGTGGTGAACCGGTTCGTCTCTAACAAGAGCGAAACTCGAACCATCGACATCCCACCGGTTGAGGTTCACAATGTGGAGACCTCACCTGAGAAACGACCAAGAACCCTGAAGCATTTGCTAAAGGCAAACCATGTCAACCACTCTATACTCTACCACGACCTAGAGTTCCATAACCATATGCCCCATATTCTTGGCTCCGCCTACCTACTCGGGGCCAATGTTCAGCAGCTGCTTGAAATCTACGATGTCGAAGCGCGGGACCTCGAGCCGTGGAGACCATCCCCGGCCGAGATAGTCGAGGATGACTGGAGAGACTTTCTCGGAGATCCAAAGTACCAGCGTGCATACGTCGATTTCTTCGAAGATGCTCTGGCATTGAAGCACAACTACCAGTGGAAGGGCGTAGTAGAAGAGTATCTGTACAAGGGGAAAGAACCGCTAATAGACTGTCTTATTGGGGGCCGTATGTTTCTCTTCTAGACTGATTCCTTCATCTTTGTGAACTAATCATGATAGTTGGTCACCCACTCATCCATCTCGCATATGCGTATGAGGTAGACAGCCGCGAAGTTGGCATGGAGGCGCTCGGTATGGCTGCCACACAGTACAACTTCCTTCACAAGTACATTGATGATTCGTCGTATACGAAACCGTCCCCGATCAAGCCGTCTCAGCCATTGGATCTATTCATGAAATTGGCGGACGACAAACGTCTTGATGGACTGTTCAAGGAAGGAGGTCCCCAAAACATCGAGTCCCTGTTCCAGAAGCAAGAGGATATTGTCTTGGAATACTGGAACGCGTGGACTCTTGATGACCCGGTGAAGGACTTTGAGCTTTCACAGGAAGCGGCCGTTGCAGTGCTAGTCGCTACGGTGCCACCGGGAACGCACTCGTACAATTTCTATATTTGTCACGTCCTCACGACGAGCCATGCTGTGAGAATCCTACTCCCCTTTATACCGCCCGAGTTCCGCATCAAATTGGTCAGGCAATGGTGGTTATTCGCAATTGCTGTCTACATCACTTGCCTTCGACCGAAAATAGATCCCGATTACATCAAACCGGGAGACGTGGCCGGGAAGCAATGGAATTATGTGGAGGATAAGGCCTTGAACGGGGCTTACTCAACCGATGCTCATTACGTCAAAGGTAAGATCATCCTTCATGCCTCTTCAAGCAGCGTGTCATACTAATGTTGACATCTCAATAGCCCTACGCGCAATGAAAGAAGCAGCACGAACTTGGGGAGATGTGCACGAGCATTATCTAGCTGCTGCTGTCCGATTTGCTGATGATTTCGGGGGATGGGTGTTTTCATGAAGTCTGGTCGGCTAACATCGTTATATTCTGATATCTACCTACTCAGGTAAGATATCAATCCTTGTGTACCACTACTGGGCGTATTAAGGGAGCCTCCCAAACAGAATGACGAGATAATGATAAGGGGGAACGAAAAAAAGCGAGACTACCTCGGAAATTGAATTTAAAAATATCAGTATAAGCATTTCAGGGTGAAATACCTACAGTGCTAACCTAGTTTAATTGATCACATGATGTCGCATTGAGGTTACAGTGGGAAAGTCGCTGGGTGACGCGCTAAACAAACGCCAATCGCCCGCCCGCGACGCAGGTCCCAATAGGATGGGAATGACGGAAGGTACATCGAAATGTAATCTTGCAACCGTCAGCCGCTCCATTTGATTTCAAGCTGTTGCTAACTGAGACTGTAACTCAACTTTACACACATGTAGTAAACTTAGTCTTCATTCAATCTACCATTCAATGCGATAATGCGAAGTTTCCACCATCTCTGAGCGATCACATTCGCTAGCCGATGCCGTGCCTCCGTTTGTCTTACCGTCATGGCGCCGCCTACGAAGCGTCAGAGACGAAACATCGTTCATGCTTCTTCAGACGATGAGGAAGAGTCGAAACCCAAGACAAACACTCTCAACAATTACCTCTTTTCCTCACCCGAGAGACCCAGTGCTTCCGCTACCACTGCCACCCGCCGTACGAGATCGCCGAGTCCCGTAAGAAAGTCCTCGAGATTAACAGCTTCTCAACCACCAAAGCCGACCTCGAAGCCCCCTCAGTTTAGCAAGAATGGGCTTAAGAGCGCCAGCACGAGCCCGGAGAAGGCGAAGGGCCAGCCATTTACGAAGAAAAGACGGGTAGAGAAAAAGAGCGCCGATCTCGTATCGATGTTCTCGAGGCAGGCACAGCGCGCCCCGACTGCGTCGCCCACTAAGAAGGATGATATTATTAGCGATCCAATATCTGACGACGACGATGTAGGAGAACACAGGGCCGCGAGTACGAGCCGCGTCGGGCAAACCGCTCGTAAACGTTTTCGAGATGCCCCCCAGTCGCAACCTAGCAGTGGCCCCGCGATCATGTCGAGTCAGAAGTTCCTCAAGCCACCCAAGTTGCAGTCAGAGTCCAGTGCCGGCGATGATCAACGGCCCTGGTCCGAACGATTCGGCCCTATAAATTTAGACGAGCTGGCAGTTCACAAGAAGAAAGTAGCAGATGTTCGTCGCTGGCTTGAAGACGTCATGGCTGGCCGGTTACGGCAACGACTGCTGATTCTCAAAGGTGCTGCCGGGACGGGGAAGACAACCACAGTACGACTTCTCGCTAAGGATATGCGCTGTGAACTCATGGAGTGGAGGAATCCAGCTGGCTCTCTAGGCGCAACCCAAGGAGGCCAATTGGCTTCGGCGCAGTTCGAAGAGTTCATGGGGAGAGGTGGGAAGTTCGGTCAATTAGATACTGATCTTGACTCGCCTCCGTCAAGCATCGGTAATAAAGCTGGCGTTGACGATAATACAAAGAAACTCATTCTAATCGAAGAGTTTCCTAATACATTTACCCGTTCATCAACAGCCCTTACATCATTCCGGAGCACCATACTACAGTATCTTGCGAGCAACACCCCGTCACTCGCTTCCCTCAGTCACCAGACTTCTGCAGATCCCATCACACCAGTGGTTATAGTCATTTCGGAGACTCTCCTGACTACTACTTCAGCATCTGCGGATAGCTTCACAGCCCATCGGTTGCTAGGCCCGGAGATTACTCGCCATCCGGGTTGTTGTATGATTGAGTTTAATGCAATTGCGCCCACTCTCCTCGCAGGGGCGCTTGATCTGGTGGTCCAAAAAGAGGCAAGGAAATCCGGACGAAAGCGAACCCCAGGTCCACTCGTTCTTAAAAGACTAGGCGAGATAGGGGATATAAGAAGCGCGATATCATCACTCGAGTTTCTGTGTCTGAAGGGCGACACAGATACGGATTGGGGCTCAAAGGTCACGTTCACGAAACCAAAACGAGGAGCGAAAAGTCAGGTGTCTCTGACCAAGGGTGAAGTGGAAAGTCTAGAACTCGTCTCGCAGCGAGAAGCGAGCTTAGGCATCTTCCATGCTGTCGGAAAAGTTGTGTATAATAAACGGGATGAGCGCCCCATGAACCAACAAACGCCAGAGGGACGGGCGGAGATGTTACCCGATTACATGGCGCACTATTCGAGACCGAAGCGATTTGAAGTTTCCGTCGATAGCCTTATCGACGAAACGGGCACCGACACGCATACTTTCATCTCAGCCCTGCATGAGAACTATGTTTTGTCTTGCGAATCCAGCGGGCCATCAGATCCGAAGAGTTCCCTCGATTACATCAACGATTGCATCGAGTACCTGTCTGAGAGTGATTTGCTTTCTCCGTCATGGGACGTCTTCTTCCGTGGGCGAAATGGAGGTTCGACATTCACGGGGCGGGATTCGGGAAGTCATGTACTAAGGCAAGACGAGATCACTTTTCAGGTCGCAACGAGAGGCCTGTTATTCTCTCTCCCAAATCCGGTGAAGAGAATAAAGCATGCTGGAAGGGGCGGTGGCGACGCTTACAAGATGTTTTACCCCACAAGTCTCAAGTTATGGCGAGAGAAAGAGGAGCTGGAAGGTGTTGTGGACCATTGGGCGTCGAGGTTGCTAAGAGGAGATGAAACGGGACAGAATCTCACCCAGGGCGCTTCAGCATTCAGACGACCGAAGCCAGCGGCGAATAGTAGCGGAGAGTGGATCAACAAGCAAGCATCCCAACCCAGCATACGGGTCGAGCAGAGTCAAGACCAGTCAGCGCCCCTACTTTTTCTCGGAAGCTCCGCCCGCACGGAATTGCTACTCGAACGGCTACCGTACATGGCACACATAGCACGTGGCCGTAGGAGCTCAGTCAACAATGTGCGGCTGAGAGAAATCGACAAAGTAGTGTCATTTACCGGGATCGGGGATGCCGCAGCAGACGAGGAAGCCGTTGACGCCGACGACAACGCGGAGCAGGCCGGTGAAGGGGAGGCGTGGGCGACGGATAAGCCGACGGAGGAGGCGTCGCCAAGGAAGAAGAGCTTGGGAATACGCCAGAAGAAGGATGTATCGTCGTCGACGACTGCGGCGCTGCCGGCTGTGCAGAAGCTGGTGCTGAGCGATGACGATATAGAAGATGATTGATGTTGTGTTGAGGCTGTATTGTTTTATACTATCGGTATTCCATAGCGACGCTGTACAGTATCCTTGCTGGACTGATATTACTTTTGAGTCTTGATATGGGCCAATTATGGCTTGTCTCTCGTTAGTATGGGCTAGCCTAGCCGAGGACTTGTGGGTAGGTAGTGGAACGGGTTACTGGTAGGCGGCGTTTCTATTGTAACTAAGGTAACTAAGTAGGCCACGCAAAACGATTGAAGCTCCAACGGATATCACGTGATGCCCTGAGCTCTATATCTCGCGATTGCGAGATATAACAATCACAATTCCTTATATAATTACAACTACTATTCAATCTAATATCACTCCGATCAGTGCACTTTTTACCATTTCCAACCTTCTAGGCACCCGCCTCGAAGCCTTGGAAACGGAGCTCCGCCCGTAAGACTATACTAGACGTAAACTAGAGTTAGGGATTACGCTAGGTGCGTGCCTAAAGTTAGCTCAACAAAGGGATAGATTTTTTTTAACTCTAAGGTTCAATGGGTGAGACATGATTCATCTGCCCCCCTGTGCAAAATTTTGATCTTTGCTGTGATCGGACGGCTAGCGTTAATGTTTGTAACGTTAACACTCATGTGGAATGAGGTATAGTTAGAAAAAGCACCCATACCAGCATGCACAGATGAGTGTCTCTAACATGACGGTTGGAGGGAGTCCGGTATAGTGTAACGGCTAACATACCTCGTTTTCACCGAGGAGCTCGGGGTTCGATTCCCCGTACCGGAGATCTGATTATTTCTTTTTCCATTTTCTTTTCGTTTTCTCTATTTAAATGGCTTTGTATTTGTATGTTTGTTACGCCTAAGTCGGTTTTTTTACTAGAGAAATAAGTATGACTTGATTCTTGATAATGCAACGAGAAAGACGAGTTGAGAGATCCCACTTCTGGACATACCTATATCATTGGTCGCAAGTGCGATTGGTCCGTTCCCGTCCGTATTTCGTATCGCTCGCTTCGGATACGCTTTCGACGCGGGACGCCACCGCTGCTCGCATACACTACATCCGCCACGTGGGGTTTCTTGCAGGACAGGCTTGCATTCGATGGAAACGACGTCATGCGGTCTTGAGACTATTGGATGCTGGCATAGATGATGATGATGATGTGCCGCCGTTTCGGTGTGGATTTCGGGAGTATGTACCGATGAGCCGCTCTTATATGTGATGTGATAGTTAGTTGTTCTTGGCTACAGCGACGCACTCGATTCGGATAGCTGAATGCTCATTTCGTACTGCAACGTCGTTGGTCACTAGTCACGTATTCGTATGTTTCGTGTTTTCTAGAAACTTAGACGATTGGGCTGCCCATTCGCAATACTAGCTGTATTACTCTGCTCCTGAATTTCGAACTAATGCTGTATGATAACTACTCTAGGCATAGCAACCAATCTGTGTCCTAAGCGATTTATACGACTGCTATATGATATTTCGACCTCATGTGTAATATCGTGGCTGCAGCAGAGACATTCTTTTCAGCACCTGTTGCTCGCAACACAACTTATGCAAATCATGGAAAGGTAACATACGCCTCCTATCACTGGCTTGCTTGGCATATTCGAGTTGCGGCCCGAGCAAGCTTCGAACTAACTGTGTAATAGCATGGATAGTTTGTAAGTATCATGCACGTAACCCACAACGGCGTTGGCCCTTTTCTGTCCCACAGACGATGCCTTGATTATTAACAGTCGAGAGGGAGTGGCGTTCGGCATGCTCATGAGGTTTTTGTAAAGATTGGTGGATGTAACGGCCCTGGTCGGTTGGTTTGTTTCGTACACTGCAAAAATTTGCCAGTGCGGCTCGATCTCGTTAAACCTCTTTCTAACTTCTCATCCTCAATTATATATTGCATGGATAAATAAGCATGGTTGAGGGAGCCTTCCATTCGCCACTATAGCTGAGAAGATAGCTTCCTATACAATTCGAACTTCATTGACACTCTATTGGAAATATATTTTCTTGGCTAGCTGTACACCGGTCAAGGATATAACCTTGGAAGCTCTTTACTGTTTCTATACTTCACATCTCGTGGTTATATCCATTACCTTTACGACAATAGGAAAGGGAAACCAAGGTTCACATAGGTGGAACACCCATTGCTATCTAGAGGCTGATCAGGCAGGCAAGTAGTTTCCTAGCTACTATGACGGCGGCGTTGAATGACTCGTCTTGCACACAGCAGTTTCAAGAATAACATACCAACCTAACTAGGACGAAAACAGAAAGGGGAGTCGAGAAACAGACACAAGAGAAACACAGCGAATAAAGTCGAGAAGCAATGTCACCTACTTCCCGTGGCCAAAGACCAAGCACGCCTGAACTCCAAGACACTGAAGAACCTCGAACCTCCCACTCCGGCTCAAGCTCTCCCACTCCCACTCCCACTCCCACAACCAAACACTCTACAGCGCCGCCAGGCTCCCCCTTTTCCTCTCTACCCGGCGACTCCTCCTCCGCACCCTCCCGCGCCAGCAGTTTGAGCCAAGAACAGCACGACAATAATGAGCAGATGCAACAGTATCCCTTAAACGACAACTATCCCGACAGCCACGCTGGACATCCCACCGATAACTATACCAACAGCAATGACGTATCAGGCCCGACGCCACAGACCAGGCGTTTCCAAGAGGCGTTCCTGACGCTGCTCTCGCTGCTGCCCGCGCATAAATATCCCGCTTCTCCCACCTCACCGCCGCAGCCCCCGCCGGCATCTGTCTTGACCGTCACGGTGGTATCCGATTCGGGTAGAGGTAGGGCCGAAGGGGAAAAGAAAGAAGATCGAGACGTTGCTTCCGGGAATAGTCGGCAGTTGTAAGGGCGTTGATTAGTGATGACGTCTGCGGAGAATTGGCGAGGAGTGTCGGGATTGACGTTAGTAGTTTTGAAAGGGGAAAGGGGGAGTGATATCTCATGCCGTACACGTAGGTGTGTGGTAGGTTGAACCGTTAGGGTAACAAGGAAACGGGACGAGGTAATAGTCATGCTGAAGATATATATACACACTCTGATTTACAGATGAAGTTGGAGAGCATACAGTCAATAGTATATCACTACCTCACAATACTGGGTACGCTAAAAGATGATGCGTGTACGACAGGTGGTATCATTATGTCTTGACTATTCGACGTAATCGTCGGGTATTGCCGTGTTGAAAAATTGCAATTGCGGATGTTGAAAAACTAAATGTTCATCCGCGACCTTGTATCTTGGTCGGTGACCCCTTAAAGATGCCACTTTATCTCTTTGTGTGTCTTTGCCCAAACCCAGGTATGTTGAAACCGTACGCCATGCTGCCATGCCCATAAAAAGCCTTTTTTTCATGACGCAATTTTTCCGATGAGGGAATCTCCGTAATGTCACTCTCTAGGTATAATTGCCCACACAATTATAAAAAAAAAACGCCGGTCGCAATGCAGAAAGAAGTTGATTCTTCCGCCACTTATAAATCCAAGTGAATCCCCTCCCGTCGGAAAGTTCCCTGTTAGGTCTTGGTTAATAAATCTAAAACTTCAGCGCCTTGGGCTGTTCCCAGGTGAATTCCTGGTTGGTGCCGAAGTGGCCAAACTTGGCAGTTTGGTTGTAGATGGGCCGCGTGAGCTTAAGCTCCTTGGCGATCGGGCCGGGTCGCAGGTCGAAGTTGGCCTTGACAATCTCTACCAGCTCCTCGGCAGTCTTGTCCGAGGTGCCGTACGAGTCGACGTAGATGGAGCAGGGCTCAGCGACACCAATGGCGTAACTGAGTTGGACTAGTGCACGCTTAGCAAGGCCGGCGGCGACCAGGGACTTAGCGATCCATCGAGCGAGGTAGGCGGCCGATCGGTCGACCTTGGAGAAGTCCTTGCCGGAGAAGGCACCACCACCGTGGGCACCCCAGCCACCGTAGGTGTCGACAATGATTTTTCGGCCAGTAACACCAGCATCACCCTGAGGACCACCGATGATGAAGAGACCGGAGGGTTGGAGCTGTGAATTGTTAGTATTGAAATGGAGAATAGTGACCGAATTAGTGTGGTGAGGGTACTGGCACTTACGTGAAGGATGGTCTGTTCGTCGATGTACTGCTTGGGGATAACATTGTCGATGATCTTTGACTTCAATTCCTTTCGGACCTGCTCCGTGGTGACATCACCGCTGTGTTGGGCGGAGATGACGATGGTGTGAACTCTGAGGGGGACGACGGCACCGCCATCGTGCTTGTACTCCATGGTGATTTGGGTCTTGGTGTCGGGTCGGAGCCAGGGGAGGGTTCCGTCGCGGCGGGCGGCGGACATGGCCTTGTTCAGCTTGTGGGCGAGTAGGTGAGAGAGGGGGTGGAGCTCAGGGGTTTCGTTTGTGGCATAGCCGAACATGAGACCCTGGTCACCGGCACCGAGCTCCTCAAGAGCCTGGTCGAGGTGAAGACCTTGGGCGATATCGGCGGACTGCTGCTCAATGGCAACCATAACGTTGCAGGTCTTGTAGTCGAAACCCTTGTCCGAAGAGTCGTAGCCGATCTCCTTGATGGCACCTCGGATGACGCTTTGGTAGTCAATGTTGGCCTTGGTGGTGATCTCACCGAAGACCATGATCATACCGGTCTTAGTAGCCGACTCGCAAGCGACCTTGGAGAGGGGGTCCTGCGCAAGGCAGGCATCGAGGATAGCATCCGAGACCTGATCACAGATCTTGTCGGGGTGGCCTTCACCGACGGATTCGGACTGATGCAGAGTTAGAAGAGGGGTTCGAAGGACAATATCGGATTGAAATACACTGAGCGCATACTTACGGTGAAGAGGAAAGCACCGGGGTTTTGAGGGGTGCTCAGGGACGAGACGTGCCCGTTGGTTCCGTTGGAAGCAGGCATTTTGGCGGGTACCTAGCAAGAAGAAAAAAGGTAAATCAGAAATCTAAGACAAACACACAGCCAGGTTATTTTAATTGAAAAAGGAAGAGATTGAAGCGCCTAAGAGTTGTCTATCGGAGAGGAAAATTGGATGGAGGATGGAGGATGGAGGGGGGGAAGCTGAGCTTTAAGAAGGGGAATAAGAAACGGGAGTTTTTTTTTTCTCTAGCCTTTTTTACTGGGGACTTCTCTAGGGACTACCTAACCTAGGGGGAAAATCGGAGGGGCAGGACCTGAAAGTAGGTACAAGCTTAGAATGGCGCAATTGCTGCCACACAATATGCCGATAAAGCTAAAGTTGATCCTAGCGAGGTACCTAGGAGACTACGGCCCCGACACAGTCTGGATCCCGACTCCCGACTCAGTTCCCCGAGGGGACTGCGTGGGCTGGACGATCGTAGGAATAAGGAACCTGCCAGGGATTATATGTACCTTGAGACTGCAATTCAGGACTGTTGGTACCAGGCTAGGAATACCTATAAACGAGAGGAAAATGTAATAAAAAACAAAGCGGGGCAGAAACAAGAAGAGCATGGAGTTTTTCACTCGAAGGAATGATCTATTTGGCCTATCGAGCCTATTAACCTACCAGAGTGGCAGGCTCGCAAATTCAAAGATACAGCGGGGGGAGGGTCCTCGGAGTAACTTCTCTGATACAGTAACTCCATTTCTCGGCTGCTTGTATTACATAACCCAGCCGACCACCTTACCGGGGTGAAACATCTCTCCAGCTGATGAAGGTTCATGTGTAATTGCTGACATGTACCCGTCTATCTCTCCTACACCCCTCTCAAAGGTTCCAAGGTCTCCAGACTCAAGGGTTTGGAGGTCCCGAGCAGAACGATTGAGTGTTACCCCGAGTAGAGTAGCCGGCTACTTTTGGGAACGGGGAACGGCACGCGCTTGATAGTGTAAGATTGCGTGCCTTTGGCATAAATCCTGTCAGCAAAATGATGCATAAGAAGGGAATTTGCAGCAACCTAACCCAAGTTATTTCATCCTTTATCTGATCTAGATGATTCTTTCTATGATAGAGAAGGCATACTTCTAAACGTTATTGGGTTGCAACCTTTTCCCGGCCAGCTACATACTATGTAGTACCCGGTCCACCCTAAAACGTGGCAAGCCTTCCGGACATGCAGTACTCGGGGCAATTTGCTCAATTGAAGTTCAGTTCCACTGCCATGGCTATCTCCCCTCTTGAAAAACGTGCACTAGCCTCGTTAATTGACAAGATTTCTGTCTCCAATTCTCTTAAACCCGTTTGGCAGTGATCTCTTGGCGCCTGACTCACCGATATTCGCAATCATGTTCAGCCCGGTTTGCAATCCACTCAATGAATTCCCCTTCTGGCTAAGACGAGAGCCTGATTTTCTGCCTTTCTTATGGGAAGGATCTGAGAAATCCCCTTCACTTAATTTTCTGCGACTCAAAAATAGAGTTCTCAACCCATGGCCAATGATAGCTATGGTGTCCCTAGGATAGGTATCTAATAGATAATGGTATCTGTCAGTCTTGTAGGTACATATGGATATTACGGCTAGCTAGGTTATATAATTCTGCCGGGAAATCCACTAACGGCGCGGCCCATTTGACAGACAGCTGTTTGTTCCATCTAGGCGGTGAGAGAATAGTGCATAACCCGTCGTATTGTGCCATACCCCCCTGTCATCCAAACATTATAGAAGGAATTACCTAACCAACCTATCCCGACAGGCTAGCAAATGCACCATTAAGATTTACTAATAGTTGAATGAGACAATGGAAAAAGAGGTAGATTGCAATTAGGTATGGATGTTGTTGTTGTAAAAGTTCAGAAGCCCTCCAGTAGGTCAAGACCTAAAATACCTCCACAGTGTGTCTAGCACCTTCCTTCATTGTACCTCCCATCTAGTACGGACAGACAAGAGGTCGTCCCTGGCCTTCAATAGCTTCAGTAATCCACAAGCAACGGGCTCTCTTCAAACACCATCAATCCATTAGGTCCTCCAGTACAATATATACGCCTTAATATGTCCCTTCGCAAGTTCACCCGGGCTCTACACACATATTGATGTAGATAACTGTGCCTGACCATATAATAGCAGTGGCAATAAACACTCCATTAAATAAAATCGAGGCATATAACAAGTATAACTTCATACCCGGGACCAATCGAAAACGTAAATAACAACAAGGAGGTTCTTCAGTATCGTAGCTTTCAAATAAGGCTTACAACGCAAGGCTTAGGTAATTATCATAAGTATAGACGAAAGGGCCTTCTTAGTGAGGACTCAATTAGGTATAAAGGAAATAATTTTTCATATTTTAAAGCACCAGAAGGTAACCAATTAATTATTAAATTATAATAGCATAATTATACAACGTCTAATCACCGCGGAAGCGCTTCGTACATCCTGGACGAAATCACCAAAAAGAGGTAGATTGCAATTAGGTATGGATGTGTTGTTGTAAGAGTGTGAAACCCCTCCAGTAAATCCAAGGTGTGAGATACCTCCACAGTGTATGTAGCACCTTCCTTGCTTGTACCCTCCACCTAATGGAAGGAAGCTTACGAAACGACATCGCTACCTCATTACTTCAACGGCCCCACTTTGGACCCTTGTTCCTTAATCCTTGCATTGCACATGTGTATTAGCCATTAGCCCCTCAGCCCCTCCACCCCTCCATTCCGAGAGAGAAAAAAATAATCTTAGACTGATCCAGTTCACGTCGCGAGGCCGAACGCTTCATCGGCTTCTGTTTTCGCAAAGTCCTTTACCCGGTCGAAGAGGATACAATCGGCTAAGACAAGAGACAGTAAGCTTATCTGTCCCGAGTCTCCCATAAACATAAAAGGACCTCTCCTTAGCTGTTCCATCATGAGTAAATTCGGGGTTATGGTTATGGGCCCCGCCGGGGCAGGCAAGGTATGTGATGATCCCTTTTGCGCTACTCTGAACACTGATGGATTTGAACATGATTGCTTCACCGGACCATGGTCTGATGCTTTTACCGTCGCACAGCTTTACTGACGGAAGTGATGACTAACCTATTCGCAGTCTACCTTTTGCGCCTCCCTCATAACCCACCTTAATCTGAATCGTCGCTCGTGCTTCTACGTCAACCTCGACCCTGCCGCCGAGACATTCGAACATGCGCCAGACCTAGACATCAAAGACCTCATATCCCTCGAGGATGTCATGGAAGAGATGAGCCTCGGCCCTAATGGCGGACTCATATACTGCTTCGAGTTTCTCATGGAGAACCTCGACTTCCTGACGGACTCCCTGGATTCGCTGACCGAGGAGTACCTCATCATATTCGATATGCCCGGACAAATTGAGCTCTACACACATGTCCCCATCCTGCCAGCCCTCGTGCGATTCTTGACGCGAGCCGGTTCCCTCGATATCCGACTCTGCGCAGCCTACCTTCTCGAGGCGACTTTCGTGGTGGACCGAGCCAAGTTCTTTGCCGGCACACTGAGTGCGATGAGCGCAATGATCATGCTGGAGGTCCCGCATCTCAACATTCTATCTAAGATGGATCTCGTGAAAGACCAGGTTCGCAAGAGGGACCTCAAGAGGTTCCAAATGCCGGATAGTACCCTACTCGATGACGACCCAGCCGAGCTTGCCCGCCGCAAAGCCGAAGGTACCCTCGATGACGAAGACGAGATGGCAGATCCTCAAGATAAGGGTGCTCTTATGCGAGGAGGGGGGTTTCGACGACTCAACCGAGCTGTGGCGAACTTGATCGAGAACTTTAGCATGGTAAACTACCTTAAGTTGGACGTACAAGACGAAGATAGCGTCGGTGCGATCCTTAGTTACATCGACGACTGCATCCAGTATCACGAAGCACAGGAGCCCAAGGAGATGAAGGACGAGGAATTCGATGATATGGACGAAGTGGATGGTTAATTCCTTGGGGCGGTGAAGGATATCCATGTAGTTCAGGGGGGAAAGGGAAGGGGGAATCGGTCAAGCATAGCTGGGAAAATGCATAGCGACGGCGTACGGGGGTTAGGCAATGTCATACGGTATACACCATCATTCAAGCACAATTTCTATTGGCACATTCATAAGAGTCATCATCCTGGTATACTGGTATTCATTCTCTGTATAGAGCTGCTTGTTTTGATCATAACCCATTCCCAATCGTAAGACGTGGCAATAAACAAGCATCAGTCAAGTCCCTTCCTGAATGCCCTCATGCTAAAGTAAGTACAGTGAAAACAATCCCCCCCTAATCGAAAGTTTCTTCTCTTCACCATCCACTATTCCTCGATCTCGAGTACCCCCCACCCGACGGCACCCCCTGGCCACTACCACCGCCGCGCTTGGTCTGCGCGTCGAACTTCTGGTACTCGCTCCACCAGATGTCCTTGACGACGGCCGCGTAGCCCGCCACCTTGCCCGTAAACACCACCACGTCGCGCACCGCGGCCTCGGGACCCCGGCGCCATACTACGGCCAGCACCGCGAAGACCAGGGCCCAGCCTACGAGACGAAAAGCCAGGCGCGTGAAGAACATCATCGTCCGGTGCACCCACGCGACCACCTGCAGCACGAGGACGAAGAAGCCGAGCGCGAAACCGAGAACGACGATGTCCGGGCTGTCGTGCAGCGCCTGCAGGAGGCGCGCGAGGAGCGGCTCGACGAGCGGGTAGAGGAGCGCGAAGACCTTGGTGAGGAGCGAGGCGGTCTGGCGGTAGATGCTGGAGAAGATGGATTGCGGGTTCGTAAGGTGCTCTTGGAGCAGCTGCATGGTTTGCTCCGGGACGATGCCTGTGGGTTGGATTGGGTTGTTAGCTCGGCTGCTTTTCTTGAGAGGGGGCCGGTTGTTTGCTAGGGGATTGGGATGCGTGAGATAGGGGGGATGGAAGGGTGTGCAAGGTGGTGGTGGTGTAGGGCAAACGCGGTGAAGCAAATGATCGGACGTACCTTTCAAGGCATCTAGTATCATGGGGTCGGCTCTATCCATTTTCGCATCTGTCGGAATCGCTTCACTGTTGGGTATCGAAGGAGTTTGACTCGCGACAGCTTGAATGTGTTGTTCGCTGTGCTCGGTCTGGGTCTCTTTGAGCTTTGGTCGGAACCGGATACCTAGGTGTGCAGCCAAAAAGCGACAAAGGTGTCCAAGATGGCAAGGGTTGGCAAACTCCCAAATCGATAGTAGTGCTACAAAGTGAATGTTGTTACCGAATCCAAATCGAAACGAATACGGTGGTTGGGTGGTGAGATTCGGTTAGGAGGATGGGTTGTGCGACTGGTCGCCTACTTTTTTTTAATTTTTTATTTATTGACAGGTCGATCGGTTTGCACGCGACTTGGTAATGGCGGTGATGACGATAACTGGCGAAGGCGGTGGAGGGGTCCTGTGATTGGCGACACTTAAGCGCAAGATAGGCAAATCCGGATATGATCCGTGCGTTCCCCGGCGTCTGGACTGTGGGGTGCGGCGTAAGGGGCTTTGGGGGTCTTCTTGATGTGCACTTGTTGTGACTTCTCTCTTTTGTCGGCCTTAAATTTGCATATCCCTTTATCAGTATCCGTTTCTTTAGGGAACCTCCAATTAATTAAGGATGTGGAGGGCTTCGTGCTGTAGTTACGTGGCTATTTTGCTTAGAAAGATGCCAAGTGCTGAGTGAATGGATAGGCAGTCGGCAAGGAAACAGACAATTCGGTCTTTCACTGTTTACTCGATTTATCGACCTTCTCCCCATGACTACATGCTCTATAATAATTCCAAGTCACGGCTTACTTATTCAGCTCAAAGAATGAGTGCGTTTTGACTTGAGAGGTTAACAAGAGCTATTGTTTCCTGTTTCTTTACTGCATGACTATATGTGTACCTAATTACGAAGAAACAAAGAAGGTCCCGTCCCTTCTACAACACCCTGTGGCGTGCCATTTATGGACTGTCAGCGTCGCTTCAGCGAAGAGCTTCAACGTAGATAATGAAAGAAGGCAGAAGAGATCCCGATTAAAGGCTATTCTACTAGGTATGGTGACCTATTTTCAGCCAACAGAAACCCCCCGTACCAAATAACACCTGCGACTTTCGACTTTTATACTCTCTATCTGTAGCCACCGTTGTAAGAGGTTTAGTCGCTATTGTAACTCTTGTCTTACTTCTAGCGCGGGTGGGTAACTTAATACTTAATTCGGCCGAAATGAGTGCCACCATGAGACCTTGTCTACGCTTTGATGGGATTTAGGAACTCGCTCTCTCGACGGATATAGTCACGACCCGCGCCCATTGGAGGGAAGACTTGACCAGGATACTTTTGATAGGTATCTTTCTGCCCCTTACCTTATGGTCATCCCAAAGATTAACGCGCTCAGATTTCGGCGTGGTCCAACTTACGCTGACAATAAATTCTCTGTCCCTTGCCTTGACTGAACACCAGTCGCGGACTCCTTTAAGTTCTGGATTTTCTGTCGCCACGTCGTCCCAAATCAGTTCGTCTTTCCCCTGAGGTTCCAGACTCCTGATTCCACGCTGCCCTAACAATCCCATTTCGCAGACCTTAGGATCGCTGTCAAACCCCGTAATGACCACGACGATGTCCACCATCTCTCCTGCCAACGAGCCACGAAAGAAAGCAGCTTTCACTCCGTGTGTCCCAAAGTGAAAGAACGATTGGCTCTCCTCGTGCCAGAGATTTACGGGGGACACTGATTGAATCTCAAACTCTGGTAAAGTCTCGATATAGGTTCTCTCGGGCTCGGGATAAGGAGAGGGCCCAACAAACAGGTATGCACCGACACCTACATGAGACTTGAAGAACCATCTATCTCTCTTCGAGTCTACGTTTATGAGCGCAGTGCCTGGAAGTCGCTCGTAGCGGTGAGGGCCCACCATCTCGAGAGGAACCGCGATCGTTTCGGAAGAATCTGCTCTGTGGCCTACCCGCATGCAATACCTTACTACCCTGGACGAGCCTTGCACCAATATGGTGCTCTTGGTTAAGACTCCCTGTGGGGTCATCGAATCGTGATTGTTGCTGTGTTCTAGCTTTAAGACATCTGAAGAGGACTTAAAATCGCGAGGAGAGCCAGCTAGTATACCATTGGTGATCGTACCGCTAGGATTCCAAGCGAAAATGGTCGAGTCGTATATGTTTGCCAAGATCTCCTTTTGCAGTCGAAGGAAGGCTCTATGTCGTTCGCCATAGAATAGGGGCATATTAATGCCGAAGAGACCGAGCAGGCAGTAGGCCGTGTCTTCGATGTGGGTCGTTATTCGTGCTGCTGCCCATGATAGTCGCTGCGCAACGCTATAATCCGAATGGCTTTTCTCTCCACGTAACACGAGTTCAGGAATCAGAGTGATCCTGGAGATGAGGCTCGAGAGGGAGCGTTTGTCTCCGATGCGTGCCCACGTCTTGTCATAGAATCGAACATTGCTGGGTGCCAGAAGCTCCTGGAGCGTCCACCCCCGAGTCCACCATTCGCATTTACCCAGTTCTTCGTTGGGATCGGCTCCGTGCTCGTAATCGGCGAGATAGACGTAACATACGTCGGCTTCGCGGTACCAGTCAAACATGGAACTGATGGAATCGCCAACCTCCTGGCTGCTCGTCTTGTTGATGCAACACGTGTCGATCCATGCGTAGTTGTAGCCGTTCTCGCGAGCCTCGTTACAAAAATCGCGCATCTTAGACCAGCCTTTCTTTCGTCTAGTAGCCTTCTTAATGTTGCCAGCTATGTCCTCAAACTTGATTTCTTCCTCTGTGAGCTCTTGATTAGCTGGATACAGTAACATGCAGGTCGCTTATTCCCAGAATAATGGCCGAATTTCAAGACAGCCAGGTCGACGTCTGCTGTTGAGGTATTGTTGAGGTATTGTTGATATGACATGATTCACGGCTTACCGGTCCATCTGTGTGATAAGATAGCGTATTTGGGGATGCTAGACCGTGCTTCCTTGTCCACCACGTCCTTGCTGACCAATTCCAGCGTCCGCGTGTCAAGGAGTCGCATCTTGACGCAGTGCTTGGTGAAACCGCTCAGTAGTCATCACCAGTTACGTCAAGAGTTGGAGGAATCGCTCATCTCAACAGAGGAAAAAAAAAAAAAACCTCTCCACCGTCGCGCGAAGTTAGCCCAGAAGCTGAACAAGAAGTCTTCATTCGTAGGAGAAAAGTTGGATTTGATTCCAAGAGGAAGAAGGGAGGGAAGACAGGTATTGGAGAAGATTCCAGCTGCAGGCCCGGGAGGCAGTGCCTATGAGCAAGTCCGAAATACCACCTCGTCGCATTAATGACACCACAGAATCGCCTGCCAATTAGACTTGTAGAATGGTCCTAACGCTCGCCTTCGCGGTCCCATCGCAATTCTTCAATGAATCGGACTGGGCGCGTTCGAGTATGCGGGTGATAAACCACTGGTATGGCTGACCAGCCAAGGATTTACATTGCGTCGCATCCGAAAAGGGATCTCCGCGACCACGCCGGCGCCGGCGCAACCAGCTGTCGTCTGGCTGCCATCGATTCGCTATCGCGCTACCTTCAAGCTTGAGGAGAGGTAAGCTCACGAATAATCAATGCTGCCTAGAGGATACTGGAGATGCATACGCACATGTAAAAGCTTACTTACATGTGTACGTCGGGTAGGTACCTGGCATAGCCTATTTCCCGCCGGCGTCGGGGTACCCCAATGAGCCAGCATAGCAGCCGCGATGATTCTGCTTGTGGTATGGTCACCGAACGCTGTATGTGAATGGCCGTTGTCACTATACTGGTGCATATGGGCTACCAATGAAGAGATAGGGACAATATGTCTTGATCCTATCAGCGTAAAGTTCTTCGCGCGGACGTTCCATCGTATCTAGATATCTCCACACACACATATGTGCGCCGAGCTGCATGAAATGGCTCTGCATATTGGTGAAGTTGCTCTATTGCGTGTTTGCTCTGCAGAAAGAGGCTCTGTAGTCTTTGCCTGAGTCAGGTTTTATGCTGACGGAGTAGTTATCAGGACCATAACCTGCCTCGCATGATGGTAAATAGAAGCTTCCATATGTACCAAAGGCAAAAATTCACGTTTCCCAGAGCGATATTTTCGAGGTCATACTGTATGAATCGGTGCCCAATCTACTTGATACAGCTGAGAGATGAAATAATAGTCATCGACGAATGCTTTTTGTTCTTTGACTTCTTTGAAATGTTGTCCTGATGTAAGAGACGGGTCAGCATTGCCCTTGAAAAGGAAAATCGTCAACCAGGAAAGCGAAGCCTACTTCTCTGTTCAACGAGACCTTTAGTTTCCTTCAAGAAGCATATCTGCTAAGGGTTGAGTTGAGCAAACGCACTCTTCGTACGGTCCCAATTTATGGCAAACGAATGTCTCCCCTTATTGCAATAGTGAGAATAGGGCAACACGATCCTCGCGCCGTTGCAAATTTCCCCCCATAACCTGATAATTATAGTACTTTGACTGCGAGATAGAATGAGCGACTCTAACTCTCTACCTCTGCTGTAAAGCCTTCCCGCACGCACCTTGGGTCCCGTTTTCCCATTTCGAAATTCCCGAAGGGCATCAACCCGTGTGAGCAGCGCGCACCGCGCAGCTATGCAGCAACAAGAAAATCGTAAACCATGATTTGATGAGATTCTTCTCTATAAGGGACTAGAGTTTCTCGAGCACGATGTCCTTCATGGGAATCAAGACGGCGCTCGTTATAAGGATCTCAAGCTGCGCTTGCAGGACCAGCGGAATGAGGTACGTGTTATAGTTGCGAGCTTCAGGATTCCAGTCTTGAGGCGTCATACTAAGTACCTCGGTGCCACGTATTCTCTCTGGTCCAGAGTCCATCCGAGAAGCAACCCAGAGCGGAAGAACGGACGAAAGTACGGAACGCTCTTGGCACAATCAATAGGGGTAGGAACGCACATCTAGTCTCAATGAGTACTCAATCTGTCTCTCATGGTTTCGATGACATAGCGCGCACACGGCTGAGAGAGTTTCCTCGAGCCGTTGCCCCATGTTCGCACAAGCGAGTCGCCTTCACGTGGTATGAATTCCCGCGCGCGTAGACTGTAGCTTGTGCCTCCCATATCCTGGGTTGTTCTTTTACCCGGCTGATGTAACGCGGCACCGGTCGCGGGTAGTACGGTCTTGTGAGCAGGTACGAGAGGGCGTGGTCGAACTGGACATTGTTCGCGTCTCATACGGGCCAGTCTCATGGATTCAATGGGATTATCCGTTATAGGGTTGCGCGTTATCATGGAGTCGTGGGCGATATTCTCGTCAGAAAGCCTAACGCAAGAGAGGTAGATTCAAGAGGCGGAAGAAGCGTAACTGCGGGAGACTGAAACGTGTCAAGCTTCAACCCTAGGAAAAATGTTGCCTGTGTGTGAATTGTCTCTCATCACATCGATAGTTGGCAAATGGTTGATGTCCGCGTAAGGCTCCTCACTTATAGATGCGAGTGGGTTTTCGGAAGAGGGAAGACTTGCAGGGTCCTGACATGTTTCTGGAATGTTGTGCGGAATAGAATAGCTGGCAAGCCCAATAACTGAGAAGCCGACAGGGCTGATGTTCTACCACCATCTCCAGTCAATATGCCGCCTCTCATCATAGAGTTTACCTAAGTAGCGTCTATTCATGCTGGCCGGCACTAGAAGGTCTAGAGTTGGCACCATCCCCGGGACTTAGTGCCTCTAAGGCTGGTACTGGCTTTCTCGATTATCGGTGCGTCAGCGGCATGTTCAAGTACTCGCGCTCCGCTTTAGAAAAGGGTTCTCGAGCGACTTTCCCGCTTTGACGGCGGACGCTTTACATCTTTGCTTGTCGCGAACCAAAGGTCGCTATCCGCTATCCCAACCTATACACTGCATCTTTACCTAGGTAAACTAGGTAGTTTCGGGGACATTACTGCGTGAGGTAGCAGGTAAGCAAATGCTGACGACGTCTAGCGCGCACCAATCAGGGGCCCTCCTTTCTTCACCTGAGCTTTCATTGGCACTCGGACTCGGTGAGGCACTTACCCCGCATCAGTGCTACCTTGAATCTGAAGAAACATATGGTTGGACGTGGCCGCATACCAGTATCGCATTGGGATGCGTACTGTCTGTCACGTTCTTGCCTGCATCTTGGTGTGGGCACGTGTAAAATACCGGGCTATAGCTCGAGGTCCTCATCACCAACCGCGACCGGCGCCGACTGAGAACTTATTGGTCCATGCTGGAAGTTGAAACACCGAATTCCTTCAATATGGCTTCTCCTATCTCAGTATCTCGGTGGACTTCTTTCCCATCGTCTATTGGGAATATGCACGATGGGATATCCGGCGATGCTCTTAGGCGCGACTGATTGGTCTAAACGGCTGAATACTTTAGCGGACATGACATCTAGGACGAGAAGAAATTCCCGCACATACTTCCCGATTCGGAGAAGCAAGAATTCGAGGAAGGAATGGCATATCTTAAACTTGCGTCATCTTTTACCGACCTAATGTTCTAATATTCAATTATTGTGCACGCCTAGATCTACGTGGAAGTGAGGTCAACCTGTCCAAATTCCCTCTTGCTACGTAGTAAAGAAACTAAGTGACTTATCCGTGGAGCTTCATAAAAGTTTGAGCTTCTTCGTGCTTCGAGGATTGAACCCGGCAAATTACTCGGCTGAGGATACTGTCCTGTTGTTCCTCGCCGTTGCCTCGTACATGGCGGACTCCATGACCGTGGTAATATGCTGAGTACGTCCTATATCACCAGGATTGATGTCCCCGAAGGTATTACTGACCAAGTATATAATGTACATTCGTGAGGCGAACAAGATACAGACGCCCCAAGAAGAGCGCCCGACTAGAGACTCAAACGTGCTATTCTCAGGTTTGATTCAGGGACAGACCATATCGTCTTACGTATCACTCTTATGTTAGAATGAACGCCTGTCAAAAACTTCCTTCCTAGGATGCTCTTCCTACCATAGTTGCTCTCACCCCCTTCGAATCCAACTTTGGCGTAGCAACATGATAGTCGTGCAAGAACGCCACGTCTTGGTCGTCCGTCTCAAACAGTTCCATATCCCAGCGCGCCATCGCAGCTATAGCTACCGCCATCTCGGCATTCGCGAGGTGCATCCCGATACACGTGCGCGGGCCCTTGGAGAACGTCAACTGGTACTTGCGCCGCGCCGCACCGGCTAATCCCAGCCACCGCTCGGGATCGAATACGAACGGGTTGGGAAAGATATTCTCGTTGGCGTGTACGAGCAGGGTCGAGGTACTGATGGAAGTTCCGGGCGGTAGGATATACGCACGTCCGGTCGACTTGTCGGTGTAAGTGATAGGCTGATCGGGCGAGACGCGTGCGTTCCGTCCCGTAAGCCCGAAAGCGAGCCGATGCGCTTCTTGGATCACACCGTTCAGGTACGGGAGCTGTTCTAGCTGAACAAGCGTGCTAGAAGGATGCGAAGATAGCTCGGCGCGGAGCTTGGCCATGATGGAAGGGTTGGCTAGGAGGTGGTAATGTGCCATCGTCAGGGATAGCTGCGTCGACTGAGTTCCTGCCATAACCAGTAGCGTAGCTTCATCCTCGAGCCGCTGAGGTGACTTTTCCGACTCGGGGAGGATAGAGCTATCCCGCAGCTCTTGGAAGATGGAGTTGGCGTCGCCATCCTCGCTGCTTTCGGCTTTCTGGCTAATCACAGATTGGATTTCCTTGCGGATTCCGATCCGGAAGCGTATCATATCGCGAATGCCGGGCGGCGTCATTCGCGCACCGATGCTGGGCGGGAGCTTGCGCATCAGGTCCCTGACCCAGGAGAAGTGGAGGTTGAATTTGACTGCTCGCAGAACACCGTTCACATTCTCGCGCCTATCATGAGCCAGAGCCTGGTTGCCCACGAGGTCTTCGCTGCGGCCAAAGCAGTATTCATTTACGATGCTGGGAAGCTGTTAGCGTATGCGATACGGAGATTTGGGGCTGATAGGGGAATCTTACTCGCTGGCGAAGCCAAAGTACACGTCCGACAGATTCACCACCTCACCGGACTCCTTTGCCCGGAGGAAGCTGTCTTCAAGCTGCTGGACCTTGTCATCTAGCTTCGGGGCGCGCCTAGTAATGCTGCGATGGGAGAAGAAGGGATTGAGGGCCTCGCGCCGACGGCGGTGTAGATCGTGGGCCACGGCACCCCCGATTGACGTGTTGATACCCAAAGCCTTGACCTTTTGGATGTCTTTGTCTCGCTTTTGGCCAGGACCAGGAGAGTACACTGCATCTACGAAGTCCGGGTCGGCGATTGACACCTCGGCCGGCGTGATGCGAACTACGGGTCCTATGGGAGATGTCTTAGCGCTTGTGGTGTGACAAAAATGTGTCAGTGGTAGACATACCGTAGATCTGATGCAGCTCTCTTATCTTGAATACGTACTGAGCCGGCCGGAAGATGTCAAAATAGCACTCGTACCAGTACGTGAGTGCGGCTAATCGAGGGCCGGGTATCCTAGCAAGAGGGGACCAGAAGAGGCGATAGAAGGCTACACTTAGGACGTAGGAAGCCAACAAGATAGCCACCGCCGGCGCGAACACACTGGGTGAGAACATGATAAGTGCTATTGCAGTTTGATTTGATAAACGAGAAGGGAAGTAGATGAGTAGCTGTCTCGTCGAGTTGTCAACTTCATGAGGTTCGGAAAAGGGATCACAAAGGACTCCACATGGGGCAAAGAGCGGAAGCCACGATAAGTATATAGTACATGGTGAATACATTCATGCATACAGTCGAGGTTACACAAAGCACGCAAGCCTGTTGGTTTCAAATATACAAGTAACTAAAAACGAATAATACTGCTTAGAGGGGGGCCCCACTTTATGAACACACCCCCTGAGGAAATAAATTTTTTATTTTTAATATCATTATTAAAATTAATTTTAAAATTTACCTATTCTATTAATTTTTATTTAATTATTTTAATTTTTAAATATAATATTTAAATATAAAAATTATATTATATAAATAATTTTAATAATTAAAAATAATTAATTATAAATTATAATAATATAAAATTAATAATTAAATTA